>CP092880.1:54460077-54681851 GCA_030710605.1 Cordylochernes scorpioides
TTTATTTCAACACATAAAGCGCGATATCCAGGCTAGAGATAATTGCGTCGATTTACATTTTTAAACAGAAGCAGTTATAAACATATTATACACAAAAATAATAATAATAAATAAAGAGAAATTTTGGTTATTTATTATTTTTCATATTTTTTGAATAAACATGTTTGATTAGATTCTGCATTTTAACGCAGAATTCTCTAGATATTTTATAAATATCGTTATTATTTATTTGAAGTAAGTTTTATCAATGGTAAGATATAAACACACTTTTTGTGTGGTCAATAGTTACCCAGAAATTATTTGAAAGAGAAATAAATCAGGTAAAAAGTTTATTTTAATTTTGAATTTGCAAAATTTCGAGCAAAATATACTGTTCTTCAACGGGCTGATATTCTATGTGCAATCTCTAAATGATATTTATACAAAAAAAAATGTAAAAATATTGTTATTGGCGTGTGTGGACATGCATCAGATTGCTCACAGCTAAAAACTTTCCAAGCATATTCCATTGTTCTCTTTCTCTCATTATTAGAAAATTTCTATTATATATAAAACATTTTAATAATTAAAAAACGATATATTATAAAATGTATTAAATATATATCTGAAATATATGCACCACACAACAAGCTTTCAATTTCTACGAGGGTATATCAGAAGGCATTTATATTTATATGTATTTACAAATAATATTAAATTATATAGACAAATAAATGTTTTTTTTTTTACAAGTCAAGAGCATCATCAACTAAGCTATTTGATTAAATTAATTTACTTTTATATAATTAGTGAGAGAATTTTCGATCTATTATGTGGATTAATTCCTTTTTAAACTTTGCTCTTTTTTCTTTTTCTTTGAAATCTCTCAAAATTCGTGAAAAGGATGTGTATGAATGAAAATTAGGAAAAAGTAGATAACCCCTAAAAAAGATAGATATACGACCTATTGAATATGGAATGTAACTGGAGCTCTATCTATGCTTCCTTTCTTTCTATGGTGAATCTGTATAAGACCGGTGGTCTTAATGAATCTTTGTGTGTGTGTGTTGTGTTACGATGAAAAGATATTCATTGTTACCAAAGTGTTACAGTGTAACCTCCAGTACAAAGAAAACTTCAGACTCCATATTAAGACAGATGTCAAATTATGATGCATTAGCGCGCCATCTGTTATCAAAATTCAAAACTATTATAGACACCTATGACTCTTTTTAAAATAAAACAATTCCTACTGTCCTTACTGAAATGGAAAAATTAATGGGAGGGCCTGGCTCATTAGTGGCGAAATTAAACTGGTGAAACCGCTGGGAGGGTTCACCACTGATGAGCCAGGCCCTCCCATTAATTTTTCCGTTGCAGTAAGGACAGTAGAAATTGTTTTATTTTAAAAAGAATCATACGCGTCTATAATAGTTTTCAATTTTGATATCAGATGTCAAAGTTGATAAAGAGGGAAATGCGCTACTCAAACTAACAGCGTTTTCTCGCTGGACATGAGAACTATAAAAAAAAACTGTTCTTCCCCCAAGATGGAGGGTAATGATGTATTCCATGTTTTAACCAATTAGATAATTTGATAATTAAAAATGATTTATTAACATCTTGTCAATAACATAGGTGCATATTATATACAATTATTAGTAGAATGAATGTATGTGTAAAGATTTGTATTGAAAGCTAATGTTATTCTATAAAATTCTGTATGAATCAATAGAAAATGATTGATTTTAAGTTAGAATGATAAACATTAAATATATTGTAGGTCTTAAACATATTAGAAGTACATATTATGGAAGTAAGTTTATATGCAGTTATTATGTTCATAGGGTATTAGGTATTTCAAAACTATTGTTGCATATATTCCTATATTAATTACTCATTTTACACTGTATATATGGTGTTAGAGTTATATGGTATTAACTATTATATATTGCACAAAAATGCATATTGGTTGTGTTGATCAAATATCTTCGAATTTACCATATAAATTGGTAGAAAGATTTATTTGAAATATAGATTGTAGCTGTTGTGTATGTAAATGGTAAACATCTGTATTTATTTTGCATGTTTTATCATTATCATCATGTAAATATATATTTGTATATATAGGACATTAAATGTGTAATTAGAGAGAATCGACCAGTAGATCTCGGCACGTGGTGTGTACCTGGAGAAGTATCTCGAGATAAACGGATGCTTGACTGTATCTGACTATTACTGAGAGGAGAAACAACAGTAGCCATTATACTTAAGTATTTAGATCATTTGATTTGCATCCATTCTAAACTGTATAACTATAATGGCGTAAGTAAGTGCAAATCCTGCCAAATTGCATAACGTCGACAAGTTGAGGGGAATAAAATTACCAGCAGAAAAGTTGATCGTCTGAGAACTCAGAGAATTCTGTAAAATTGCAAAGTAATTAAGATCGTCTGGAATAAAATGATTGTCTCTCAGAATATTTCTAAAAAACAGAACAGTATTATTTTTGGTAGCTTCACCCTGAAAACATATTAAAATAACCAATATTGAATTCACCAAAATTACTGATATTAAAGTTAATATATGTTCAAAATCTACTTTCTTAAAATGTTCAATCATTGCTAAATTCATAGACATAATATAAAATATATAAATGGATAATGGAAATGAAAATACATCTTGAATTTGATCAGCAATAATTTTCGTATCCATAAATTCCCTTAATACATTTTTAAAATTTTTACCATGTTCAAATAATAAGTCGTTCGTTTGTTTCAAAATAAAATTGAATCTAAAAAGTAAAAAGGAATATGTGAATAGATAAACTCGAATTAACAATACTTCCAAAGCTATAATTATTGAAAAAAGAGGCAGTTGTATTTCATTTAAATTTTTAACTAAAAATGTTATCGGAATAAGTATTAAATTAGTGAAAATAAAAGCTAAATTAAATTTTAAATTACTCACAGATAAAAATGCTTGTTTTTTGTTGATCGTTTCAAATATTTGGAAAATTTGATCAAGGTTAAGGTAAAAATGAAAACTTATAATTAAATATAAAACAGAATTAAATATATTTCCTAACGTATAAAACAAGTTTTCATGCACATAAGATGCTAAAACAATTTTCAAACAAATAATTATCATTGAATTTAATATTATTCTTCTTTTTGCATATAAATTATTCTTTTTCAAACTAATATTTCCGCATAGGAATAAATAGATCTTAAAATAAAACGGAATTATTTCAAAGTTATTCGACATTTTGAAAAGGTTTTGTCCAGAAAATATTCAAATGGGTTTAATCTTCAATGTCTTTTTCTAATAAATGCGCAATGATAAGTTAGTGAAGAATTGTTTTGACATAGGCGTCATGGAAACAGAAGATAAATTTGATAAACACAGTTGATTATGTTTGCTTTAAGAATGTCATCTTCTGGATATTAAATTGATGTTCGTTTGAATTTTTAAATCAATATAAAGAAATATATTTTATATATATTCCACACACAATATTTTTAATATAGTATCTTCTTTTTTATATTTTATTAATTAAATTTATATTATTTTACTTATTTTTAAAGGTTTTAATTTTTAAAACAACATCTAAATTATTAATAATGATAATATATGCTATATAATATCAATATTATTAAATTTTAAAAGTGAATATTTAATAGCAGAATTTTTTGTGTTTAACACGACATTTTAAAGTTAAATATATCGACTTTTTATAAAATGTTATCATTTAATATAAAATAATAAATTTTTATCGTGTGTTTAAAAATAACATTATGAAATTAAATAACAATTTTTAATATTTATTAATATTAATAATAATATTTTCTATTTAATTGATTTTTAGTGAAACCTATTTAGTAATTTTTCGATCTATTTTATGCTATATTTTTTTTTACAATAAAATTATGTGATGATATCATTGCGATATTCTATTAAATTGTTACACTTGCGTGACCCTGAATTTTCAACAACAATAATTATTGGGCAGAAAAATATGAAAATATCAGGGTAAAGTTAGCTCACCGAATTATTAAAATGATGCAAATTGGACAGTTATCCGGCGTAACCTATTAGAGAAGGAACTTGAATTTGCCAATAATCGCACTTCTCTGTCTGACAAGGACAGCATTTGAAATTTTTGTTTTGATTCAGTTAAAACGTTTAGTAGCAGAAGATGCCAGGCCGCCGACAGACGAGATAGTTCCAGCAGACAGACGAGAGGTGATTGGACTCAGAATTGTGGTTGGTCCATGTTAAAAAACGCACTAATCCGTATTTTTCAAAATAATACAAATCTAAATTTTCTCTCTATATATATGTAGTATATTTTTGATGTTTATTGTAATCCCATCTCTTTATAAATATGTATCAACCTTGTAAGATGTATCACAATAAAACAAAGAGGGAGGTAGACCAACGACGCCATAGATCAAACGAACAGGTGTTATGATTTTGAGTCGCATCCACCCGGTGGCCGGCCAAGGTCAGACAATTGCAACCAAAACCAATCCATCGAAACCAAAACCTAAGATGAAAGGCTAGACACCGAGGCGCGCCGTTACGCCTGAGCAAACAAACAGCTTGACCAGCAGCCAATAAGATTCAAGGCCAGGTAGACGGCTGAGAGTTGCTATATATAGGGGTCGTTAGAAAGTTTCGTCAGTCAGACAGTTGGAGAGTTAGATAGGTAGTTGTAGTTGTTTCCAGAGCGACCCCGTTACAGTCGGTCGGATCCCTCACCCCTATCCGCGATGTAGGGCATCCGTGGCGTCCGGGTCCGCTGTCTTCGTCCGTGGTCTACCTCTTCCTCTTGAAGTTACCACCTAGACCTGCCTCTGTCTCTTGTTGTCCCAGTGCGGAAAATCCCATCACGCACACACTACCACGACTGCACCCAGCACATTCCACATCGGGTTTACTACATATATATATTATATAAAAAGATTTTCCGCTGATTTTGGAATATTTTGAAATATACAGGATTATTAGCTGCTGCTTGACTTTGGTATATATTTTCTAATTATTTTTGGATACCTGACTATCATTATGATATTGTTTTTTTTTTTTTTTGCAGTCGTGGTTAAAATCTTGAAAGTATAATAATAAAAATAGTGAAGATTAGAAATAGCTTTAATTGAGCTAAAGGAATATATAAAAAAAACATAATTTGTTAAAAGCAATGCCTGGCTTAAGGCGTAAGAATAAAAAAATGGAAAACCTATTTACATAATGTACAGAATGTTTGAGCCGGCCATCGGGAAACAACAACAATGAGTTTTTATAAGGGAAGCGTGACCTCTGGCGGTCGATTTAACCCTTAATTACTCGCGTCGAGACACAGGTCTCACCTAAATTTTTAATCGAAAAAATAAATACGATTTTCGAGTCCAAATAATTTGTAAGTTTTTATAGCTTAAGATATCATCGAAATAGATATTTTAGACCATTTGTTCTATCGCTTGGCCCCTAGAAGGAAGAAAAATAAAACAAAAAAGCCACCGCCGAGACAAACGTCTCGACGCGAGTACTTGCGTAATAATTTTGGTTTAGGTTTCATTTTCCGGCTGGCTCTATCTTCGTAAAACAGTAAGTTATTGTTCTTCTTCTAAGTATATTTTTTGTTCCTAAATATCCTAAATTCTCTCTCTCTCTCTCTGTCTCTCTTAGGTATTTAGAATTTATTTATTTTTATTCAATATTTTAATACTAAATATTTCCTAAAATATATATTATATTATAAAAAAAATGGCTAGTACTTCTGAGAGGAATCAGAGTGAATCCGACATGAATTGCGATGTAATAATTTGTGATTTATCCGATACTTCTGATACCGAAATTTATAGTCATCATGACACAGACTCTGAACAGAATTCAGAGGCGGATGAAGAATTACCAAATGATGATTCTGAATTTTATTTTGGAAAGGATGGTGTCACAAAATGGAAAAAGACAATGTGGCAGAAAACCCAGATTCGTACAAGAAGTGTAAATATATTTTCTCAATTGCCAGGGCCTAAATCTGAAGCAAAATCGATAGAATTTGAATCGGATGCATTTACAAAAATAATTGATAATGAAGATTTCTCTAGAGAAAGAGATGCCAAATTAACTACTGTAACAGAAATCCTAGATTTATTTGGACTTTTGATAATGTCAGGTGTCAAAAGAGCTGCTCATTTTACTTATAAAGAGCTATGGGCGGTGGATGGCTCAGGAGTAGAAATTGTGAGAGCAATTATGTCACAAGAACGTTTTTTATTTCTTCTACGTTGCTTGAGATTTGATGATATTACAACAAGGAAAGAACGAAAAAAGCTGGACAAACTTGCTCCAATTAGAGAATTTGTAGAAGCCTTTGTATATAACTGTAAAAAGCTCTATACTCCAGGTGAATATAATACATTTGATGAGAAGCTCATTCCATTTCGTGGCAGGTGTGGCTTTAGACAGTATATGCCCAACAAACCTGCAAAATATGGGCTCAAAATTTATACCATTAGTGATGCAAGAACATTTTATACCTTTAATTTTGAAATATATTGTGGAAAACAACCCGATGGTCCATATAAAAAAAGTAATTCACCCGATGATATCGTAAAAAGATTGATCACTCCAATATCTGGGACAAGCCGAAACATAACAACAGACAATTGGTACACTAGTTATAAATTATCCCAAGATCTTCTTACAGAACATAAACTCACTTTAGTTGGCCTTTTAAAAAATAAAATAAAAAGGAAATCCCTAAAATATTTCTGCCCAATAGGAATAGACCAAAATATAATAGTATATTTGGCTTCACTCAGAATACCACCCTTGTATCTTATGTCCCAAAAAAGAGCAAGGCTGTTCTATTGCTCTCAACAATGCACTCAACTCCCACAATTGACGAAGAAAGTGGATTCAAATTAAATTTGTAATTTGACTAAAGGCGGGGTTGACATGGTGAACCAAATGTGTGGAACTTATTCTGTTGGCCGTCGAACCAACAGATGGCCTCAATGCCTATTTTTCGACCTACTAAATGTTGCAGGCATAAATTCAGAAAGAATTTAAAGTCTTTAAATATAAATTCACCTCGAGTTCCAAGAAGAATCTTTTTGAAAAATATTTCCCTACAATTATTCCAGGATCATTTAAAAATTCGATCCCAATTGAAAAACTTGCCAAGAAGTCTCCATGACCTGATAATATTGCATTGCAAGAAAGCTGAAAGTCCAGAGATAAGTTATATATATTTCATAAAATTATTTAAAATGATAAACATAACAATCTTTTGTTTACCACAGATCGAAATGAGTGTAGAGTCAGAACCTAAGAAGCGAAAACGGTGCTATGTTTGCCCAAGTACCAAAGGTAGTATGACACAAATTATTTGCTACAAATGCAGGAGACACATCTGTCAACGTCATTCTTCGAATATTTGCAAAGATTGCGAATAATATCCGTCTGCAACTTTTAATAGTAGCCTATTTGTAAAACTATGTCAAACATTCATTGTTTTTACTATAGTCATTGTTTCAATAAAAATAAATAAATATAAAAATATTTTTTGCCTTAATTCACATGTGTCATAAACTACACACAATTACGAATATAATGCAGCCTAATTTTCAATACAAATATCAATATTTAACATATATTTCGGTTTTTTAAAAGTGAAACCTGGATCTCAACGCGAGTACTTACGTAACAAATATAGGCGCGAGTAATTAAGGGTTAACAGAGTTATTTGAATCTATTAAATATAATTTTAAATGAATAATATTTTAATGTAACATATATACATCGACCTGCCCACTCTGTGGGAAAGAACTCTTGCAGTCCATCGGTGGCAGAGTCTATCCCGCAGTGGGCGCCACCAATGACGACTTGTATATATATTAATATATATATGTATATTTATTAATTATTTTATATATTTTCATCTATTTATTCATATATTTATCATTATATAATCATATTTATTCATATATTTATCATTATATAATCATATTTATTCATATTTATATTTATTCTGTATTTAACCTTATATAATCTTATATGGCCATTGTAATAAATCAGTTTCAATCTCAATCTCTCTCTCTCTCTCTCCATTATAAGCCTAGTAGTGCTTTAATGGGTAATTGAAATTGGATTAATACATCTCCATGGAGATAATTCTTTTGGTCAAGTTTTCTTCAGTGTCTTGAAAGTGATCTCTAGTATATTTACATACTTCTTCTTAGGACGTGGAAAGAAGCTTTATCCTCATGTTGTCTAAAGGGACATCATCCTGATGAAGGGAAGTCTTTACATGGCGTGATGGAATCCTCAAGTCAGTCGTGGAAATTATAATTCACCGCACTAATGGCCGTAAAGTCTGCTGGTGATCTTCAGTTTCTATTCCTTAAAAATCCTCTCAGAATCTCCATAATAATTTCTTGTAAAAAATGAGGAAAGAAAAACATAAGAATGTTCATTGTTTAAAACAATTCCCAACTTATTTAAAAGCAACAAATGTATATTGTGTCGAAGAAATAATTTATATTTATTATTTAATTTAATTATTCAATGAAAATATTTGAAACATTTTTTTATTACTTTATATTCGTAAAAAATCATCATTTAGTTGCCTAGCTTGCTTGCTCGATATTCTCTAGCTGTAGATAGTTTGGTTAATTTGTTGATAATTGTCGACTAGTTATCAATAAATACTTTTAAAACTTAAGATATTCCAAGACTCGAATTCTACGCTACAATATTTAACATGAAAGAAATATACTCAGTAATCTTTAGAAAGAAGATAAAAGAAAGTTTTCAATGATATTCCATAGGAAGTATGACAAGAACATGAGTGTTTATCTTGAATATTGTTGTATATAATATCTGTTTTTTTTTTTGTATATGGTCCTGTTTGAGTGCGTGATCTACTAAAATTGATAATGGGCGATGGTTTTTTATATCTTTTTTGTGTTGGTTTACTCTTTCTTCAAGAGTTATACATATAACTTAAGTGTTAGAGTCCATTTTGAACTGTATGATCATTATAGTATAGGTGAGTGCGAATACTGCCAGACTACATAGCGTGGATAAATTGAGGGGAATGAAATTACCAGCAGAAAAGTTGATCGTCTGTCCGCTTAAAGAGTTTTCTAGAATTGCAAAGTATTTGAGATCTTCTTGAATAGAATTATCATTTCGAAGAATATTCTTAAAAAACAGAACAGAATTGTTTTTAATAGCTTCACCTTGACAAGATACTATAATAATCAACATAGAAGAAGCGATAATTTGAATTAATAAAATCAATATTGATTCCAAGCTAGTATCTTTAATATTTAATATCACTGCTAAATCCATACATACAACACAGAATATGTATATTAATAGAAGAAATGAAAATATATTTTGAATATGATCAGCAAGAATTTTCATATCCATAAATTCCTTCCATATAATTTTTAAATTCATTCCATGTTCAAACACTAACTTAGTCTTCTGCTTTAAAATGAAGTTGAATCTAAAAAGTATGCAAGAAAATGTAAATAAATAAATTCTATATAAAGCGATTTCAAATATTGTAAACAATTCCATAGGCTCAACAAACGTTTTATTTGAAAATATAGATATAAATGTAACACTTAGAATTGAAATATTTTCAAAGATAAATATCAAATTAAATTTCAAATTATTCATAGATGAATAACAAGTTTGTTTATTTCCAATCTCTCTAAATAATTTATAAACCTTTTCAAGTTGAGAGTAAAAATAAATAATTATAATTAAATAAATAGTAGTAAACCAAAGCTTTAATAGAATAAAAAAATTGATTTCGGAATATATACATAAAAATACTTTTAAGGAGATAACAATCAGTGAATTTACAATAATTCGTATTTTGGCATACAGAGTATTTTCATTTAAACTTATACTACCGCATAGGAATAAATATATTTTAAAATATAAAGGAATATATTTAAAATTATTAAACATTTTTTAAAAATACTATTCAGAATATTATATTAATGATTATATGAACATTTAGAAAAACGGCTCCTCGTCTTTTTCATAGAAGAAGACTTGACTTTTTGGCTCTCTTTCTTAGGTTACCATGGAAATGTACAGCAAAATATTTGGTAGCATTTATTTATTTGGTAGCCTATTTTGACAAATAGAGTTAATTATATTTATATTTTGTCAATACACATTTCTTTTGAAATATTTTTATGAGGCGCATGCGCAATATACAAGGTTGTCCCGAAAGTTCGTAAACATATTAGGATTTATATATTGCAAGTGTTTACGAACTTTTTGGACAATCTTAGTAATATTGGTAACCTTGGTAAAATAAAAACAGAATTCTTATGGAAGAATGATTTAATCTCTGATGTTATTTCTATATCAAGGGTGGCCAATCAGCAGGTGGGCCAAGTTTCAGAATTACAAGGTTGTCCGAAGTTCGTAAACACTTACAAAATATAAATCATAATACATTAACGAACTTTTGGGACAACCTTATAATTCCAAGAAAAAAACATTTTTTTTCCAACCTATATTTATGTTATCAAATTATAAAACTATTTTAGAGGCGTAATATTCTTTTTAAAATAAAGCAATTTCTACTGTCCTCCCTTTAATTTTTCCATCGCAGTAAGGACAGTAGAAATTGCTTTATTTTAAAAAGAATATTACGCCTCTAAAATAGTTTTATAATTTGATAACAGATGGCGCTCTAGTACATCGTAACTATATTTATGTTGTTACGTAGAAATTAGGAAAGAGAATTCTCAAAATGAGCAATTAATTTGTGATGCAAAACAAATAAAATTTTAAAAAATACTTTTGAGGCAATGATGAAATTTATCAGAACATAAAAACATATAAATATTAATAACTTTTATCCAGATGACACAAGAACCTATAGAGCATGCAACAACTGCCCTGGTGTGGAACTAACACCTACACACATATTCTCATGCCCAGCAATGGCCGCAGCTTTGCAGAAAATTGACATGGACCCAGAGCAGCAGCTTTACACACCCAAGATAGAGAACACTGCTGTGATGGAGATGCATGGAGACATCTGAGACTCTTCTTTGGACACGACAACAACAATAACTTTTTTCATAAAATAATAACCCCACCACTATTTCACTGCAAAATTTCACTTGCCTGACTTGTCTTGAAATATCTTGAATTGAGGGGAAGATAGCAGTTAGGGACTAATCTTATTCGAATTCTTAATGATATTGCAGAGTTGGATACATTGAATGACACAATGATTAATGATTGTTCAATGATTGGGATGATATAGATCATGATTGATGGAGATGGGGCAACAGATGATCCTAGCTGCTTCTGTGGAAAAGAAAACCAAGACTTGATACATTTATTTATAGAATGTCCATTCTTTTACAGCTACAGAAGTAATCATTTTTATCCCATTGAAGAAATATGCGAATTTGTTTATAACAAAGACACCTATGTAAAGTTCAATATTTTTTGAAGATTAATTTTAGATTTTCTATTTCTGTTTGAAAAAAACAACTTTTTAGTTTTTATTTTGTTTTTAGTCTTGTTTATTGACTATATACAAAGTAAATTTACAACTTCCACGAATCACTTTAGGATTCCACCGCGGTGTAAAGTCTTCCTTCATCAAAACGATGGCGATCTAACGCTGCACATTGAATGCTACAAAGCAGGAGGGACAAACACCTATTCTGCCCTCCCAAGAGAACAACAGGCTTTGATTTCCAGACTTAAGTCTGGTCATCTACGGAAAATGACTTTCCAGAATGGTTGCAAGGTTTTCCCACTATGTACTAAGTGTTGACCTGCAACCCCAAACTACATCATTGACTGTATTGACTCATCCATTGATGTGCTCTACTCATCCCCAGCAGACACCATCTCTACAAGCTTGATACCCTAATATGATATAGTGAAGATAAGAAGAAGAAGATGTCCCTTTAAACGTCATGATGATAAAACCTCTCTACACGCCGCAGACCGCGGTTCAAGCGCTAGGCTTATTATGAAAATACTTTTGGATATTTCTTTTATTTTCCTAAACTTACTAGTGAGTGTCTTTTAAGAATATCAAAACCTCAAAATGTTTAAAAAATGTTAAAAACATAACTAAAACCATCATATTGTATCAAAGTATTTATTATTTTATTAGCAGAGTGTTATTTTTTCATGTTTATATTTTTTCTACTCTCTACACTTCCCTCTTTTGCTTATCTTTTGATATGGCACAATTTGGATTATAGATTATAAAACAAGGTAATAAGACCAAATTCAAATAAATAAATAGTGTGTGACCTTTCGGTAACAGCATTGTTACCACTTGATAACAGTAGCTATTTAAAACATGCTGTGGTAAAATTTCTCATTCAATACTTTTGCCTGAATATGGTAACAACGCTGTTACCGAAACGTCACACACTATTTATTTATTTAGATTTGGTCTTATTACCTTGTGTTTGCTTATCTTTTATTTATCACTCATAGTTTGTTCTTGCCTGAAATATATTGTTGTCTCATCCTGAAGTTTGTCTTCCCTAATTTCCACGTGGCAATATTTTGAAATAGATGTGGGTAAAAAAAACTTTATATAGTGTGTGTTATATATTGTATATATATATTTATTTAAATACTCCTTGTATGTGTAAAGAAGTTAAATTTAAAAATATATTAAATGTCAATATATATATTTTTT
Organism: Cordylochernes scorpioides; assembly: GCA_030710605.1. Taxonomy (NCBI): domain Eukaryota; kingdom Metazoa; phylum Arthropoda; class Arachnida; order Pseudoscorpiones; family Chernetidae; genus Cordylochernes; species Cordylochernes scorpioides. The sequence continues at coordinate 54,472,787 of CP092880.1, forward strand.
AAATTATAAATTAAATCTTAGAATCCATTTTGAACTGTATGATCATTATAGTATAGGTAAGTGTAAATCCTGCCAGACTACATAGCGTGGATAAGTTGAGAGGAATGAAATTACCAGCAGAAAAGTTGATTGTCTGAGAACTAAAGGAATTTTCTAAAATTGCAAAATATTTGAGATCGTCTGGAATAAAATAATCATTTTGAAGAATATTCTTTAAAAATAGAATTGAATTGTTTTTGATAGCTTCCCTTTGAAAACAAACTATAATAATAAGCATTGAAGAGGCGAAATTTAGCATTAATAATATTAATATTGATTCAAAACTACCATCGTTGATATTTAATATTAGTGCTAAATCCATATATATAACACAAAATATGTATATCAATAGAGGAAATGAAAATATATTTTGGATATGATCATCAAGAATTTTCGTATCCATAAATTCTTTCAATATATTTTTGAAATTCATTCCATTTTCAAACATTAATTTAGTCTTCTGTTTTAAAACAAGGTTGAATCTAAAAATTAAAAAGGAAAATGTAAATGAATAAACTATATAATATAAATTCAAACATTGTAACCCATTCCATAGGCTCAACAAACGTTTTATTTGTTGTTGATGTTGTTGTAAGATAATAATAAAATAAGAAAATATCAAATATGCGAAATAAACTCTGAGATAAAAATGACAAAAACTATAACAAGACTTAGAACAAAACACTATAAAGGATTGACAATACATCCAGATGGCACAAGAACCTATAGGACATGCAACAACTGTCCTGGTGTGGAACTAACACCTACCCATATATTCTCATGCCCAGCAATGGCCGCAGCTTTGCGGAAAATTGACTTTGACCCAGAACAGCAGCTTTACACACCCGAGATAGAGAACACTGCTGTGATAGAGATGTACGGAGACATCTGAGGCTCTTCATTGGACACGACAACAACAACAGAAAATTGACATGGACCTAGAGCAGCAGCTTTACACACCCAAGATAGAGAACACTGCTGTGATAGAGATGTACGGAGACATCTGAGGCTCTTCATTGGACACGACAACAACAACAGAAAATTGACTTTGACCCAGAACAGCAGCTTTACACACCCGAGATAGAGAACACTGCTGTGATAGAGATGTACGGAGACATCTGAGGCTCTTCATTGGACACGACAACAACAACAGAAAATTGACATGGACCTAGAGCAGCAGCTTTACACACCCAAGATAGAGAACACTGCTGTGATAGAGATGTACGGAGACATCTGAGGCTCTTCATTGGACACGACAACAACAACAGAAAATTGACATGGACCTAGAGCAGCAGCTTTACACACCAAGATAGAGAACATTGCTGTGATAGAGATGTATGGAGATATCTGAGGCTCTTCATTGGACACAACAACAAAAACAATTCCATAGGCTGAACAAAGGTTTTATTTGAAAATATAGATATAAATGAAATGCTTAGAATGACAGTATTTTTGAAGATGAATATATAATTAAATTTCATATTATTCATTGGTGAATAACAAGTTTGTTTATTGCCAATCTCTCTGAATAATAGATAAAGCTTTTCACAAGTTTAAAGTAAAAATAAAAGGTTAAATATATACTACTGAACAAATTCTTTAGTAGAGTAAAAATATTTCTTGGTCAATATATACATAAAAATATTTTAAAGGAAATAACAACAAGTGAATTTACTATAATTCGTATTTTTACATACAGAGTATTTTCATTTAAGCTTATATTACCTCATGGAAATAAATATATTATCAGATATAAAGAAATATATTTTGAAAATAGAGCAATCCATAAATAAATCTTTAATTAAAAAGGCATATATTTTATTCCAATATATGCCTTTTTAATTAAAGGAATATATTTTAATTTAATAAATGATGAGCTTATTTCGGCGCTATAGTCCCGAAATCCATGAGGCTCTTTCATCTCAGGGAGTTCACGAAAAGTTTACATCCTGCTATATAAAAGGTACAATTTGTAAATATCCTGCGCGCACTGGGGTTAAAAAAAAAAGACATAGGCAACTATGGATTTGATTAATACTACAATATATTTATTTATCTCTTTTGACGGTCATACAAAGATAAGAATAAAAATTAAAAAAGATAAATAAAACGGGCAACGAGGAAACGCTGTGAGAAATTTTACATGAATATACCTATTAAAAATCATTATAAAAAAAAATACTTAACTTTGTGCTTCTGTTGGAAGGCTGGAAATCCCTCCCCAAAATCTTGTAGAACTACATTTTTAACGAGCTTCCCTATACTATATTATCTCTAAGAAGAACTGCCCTCACCAAAAGCTTGCTCGTGACTAACTCTCTTCTCCCCAGGGCGACCGAAAAAAAAATTAAAAAAATAAATCTTTATCTGGTCACCCTCTGTGATAAAAAAAGAAAATTTAAAATAAAAAAATAAAAATTATCATTCGAAATATTAATTTTAAAATATTAAAAAAAAAAAGAAAACCCAAAATAGATGCTTATTTAAAAGAAAAAAAAAGGAAATTTATTATTGTACTATAAGTTATTTACAAAAACTAGAAATAAAAAGGAGGTGAAGAGATGGGCTGGTATTACAAAGAAGAATGCTCGAAGTCCTTTTCTTGGAGTCCTCTTTGTGGAGGCCCCAGAAGTGGCCTCTACAGTCCTTCCCCGCCAAGACCACGGGATTTGGGCTTGCGAGGGAGCAGGACAAATCTCCGGGGTCAAAAGTGGAGGTCGGGGACGCTCTGGCTTGCGAGGGAGCAAGACAAATCTCCGGGGTCAAAAGTGGAGGTCGGGGACGCTCTGGCTTGTGAGGGAGCAAGACAAATCTCCGGGGTCAAAGTGGAGGTCGGAGATGCTCTGGATTAGCGGAAACAATAGCACTGTCTAAAATAAAAAAATAAATGTCAAAACAAAGGGCGCCATGCATTCTATTTATTCGCCAGTTGAATGCAAGACTGGCTTTCTAATTCCACTCTGTGACACGGATAATATTGTGATAAGTATATCCGGAGTCTTAGGGTGCCTGGAACACAAGGGTTATAAACACATATATACATCTATTTATATGTAAGATTTGACACATTTGTGGGAAGGTGCATACCTACTGGTTTAAAAAAAAATAATGCTTAGTGACTAAAATAATAATAAAAGAGCCAATAATGAATTCAAACAAAAATTAAATAGACAAGAAATCAATAATGAATTCAAACCTGAACTATAATGAATTCAAACTAAAAATAATAATAAAAGGGCCAATAATGAATTCAAACAAAAAATTAAATTAATAAAAGCCAATAATGAATTCAAACCTGAACTATAATGAATTCAAACAAAAAAAATAATAATAAAAGAGCCAATAGTGAATTCAAACAAAAATAAATTAAATAGATAAGAAAGCCAATAATGAATTCAAACAAAAATTAAATAAATAAAAGGCCAATAATGAATTAAATAAATTAATAAGAAAACCAATAATGAGAGAAAAAAAAAAAAAACTGGTGACTTCACATCGGCTTGACATGGTGCCTGTCAGTCAAAATTTATCTCTATCAGTTCCATGCCTTTTTCGTTGAAACATGTCCAATTCTATATGGGTTTGCTACTAACTAATTTAAACTAACATGATCAAGCTCTAAACTTGTTTAAAATACCTAATAAAATAAAATAAATAAAATAGTATTTTATCAATGTACTACCATAGTACGTCTGGTAGGGAGTCCTTTATAAAGACTGACTGGGCTGGGTTGGTTCTCCAGGATGAACACATCATCCAACTCATCATGGTTCATAGCCAATGTATGAGTAAATACGACATTCAGCACAAAGCCCGAAATGCCAAAGACCTCACGTCCAGCACAAAGCCCGTGGCGTGATTAACTGGCCTATTCTGCACTTATTGATACCCTCGCCGAAGAGTCCTCGTGTCAGTCATCTGAAGACACTACGAAACCTCGCGCGTCCCTATTAATGGTATCAGACCCAACAAATGGGTCAGTGTATAGAACCGATCAAGTCCCCGACTTGCAAAACCCACCCTAACTCAGACTTTTACCACTAACGTTATCCGTATGGAAGGAAGCATACCCATAGCGCATACTTCCCCTACTGGGGTTTGAAGCCAGATACCACCCAGTTATCAAACCCTACATTGATTTAATTGAATTGTATGTAACCATCTGGTGCGCCGGTGAAAACCGCTAAGTCCACCAAAGTCTCACAAATATCAAAAGTTAACAAAAAAAAAAAAACTCATATTCCCGAAGGAAGCCTAACAAAAAGGAGCGACTATTTTCTAATTTGAGAATTGCATTGTCCTGAGAGGCTTATGATCCTACCAAATTTGAAATCAAAATAAAATCGATCCTATTAAAATTCTCTAAAACTATTCTAAATACGTAGTTTGGTCTAACAATATAATAGTTTTTAACCCTTTTACACATTCATTATACCAATCCTTTCATACACCCTCCCCCCTATCATTCGCGGTATGCAAACAGACTAAAGTTAAAAATTGCTATAAACGCCAAAATACCTCAATTATCATTGTGTGTGTGTGTGTGCTAAATTTACCCTAACAATAACTAGATTCAAGGACATCATGAAATCAAAGAAAATATTTAATAAAACTTGGGAACTAAATGCCCTTCAATATAAATTAACCTATGCCTCATACAATCTCTTACTAACTATTTATATTCAATGACTGATATCAGTCTCAACTGTAAGCTAATCTAACCTTAAATAATTGTAAATATCAAAGTCCCTAAATTGTCTTTGCCTCAACACCTAGTACCACTGCAAAGGTAATTTAATAGGACAATTTACTAATTGGAGCGACAAAGAATAGGACATTCAACTCATGAAGGCGACAGACAATTGGAAACGCTTCCTCTACTGATAAGATCCTGTTGACTGACCTTCCCTCCTCAAACACGCTCCAGTCATAGCAACCACTCTACACCACCAGTGCAACAACTTCATCCTACTTGCTAACTGTAGGTAACACGCAATAGTTCTAGAATATGGAATTAAAGGGCGTCTATATATATACCCAACCGATATCTGTACTAATGTGGAAACCTACACTCTGCTACACCACTGCTCTCAACTACCTGGCTTCTGATTGTCTATGTCTACTTAATCTCAATTCAAGGGATTATTGAGCGTCATACGATGGCTAGTATACCCAACCTTGGACGTCACTAAGAACACAAACAGCCCGCCGCCAAACACTACTCCGACCTCGGCAGTACATCTTTCTCTGGAGTTGTGGTGTGGCTCTGGAGTAAACTTGATGTCGCCCAGCTATACCTATACATCTATTTAGCTGCTTGCGCCACCGATCCTACTGTAAACTGTGCACCATACTGAAGTACTAAGTATTAGCTTCTTGATCTAATAATATCTTATTCTATTTAAATCTAATCTTAATTTAAAAAAATTACCCTAAACTTGAATATTTGTGCCAAATTGGTTACACCTAATTGCCAAATATTAAACAAGACTGATTGTCTATACTATATGCTTTGACATGAGAAAGTTTGAAAATTTTAACATAAAATTTCAAAATTTAAGGTTTCATAAAAAAAAAATCTATAAAAAAAATAATTCTGCTTAATTTGGTCTCTCCCATTTAATACATATTAAAATTTTACGAAATGACTGTTTCTATACAGCTTTCTATCATATTGTTCCTTTCCTTATTCCAGCCTGAACTCTTGTTCATTACACGGTTCGTAAAAAAATACTGTCGATTGCAGGCTAATCTCTCTTACGCCTTTGATGATATTATGTGTATTGACTTGACCTGGTTTGACACAGCACACTTTCCCATTGAGGTCTCACTAGAGTACGGAATTGAATGCTAAAATATATATATCTCGTTGTGGTGCTAAACATTTATCTCGTTAAAACATGGCTGTCGCAGTGGTTTCTCGTGGTATGACAGAGGTGAACCGAGCCTAGACACATCTGTGTAGGTGCAGATTGGCACAACTACATCTTGCGTAGATTGACTCGGCATGTCGATTAATCAATCTTGGAAATTCTGAGCGAAATTGGTGCATCAGCCTGCAGATGGATGTATATAGAATAAATCTATATTTTATAAATGATGCATATATTTCAGATGATTTCTTCACATACTACCACAATGACCCATTCTTCAACTAGTTCATGCCACGTGGTCTTACGCTCGGTGGCGTCCATCGGGATATTATGTTTCATGTCGTTCTTCACTCACGTCCACCTTCGTGAGCATCTTAGTCCTATTACATAATGTATAATTTTGTAGGCAAAAATTACATGCTACGACATCCACAGTTCAAGGCTACGCAAGACACCCTTCCTAGTCTTCAAGGCCTATTCCCGACCCCAGAAATGTAGTCTTTGCTACTGGTTACCAATGTCTAATGCCACATTTCATAAAGTTACGAAAGCCTATGTTGAAACGAGTTTTAGATCTGCTGTGATACTATAAGCTTCTCTTTTGTTACAGGCCTCTGCTGCCCAAACAATCTGAAGGTGGTGGAATAGATGAGGGTTTCTGGAAGGGCTTATCAAAAACCAGTCAAGTGCAAACATACACGAGGTGCAAGGTTCATTATCATTGCTTATCTAAAGTTACCTGTAACTATATATCTGATAAATTGCTAAGTTTGCATATTGCATTTAATTCTGAAATAATGCTATTGAAATATTTAATGATTTCGTTCTTTGGCTGGAGTTAAAGAAAAGAAACAAATTTCACTACTTTCATTAAAAAGGAAAACCTTCCCCACCAAATTCTGTACATGGATTATCATACTATAAAATCGCTATTAGATTGGATACGAAAATAACTAAATAATAAAATATAAATACACTTATAAATGGGAGAGATAAAATTATGTGCAGTAACTATTTGTAATGTGCGTGACACATGCAAAAAAATATAATCAAAGGTGACTGGAAAAAAAAAGGCTAATAATCTATACAAAGAAGGTTTTTCTCTCAATAAATGCTATACTGTTGTCACGCATTTCCCTCCACGAGGAGTTACAAATGAGAATATACAATTCTACAGAATTACAGATTACTATCTGCACAAGATGGTATGTCCATGCAAAATAAAAATATTGTAAAAACACGTCTTATCTAAAACTGTATAATTGAACAAACATATAAAATAAATATATATATATATATTATTATACATAACTGTAGTCTAAATGGTAATAAAACATTCTACACAAGAGAATTGCGTTGCGATATACTTTTACCATAAAATTGGCCATACTGGCATCCATAAATATTATCTTGTCCTAATGACTTTTACAAAAAATGTTTTTAAATTATATTATATTCGACGCTATTAGAATATTATACTAAATTAAAATGAATAGATAAATAAAAGAAATGGAAGAAATATGTGGCAGGCATAATGCCAGGCCTAAAAGGCCAAGCCTTTGGAAAACGTACCTTTCACCCCAAGCGCTCGGTCTAGACTGTCCTTTGTTAAAGGTTTCCTTGTAGGCGGGAAAGCGGTTCTCTTGAAACCCTTAGGGTCTCGCCGACTTGTCAATCAAACTTGCGGGGGGGAAAGTCTAGAATTTGACATTGATTGATATCTTTATTTGCTTTCCCATGGTTTCTCAGATTCTTAGCATTTTCCCGCTAAAAAAAAATTCCTTGTAATTCTCTATCTACCAGCTAGTATTAACGAAATTTTTTTTTAAGATTGTTAACTAATAAACACAAAAAAAAGTTGAGATCTCAAATACTCTAAACTGGTGTACCTTGCTAAAAAAAAAATACTGGTGTTGACAATATATGATTAAAAAATAGATTACAAAATGATGCAGTGTTTTAAGTTATGGTCCTTTTTTAAAAGTATGGGTAATGCTAGATTTAGAATTATATGTTCTATGTTCAACCTAACTTCTATAACGTTCAAATTCTTATACTGGACACATGGTGACTTCGACACATATTTGTTTAGAATTGGCAAAATTGGTTCACCTGCATGCACTTGTGGAAACTAACAACAAACCCCTGAACACCTTCTGATAAAATGTCCATTAACTTCTGATCCAAGGGAAGAAAACCAACTTTACCTGACCGATACAAAATAAGCTGCTTACAATAAAGACCAATACATCAAGTTTTAATAGATTCTGCAGGATGTATATTTCGAGGCGAAAGTGTTGACTGTACATATTTTTAAGCCACTACTTATAATTGCTATATGTAAAATTTGACATCGAACGTTTAATTTTAATGATTTCCAATGTTCAATTGTATTAATTGTATATAATTTAAAAAATATACAGGCAATTATCCAAATTGTGGATATGTTCAAATTTTACTTATGTTTTATTTTAAATTTCACAATTTTATATTTATGCTTATTTGCGCTCTGTATTTTTAGTTTAAAAAAGAAATTGTAGTTTAACATTTCTTTTTTTTTAAATATATTTTGTTGTTTTTATGCGAAAATCTTTTACACATAGTACAAATAGTTTTAAATATAAAATTGGTGTTACTGTTAATTTTCAGAATGCTCATAATATCTTAATAAAGATTGGCGTTCAGCCAACTAAAATATTGGAAAATAATGATATTTTGATCTAAAATATGCCTTTTTACAATATAAGCCTAATTTCATTTATGAAACAGATAATAAAAATAATACCTAATAAAACTAAAATGTAAGTGGACAACTGCGGCCTTCTAGCATATTATTTGGCTTAATTAAAAATGGCTCGTTTATCTAATATTAAGAAAGCACCACCACAAATCTGTCAAATCTTACCTCGAAAATGGCGGGATCCGCTCTCCACGTGGTTGGCCGCCTCGTGGTTCTTTACCATTCTTTACTGGATTCTCCGCAGCCTCCAACTAGCACACAATTATATTAGTTTATGCTTTAGACAGGATTTTACAAGTTACATGTTTTAAATAGCAGGGTGTTATTTTACCGTGAACTTTTCGTGGCCTTATTTGGAACTGGTCGGCCCACGTTGAGGGCGTCATTGATGAGCTTATTTCGGCGCTATAGTCCCGAAATCCATGAGGCTCTTTCATCTCAGGGAGTTCACGAAAAGTTTACATCCTGCTATATAAAAGGTACAATTTGTAAATATCCTGCGCGCACTGGGGTTAAAAAAAAAGACATAAGCAACTATGGATTTGATTAATACTACAATATATTTATTTATCTCTTTTGACGGTCATACAAAGATAAGAATAAAAATTAAAAAGATAAATAAAACGGGCTATTAAAAATCATTATTAAAAAAAAATACTTAACTTTGTGCTTCTGTTGGAAGGCTGGAAATCCCTCCCCAAAATCTTGTAGAACTACATTTTTAACGAGCTTCCCTATACTATCTTATCTCTAAGAAGAACTGCCCTCACCAAAAGCTTGCTCGTGACTAACTCTCTTCTCCCCAGGGTGACCGAAAAAAAAAATTAAAAAAATAAATCTTTATCTGGTCACCCTCTGTGATAAAAAAAGAAAATTTAAAATAAAAAAATAAAAATTATCATTCGAAATATTAATTTTAAAATATTAAAAAAAAAGAAAACCCAAAATAGCTGCTTATTTAAAAGAAAAAAATGGAAATTTATTATTGTACTATAAGTTATTTACAAAAACTGGAAATAAAAAGGAGGTGAAGAGATGGGCTGGTATTACAAAGAAGAATGCTCGAAGTCCTTTTCTTGGAGTCCTCTTTGTGGAGGCCCCAGAAGTGGCCTCTACATAAACATTTCCACAATCATTTTTTAATTTGTAAATTATATTTATGATAAAAAACAGAAAACAACTCTTCGTCTCTTTTTAGAGATGAATATGTTTTGTCTCTTTTTGGTTACCTTGGAAACGATGCATTAAAATATTTGACAGCATTTAATTTTTCACATTTATACATATTTTTGACAAAGATATATTTTTTAATATTTTGTCGATTCTTTCATTTTTTTCAATATAATTTTTTATAAAGCATAAGCAATATAATAATGCACATTTTGGATTATAGATTATAAACACAAGGTAATAAGACCAAATAAATAAATAGTGTGTTACGTTTCGATAACAGCGTTGTTACCGAAACGTCACACACAAATTATTTATTTGGTTTTATTACCTCGTGTTCATAAGCAACATAATTTTTAAAATAATTATCCCAAATTCTAAATGTATTGTAAAGTAGAAAATTAGGAAAGACCATGTTCAGAATAAACGTAGCAATTTTTTTATGCTAAACAGATCAAAATTTATAAAATACCTACCAGTATATAATAACTACACAAAACATTTGATATAATATTTATTTAATATACAATATTATTTACAAATCTATAGCATAATTAGAGAGAAAATATTCCAAGTGAGCGATAATTTAAAGACTAATATATACCTTATATATATGTTATATAAAAATATTCTTTTATTTAAAATTATATTTCATAGATTCAAATACTTTGTTAAATCGACCGCCAGAAGTCACGCTTTCCCTTTATATAACCCGTTGTTGTTGTTTCCCGATGGCAGGCTCAAACCGTTTGTAAATTATGTAAATAAGTCTTTTATTTTTTTATTCTTACGCCTTAAGCCAGGCAGTACTTTTATCAACTTATGTTTTTTTATATATTCCTTAAGCTCAATTAAAGATATTTTGATATCTATTGTGAATAAAATGTTTTAAATAAAAAAGAAAAAGTAAGATTGTTTTATTCAAAATATATTTCTTAATGTTGGTAAATATGTAAAGTAGAATCCAGAAATTATTCTATGGACTACGGGGAACGTATCAAGAGGCTTTGAGCTGGAGTAGTCAAAATTATTCTTTTATGAAAATTCGAAACTATTATAGACGCGTATGATTCTTTTAAAAATTAAAAAATTACTACTGCCCTTACTGCAATGAAAAAATTAATGGGAGGGCCTGGCTTATAAAATTTTCCATTGCAGTAAGGGCAGTAGAATTGTTTAATTTTTATAAATCATACGCGTCTATAATAGTTTTGAATTTTCATAACAGATGGCGCTAATGCATCAAAATTATTATTTGTTACAACCTTTAGTCCACGATTCATTAAATTCGTTATTATGTTTTCAGGTGAATTGGAATCACCGGTTCTCATGTTCTTGTCATACTTACATTGGAATATCCTTGAAAATTTCTTTAACCTTCTTCTTAAAGAAAAATACAATATTCTCTATGAATTTATCTTTAAACTGAGGTCAATCGACAGAGTGAAAAAATAAAAATAAAAACCAATATTTTGGCATAATATTACATTTTTTAACCAATAAAAATGATTAATTTCGACATTTTGTTGCTCAGTATATTTCTTTTATGTTAAATATTGTAGTGTAGAATTCGAGTTTTGGAATATCTTAAGATGTCAAAGTATTTATTGATGGCATCAATACAACCAGTCAACAAATATCAACAAATCAACCCAACTATCTACAGATAGAGAATATCGAACAAGCAAGCTAGGCAACTAAATGATGATTTTACGAATATAAAGTAATAAAAATATGTTTCAAATATTTTCATTGAATAATTAAATTAAATAATATATATAAATTATTTCTTCGCCACAATATACAATTGTTGCTTTTAAATAAGTTTGGAATTGTTTTGAGCAATTGACATTCTTATATTTTTCTTTCCTCATTTTTTTTTCTAAGAAATTATTATGGAGATTCTGAGAGGATTTTTAAGGAATAGAAACCGAGGATCGCCAGCACACTTTACGGCCATGAGTGCGGTGAATTACAATTTCTACGACTGACTTGAGGATTCCATCACGCCATGTAAAGACTTCCCTTCATCAGGATGATGTCCTTTTAGACACCATGAAGATAGAACCTCTCTCCACGTCCTAAGAAGAAGTATGTAAATATACTAGAGACCACTTTCAAGACACTGAAGAAAACTTGACCAAAAGAATTAAGTAATCTCCATGGAGATGTATTAATCCACTTTTAATTACCCATTAAAGTACTAGGCTTATAATGGAGAGAGAGATTGAAACTGATTTATTATAATGTCCATATAAGATTATATAAGGTTAAATACAGAATAAATATAAATATGAATAAATAAGATTATATGATGATAAATATATGAATAAATAGATAAAAATATATAAAATAATTAATAAATATACATATATATATTAATATATATACAAGTCATTGGTGGCGCCCACCGCGGGAAAGTCTCTGCCACCGATGGACTGCAAGAGTTCTTTCCCACAGAGTGGGCAGGTCGATGTATATACGAGGTGTGTTCAAAAAGTATCGCGACTTTTGTGTTTTTTTCATAAATTATTTATTTATTCCTGAATACCTATTTTGTCCCCTTCAAAGTAATCCCCATGAGATATTATACACTTGTGCCAACGGTTTTTTCCAATCTTCGAAGCACTTCAAAAAATCATTTTTAAAAAATCTTTTTCAGCTCCTCCTTCGATGCCGTCTTTATCTCGTCAAGCGTAGCGTAACGTCGTCCTTTCATGGGCCTCTTCAGTTTAGGGAACAAGAAAAAGTCACAGGGGGCCAGATCTGGGGAATACGGTGGCTGCGGCATCATTAGTGTGTTGTTTTTGGCCAAAAAGTCGCGCACAAGCAACGATGTGTGAGCAGGGGCGTTATCGTGGTGCAAAAGCCAATTTTTGTTCTTCCACAAATCCGGGCGTTTCTGGCGGATTGCTTCGCTCAAATTGCGCATAACTTGCAGGTAATATTCCTTATTGACCGTTCTACCCTGTGGCAAGAACTCACGATGCACCACGCCCCTGCAATCGACGAAAACTGTCAGCAAAACTTTCACATTCGACCGAACTTGGCGCGCTTTTTTCGGTTTTGGTTCGTGCGGCAGCTTCCATTGAGATGATTGAGGTTTGGTTTCCACGTCATAACCATAAACCCACGCTTCGTCACCAGTTATGACCCTCTGGAGCAAATTTAGGTCGTCGCGGACAGAGTCCAACATCTCATTAGCAATGTTCATGCGATGCTGTTTTTGGTCGCAATTGAGCAATTTTGGTACGAATTTCGCGGCAACCCGGCTCATGCCCAAATCATTGATAAAAATCGAATGGCACGAGCCAATCGATATGTTTAGGTCCTCAGCAACTTCTCTAACGGTGATTCGACGATTGGCCAATATCATTTTCTCCACTTCATTAATTTTTTCGTCTGTTGTTGAAGTGCTCGGGCGTCCGGCACGCTCTTCGTCGTTCACATCTTCTCGGCCTTCTGAGAACATTTTGTACCACCGATAAACGTTGCTTCGGTCCAAGGTAGCTTCTCCGTATGCCACAGTCAACATTCGGAATGCATCCGCGCACTTAATTTCGTTTTTCACACAAAATTTGATACAGGATCTTGATCCATTTTTTAAATAGGTAAAAATCGAAGACGATCCAAAACACTTGCAAGCAAAGCAGCTGTCAACAATTAAGTGAACATTCAAAATGGCCGAGCTTGTCGGCATAAGTGAGAGACATGAGTATCAACATAAAGCCACAAAAAGATCGAAATTCGAATATACGTAACCCGTGAAAATTCAAAAGTCGCGATACCTTTTGAACAGACCTCATATGTTATATTAAAATATTATTCATTTAAAATTATATTTAATAGATTCATATACTCTGTTAAATCGACCGCCAGAGGTCACGCTTTTGTTATAAAAACTCATTGTACAAACCTTCTGTACATTATGTAAATAAGTTTTCCATTTTTTTATTCTTACTCCTTGAGCCAGGCATTGCTTTTATCAAATTATGTTTTTTTTATATATTCCTTTAGCTCAAATGAAGCTATTTCTGATTTTCACTATTTTTATTCTTATATTTTCAAGATTTTAACCACGACTAAAAAAAAAAAAAAATACAATATCATAATGGTAGTCATGTATCCAAAAATAATTAGAAAATATATACCAAAGTCAAGCAACAGCTAATAATTCTATATATTTCAAAATATTCCAAAATCAGCGGAAAATCTTTTTATATAATATATATAGAGAGAAAATTTAGATTTGTATTATTTTGAAAAATACGGATTAGTGCGTTTTTTTAAATGGACCAACCACAATTCTGAGTCCAATCACCTCTCGTCTGTCTGCTGGAACTATCTCGTCTGTCGGTGGCCTGTCATCTTCTGCTACTAAACGTTTTAACTGAATCAAAACAAAAATTTCAAATGTTGTCTCTGTCAGACAGAGAAGTGCGATTGTTAGAAAATTCAAGTTCCTTCTCTAATATCAGGTTACGCCAGATAACTGTCGAATTTGCATCATTTTAATAATTCGTTGAGCTAACTTTACCCTGATATTTTCATATTTTTCTGCCCAATAATTATTGTTGTTGAAAATTCAGAGTCACGCACAATGTAACAATTTAATATAATATCGCATTATAAAATAATGCGACTGTGTACTGTGTTTTCAAATTCATCTTCTGTTTCCATGACGCCTATGACAAAACAATTTTATTTTTCCGTTCGCCATTACTCTTCATGTTTCACCTTTCCATACCTCATCCTCAAAGTTAGAAATGTCGCTATTTCTCTTTGAAAATAAATTTCGATTTTTATAAAAGAAACATTCGCGGTATAAATTCAATTTTCGTTTTACAATCATCAGCCGCGTTATATTGTATTTTAAATGTTACTTTAAATATAAGTTACGAACGGAAAAATACGTCCAGGGTAGCCGAGTGGACAAGGCACCTGCCCGGTAAGCAGAAGGGTGTGGGTTCGATTCCCGCCCCTGGACACTTTTTATTTTTCCGTTCGCCATTACTCTTCATGTTTCACCTTTCCATACCTCATCCTCAAAGTTAGAAATGTCGCTATTTCTCTTTGAAAATAAATTTCGATTTTTATAAAAGAAACATTCGCGGTATAAATTCAATTTTCGTTTTACTAACTTATCATTGCGCATTTATTAGAAAAAGACATTGAAGTTTAAAACCATTTGAAAATTTTTTGGACAAAACCTTTTCAAAATGTCAAATAACTTTAAAATAATTCCGTTTTATTTTAAGATCTATTTATTCTTATGCGGAAATATTAGTTTGAAAAAGAATCATTTATATGCAAAAAGAAGAATAATATTAAATTCAATGATTATTATTTGTTTGAAAATAGTTTTAGCATCTTATGTGCATGAAAACTTGTTTTATACGTTAGGAAATATATTTAATTCTGCTTTATATTTAATTATAAGTTTTCATTTTTACCTTAACCTTGATCAAATTTTCCAAATATTTGAAATGATCAACAAAAAACAAGCATTTTTTTCTGTGAGTAATTTAAAATTTAATATGGCTTTTATTTTCACTAATTTAATACATATTCCAATAACATTTTTAGTTAAAAATTTAAATGAATTACAACTGCCTCTTTTTTCAATAATTATAACTCTTGAACTATTGTTAATTCGAGTTTACCTATTCACATATTCCTTTTTGCTTTTTAGATTCAATTTTATTTTGAAACAAACGAACGACTTATTGTTTGAACATGGTAAAAATTTTAAAAATGTATTAAGGGAATTTATGGATACGAAAATTATTGCTGATCAAATTCAAGATGTATTTTCATTTCCATTATCCATTCATATATTTTATATTATGTCTATGAATTTAGCAATGATTGAACAATTCAAGAAAGTAGATTTTGAACATATGCTAACTTTAATATCAGTAATTTTGGTGAATTCAATATTGGTTGTTTTAATATGTTTTCAGGGTGAAGCTACCAAAAATAATACTGTTCTGTTTTTCAGAAATATTCTGAGAGACAATCATTTTATTACAGACGATCTTACTTACTTTGCAATTTTACAGAATTCTTTGAGTTCTCAGACGATCAACTTTTCTGCTGGTAATTTTATTCCCCTCAACTTGTCGACGTTATGCAATTTGGCAGGATTTGCACTTACTTACGCCATTATAGTTATACAGTTTAGAATGAATGCAAATCAAATGATCTAAATACAGTTAAACCTGTCTATAGCGCCCCTTCTAAATAGCGCTTCCCTCTCTATAGCGTCCGATTTTAAATACGTAGCTCGATGCGATTTATTAAAAGTGACCTGTCTATAGCACCCTATTTTGGTGAGTCCCAAGAGGGGGCGCTATAGACAGGTTTAACTGTACTTAAGTATAGTTGCTACAATCTATATTTCAAGCAAACATAATCTGCCAATATATATGATAATTCATAAAGAAAATGCAAAGATATTTGATCAACCTATATGAATATTTTGTATAATTTAGTAGTTCATACAATTATCCTAAAACCACATGCAGTGCATAATGGATAATTTATATGAGAATATATGCAACAATAGTTTAAACATTATAACCTAATACCCAACGCATATAACTATAATTGATCTAACTATAATAATATATATATATTTACTTCTAATATGTTTAAAACTATCAATATGTTTAATGCTAAATATTCAAAACAAAAAAAATTCTATTAATTCATAGAGAATTTTATAGTATTATATAATAGCTCTCAATACAAATCTTTACACACATCTTCTTATCATTCTACCAATAATTGTATATAATATGCACCTATGTCATTGACAAGATGTTAATAAATCATTTTCAATTTTCAAATTATCTAATTGGTTGAAACATGGAATACTACATCATTACTCTCTATCTTGGGGGAAGAACAGTTTTTTATAGTTCTCATGTCCAGCGAGAAAACGCAGTTAGTTTGAGTAGCGCATTTCACTCTTTGTCAACTTTGACATTTGTCTTAATATGGAGTCTGAAGTTTTCTTTGCACTGAAGGTTGCACTGTAACACTTCGGTAACAATTAATATCTTCCCCTCATAACAGATATTCACATACATAAAGCTTTATTAAGACCACCGGTCTTATACAGATTCACCATAGAAAGAAAGGAAGCATAGATGTAACTCCTGTTATAACACATATTCAATAGGTCGTATATCTATCTTTTCTTTGAGGGTTATTTACTTTTTCATAATTTTCATTCATACACATCTTTTTCACGAATTTTGAGAGATTCAAATAAGAAAAAAAGTAAAGTTTAAAAAGGAATTAATCCATATAATAGATCGATAATCTTCTCACTAATTATCAAAAGGTAAAGTATTATAATCATATATATATATATATAATAAATGAAGCTTCCGGGGCTTAGTTTCAAGTTCAACTTTTTATTTTCAAGCTTTCGGACTTGTCAGTCCTTCAAGAGGAGTATCGCGTTAATAAATATTTATCATCAATTTATTAACGTTAATAAATATTTATCATCAATATATTAACATGATACTCTTGTTGAAGAACTGACAAGTCCGAAAGCTTGAAAAAAAAGTTGAACAAGAAACTTAGCCTTGGAAGCTTCATTTATTTTATAATATTATAATCATTATATGGATTCGCAGATGTAAAAATACTCTGTATGCCAAAATACGAATTATAGTAAATTCACTGATTATTATATTTATTAAAGTATTTATATGTTTGTATCCAAATACATTAAGCGATATTAATATTCTAATAAAGGTTGTGTATAGCGTTATTTATTTTAAAATAAATATTATTTTTATTTTAAAACTAAAATGCTTTATCAATTATTTAGGAAGATTGAAAATAAACAAACTAGCTACTCATCTATGAATAATTTAAAAAAATTACATTTTTATTCATCTTTGACAATATTGCAATTCTAGGCATTACATTAATATCTATTTTTCAAGTGAATCGATAACTCAGTCAAGTGAGTTGATAACATTATTTGAACTTTCATTATATAAAGTTTACTTATTTGTATTTTCTTTTTACTTTTTAGATTCAACGCTATTTTAAAGCAGAAGACTAAATTAATGTTTGAACATGGAATGAATCTTAAAATTATATGGAAGGAATTTATGAATATGAAAATTCTTGCTGATAATATTCAAAATATATTTTCATTTCCTTCATTGTAAATAGACAATGTTTTTATTTAATAATTTCCTTCATTGATATATATTTTTTGTAATTTATATGGATTTAATAGCGATTTTCAGTTTCAAATATATTAACTTAGAATATATATTGATTTTGTTAATGGTAATTTTGGTTTCTTCATTACTGCTTTTTATTATTTGTTGTCAAGGCGAAGCTATTAAAAACAATATTGTTCTATTTTTTAAGAATATTCTTCAAATTGATAATTTTATTCCAGACACACACACGATCTAAAATATTTTGCAATTTTAGAAAATTCCTTTAGTTCTCAGACGATCAACTTCTCTGCTGGTAATTTTATTCCTCTCAACTTATCTACGTTTTTCAGTCTGGCAGGATTCGCACTTACCTACATGATTATCATCATACAATTTAAAATCGACCATTAATTATAATTTTAAACAATTTTTAAAAATTATATAGATTTAATTATATCTCTTCTCCCACAATTAGTGCCTTATAGGCAGCCTTTCATGTGCAAATTAAAGAAGTTCTATATGTGTTCAAAGTGCGACAACCAATTCAGTTCGTCTGAAGACAAATTAAAAGGTTGATGAAACTATGAACTGAAGAATTGTAGCAAATAATTTTTTCTCCAGGTCAAAGCTTGTAATTTGAATTGAAATTACCCTATTGTAGGTGTTTTTTATTAAAATTGGTGACTCCAGACTCATCAGGAGAAAATAGAAGAATACTGATGAATCCCAGAGATAATATGTAAATATAATCTTCAAATTATATAATCTTTTTCACGAAAGTGATGTATAGTTGTATAAAAATATGGGTATTTTCCAATTCTATTATATACTTTGTGCGGTACACTTTTTGTTTGGTGCACTATGTTGTTGGTTCGTTTGGATTAAAATGGTCTCAAGCAAAGGTGATAATATATTTAAAGAGGATCAACTTTATATTGAGGTGGTTCGTTTGATTTTGAAAAAATGATTCAATTATTCATTCGTGGTATTTTAATTTATTAAGGATAAAATATAAATATTAAAAAAATGTTACAAATTAAATATTTAGTAAAAAAGAAGTTGAAAATGTTTGATTCAAACTGATGGAAGGGAAAGAATGTCCGCCCGTGATGGCCGTCGATTTCGAACGTCTCTGCCACCGCCGCGCATGCGCGCCGACTTGGCTTCACCACCGCCGCCACGCATGCGCGCCGCCTTAGCGACACCGCCGGCAGGATGGTGTTGGTTGAAAGGCCGTTCAAACTGTTTTCTTTTCTTCTCGCGCGGGCGTGCCTTGCCTCTCGCAGACCACGTGAGGCCCAGCGCAAATTAACTTTCACTAACATTCTTTGTTTATAATTATCCATTTAAATGTTTTTATCTGTCACAACTCACACTTAGTGTTTCCATATAAATCAATGGAGAATTCTGCATATGTAAACAATTCACACAAAGTTAGATATATCTATCTAAAGACTGTTAAAGAGATTTCAAGAAATTATTTTGAATATTTAAGAGTGACAAGAACATGTCTATTCATCTGAAGATGTAGCGAATATATATTTTTTCATAGGAAACTACAGCTACCTTACTGATGATTTCCCTCTACCAGTCAAACGATGTATAGCTTAATCGAGAATACTATTTACAGTCTTCAAAAAAACCACGTTCTGAACTTTGAGGCCAAAAACTTATTGTGTACAGTGTGTGACGAGGAAATTACTGAAGAACTCTCCCTTTACCTGCTTAATTGTACAGCCCTTGATGAAGAAAGGAAGGCCCTATATCAACAAATTAAATGTACCAACATTTTACCCTACGTATTGCTTACCAAAATATCAGCAAACAAATCTAAGGCAATAGCTTACTATAAACATTTTAGATCATCATTATGTAAGGACCAGTCAACATGTGAATGACTTTGAGATGAAGAGTAAGGCCAGTTCAATTTCTATGTAAATAACACAAGATGATTATTACCTTACCCAATTGGGAGAATCTGTATGGGGCAAGTCCCTAATAAAGGCTTTTGTGTGTGTCATAAGAATCTACAAGCTGAAGTATATATGCTAGAAATAAATCTACATAGACTTGTGCGACACCTACAGTATGATTATTTTCCATGGACAGATGCGTGTAAATTATTTCCAGAAGTACAGGGTGATCCAAAAGTCCCGCACAACTTTAAAAATTAATAACTCCGCGAATATTCGCGCTAGAGCAATGCGGTAAACACCATTGTGTTCAGGATGCAATGGGATTTTTTATGGCAAATAATGTAAAATTCGAAATTGATTTTAGTTACAATTTTATTCGCCAGATGGCGCTCTACCAGAATCAGAGATTCAGCGGCCAAATTGTTTGATAAATTGAAAAATATAACTGATCGACACGTATTTTTCCTTTTTGAATACCAGGAAAGAACCCTAATAATATCAAATAACAAATTAATAAAACACCACTTCGCCAAAAGTATGAAGAATTGGTTAACGATTTTCAAATACAATCAGAGATATGTAAAATAGGTAAATGCAAATTAAAACATGTAGCAAAAAGAAAATTTATATTTTAGATAAGGTTTGTTTCCGAAGATAATAAATTTCTAATATTTTAAATTCAACTCTCACTCAGTATCGATTATATTTATTTTAATTCATTTGAAAAATATGTATCTATCTCTGATAATTTATTTTATTCTGGAATGCCGTTGTTGTTGTCGTGTCCAATAAAGAGCCTCAGATGTACCATGCATCTCCATCACATCAGCAGCAATGTCCACTATCTTGAGTGTGTAAAGCTGCTGCTCTGGGTCTATGTCAAATTTCTGCAAGGCTGCGGCCATTGCTGGACATGAGAATATGTGGGTAGGTGTAAGTTCCACACCAGGACAATTGTTGCATGCCCTATAGGTTCTTGTGCCATCTGGATGTATTGTCATTCCTTTATAGTGTTTTGTTCTAAGTCTTGTTATAGTTTTTGTCATTTTTCTCTCAGAGTTTATTTCGCATTTTGATCTTTTTTTATTTTTTTGTTTAATTATCTTGTATTCTGACAAAGAATCAGCGTCAAATAATAACATTTGTTCTTTCCTTTGGCTCACCTTTCTGGATTCCTTTGCCAATTCAAATGCCATTTCATTACCCCCGATACCAGCATGGGCAGGGATCCAATGTAGAATGCAGTTATTCTCCAATGGTTCCAGTTTCTGTGTGATTTTAGTATTGCCCTTCTGAAATGCTTCTAGAGCGGATATGGAGTCGCTGTATATTAAAATTCCTTCTGCTTGATGCAGGGATGGTTGGTTAAGGCATACATCAAGGGCTTTCCAGATAGCTGTCAGTTCACAAGTGAAGTTTGACGAAATCTGTCCTGCTCCTTCTTTGATTTTGTTTGTTCCATCTTGCAGTATTATGTTAATTCCGGCCCCTCCATTACTCAGGGTAATGTCTGAAGATCCATCTGTATATGCTGTTAAAGGGCGTGGCCTAGCATTTTTAATCAATAATTTGTACTATGAGGACATAGCCGTTAATATTACAAACACATTAGACCTCGAAACCCAAGGTATCAAAGTCTACCTCAATCAAAACAAAGCCATCAACATATACAATATGTATCACCCTCCAAACAATACATTTATTGACGATGGAACAATGGCTCAATTTCTTACAGACAACACTATTATTTTAGGTGACCTTAATGCCAAACATCAACTATGGGGATGTTCTACGCCAAACCCAAGAGGCAAAATACTATCAAACATATTTGACGACAATGCCTTCATGTGCTTAAATGATGGGAATCCTACCCATCATTCCTACAGCTATAATACTGTACAAGCCCTTGATATAAGTTTTTACTATCCTGACATTTTCCACAAATGCAAATAGCAAATATTAAAAGGTTTTGAAAGTGATCATTTGCCTAATTTGATAGAAATTAGCACCAAGACCAAAACTAGTTCAATTAAGAAAAATTATGGAACTTCAAAAAGGCTAATATGATATCTTTCGAAAACACCATTATTAAAGCAGCCAAAGTTTCAATACCAAGAGGTTATATTAAGAAATGGATTCCAAATTATACACACCAGGCAAAAAATATTCAAACACTTATAACTAAAAGAAATGAACTACAAAAAAGTGCACCCAAAACCAAACAAATTGTAGAACTGAACTGAACATTGTGATTGCAAAAATAAAAAGATTATACGTAAATGTGAAAAGGGAAAAATGGAAACAAACTTGTGAAAACCTGAAGCCAAGAAACCCAAATACAAAACTTTGGAATTTGGCAAAACAAATTGGCAGAGTCCAGCCACAAACTGAAAACACAAATATGATTGAGAATACAGATGGTACACCAGCAACTAATGACAAAATTGCTGCCAATCTTTTAGGTAATTCATATCAAATAAGTAGTAAAATCAAGGTTGAAAAAAGGCCCGAAAGATTATTCATGACTGTAAAAATGTCACCAGCACTCATAATATTTTCCATGAAAAAATCAATATGAAAGAGCTAGCTTATGCATTAGAAAACACTGACCTAAACAAGACTCCTGGGCCAGATGGAATCCATGGCCGAATGATATCAAACTTGGGCAAAATTGGCAAAGAAAGACTTCTTAATATTTTCAATAACTCCTGGAAAACTGGAAAATTGCCTCAAGACTGTAAAAATGCAACAATAATTCCCATTAAAAAACTTGACAAATCTGCTGATGACCCCAAAAACTACCGACCTATCTCCCTCACAAATATTTGCTGCAAATTAATGGAAAAAAATTATATTCAGACGACTCACCTACCACCCCGACACAAGAAATCTCTTACCAGAAGAACAATATGGATTTAGGAAAGGACATGGGACAATAGTCCAACTCTTATTTTTCACACAAAAGGTAAAAGATGCACAAAACAAAAAGCCAACTAACCACACCATAGCTGCTTTTTAGACCTTACACAAGCTTTTGATAAGGTATGGAAAAACAAGTTAATTACAAAATTATACAAACATTTCAAAATTGATGGAAAAGCTATCACTTGGATAAATGATTCCCTTAAAAATATATACATCAGGGTCGAATATAATGGCACTCTATCTAAAACCTTCAAATTGTACCAAGGATTACCACAAGGATCAGTCCTTAGCCCAACTCTCTTCACCCTATTTATTGCAGGCATAGAAGACAAATTTTCACATAAAACCAATATTGGACTTTTCGCTGATGACATTATTATATGGAGCAGCAACACTAACTGGAAAAAAAGCTGAAAGAGATTTGAAAAAGACTATTCTCCACCTAGAAAAATTTGCTAATAAACATAAATTAGAATTTAACCCCCAAAAATCTTAAACCTGTCTTTTTACTACCGATAAGAAACTATACAAAATAAGACCAAATATTATTCTGAAAGAACAACAATTGCAATATAATAAACATCCTAAATATCTCGGCTACACCCTGGATCCAGAAATTAACTCCAGTAAACATATTGAAGGAGTTGTTAGAAAAGGAAGAGACCGACTAAAAATCTTGAAATATATTTCAGGAAGAGTGGAGAGCTGAAGCAACAACACTAAAATTAACTTACACATCTCTAATGAGACCTATCTTGGAATATGGATATCAAATCTATGGTACAGCATCTGAAAAAAATCTAAAAACACTGGAAAGGATACAACTAAATGCACCTAGAATTATTACAGGTCTTCGAAATACCTGCCCTAATAATATTGTACTTTGCGAGGCAGACATTATGCCCTTAAAGGATAGAATAAGCTACAATCTGCCAAAATATATAAACAAAATCAAGAGTTATGAAAATAAACCCAGAACTTTCAATTACATACTTATTTGGGAACCCAATATAAGACTCAAAAAAGAAGGCCCTCTCCACCTGGCCAAAAGAAATGGATTTTTAAAATATAAAGTGGAAAAATATTATTTAGCTGAAAAAATATCTACATGCGAACCACTAACAAAATGTTATTTTTAATGCCACTTTAAACGAACCCACCAACAAACAATACCAAAATCCAGAATACTTAAAACAATTATCATTAGAAATAATTAATAAAATTCCTAAAAATGCAATAACTATCTATACCGATGGTAGCAGAGACGAGTTGGGACACACTGGCAGTGGCTCTCTCATTAAACCCACAAATGGCAATGAGAAAATGAACAGAAGAAACCCAGATTTTTGCTCAATCTTCAGATCAGAACTTATAGCCATCTATGAAGTCTTAAAATCCATCAGAAATACTAAACATCACGATATATGGATTCTTACTCATAGTAGAAGTGCCATACAACACTTGAGTCACACAGGGGAACTTGGAGACAAAGTAAGCAGGAACATAATTGGTTATCTCCAAAAACTCTAAATACCTCAGAAATTCACCTTCAATGGATACCCTTACATGTTAGCATTGAAGGCAATGAAGCTGCTGATGCGCTAGCGAAAAAAAGGCACAAAAGAACCCTTGCTACAGAAAAATAAACTTACTTTTAAAGAAATAGAAACAGTAGCCAAAATAAACAAGAACTGGAGGATCCCACCTAAGCACAGTTGGTACACCCTAGAAGCAGATGGCCACCCAGACCTTTCAGTCCACAAGCCGGCATGCGAAGCATGCCCTTCGCTGCTATTCTGTTCAACTCATAAGCCAAGTAACGGTATCCAAGCTAGTGCTTGGACATTGTACCTGGAAACACCACCTCCCAGACAACGTGTCTGGAAGGATTTCTATACCGGTGGCCTTTAATCACAGCAAAATAGGAAACTATCTACTGTGTCCAGCAGGGACCGCGGGGAGGCAGCCCCCGGTCGACTCTGTTCACTCACAGCTGAGGAAAAGCTCAGCTGCCACGTCGTGGGCTTTCTCAAGAAGCTTGCTGTGATTTCTCAGCAGCTTACTCTCGATCGCGCCCCTCGCCCTCCTTCTCTCTTCCTGCACACCCACTACCCTTGGACAATCCAAGACGTAGTGGCGTGCATTCACATCCCTTTCTCCATAGACGCAATCAGGGTTTCTTTTAATTTTAAATCTGTGGAGCCTTGGGGAAGAGAGCCCATGTCCCGAACTACCCTAATGAGTTTGTGGGACATTACCTTACAGAGGTACTTGGGTGTTGTTACCCCATTGAATACCTCTCTCCCCTTCACACTGTTCCTCCATCTGTCCAACCATAAGTCCTGGACGTGACCCCTGATCCTCCTATAAACTTCTTTCTCGGTCACTGGGGTCCTCAGTGATCTACCTCTAAAGCATCCTGCCTTAGCGATCCTGTCTGCGAACTCATTACCTTCGATGAGGCTGTGTCTCCTAAACCAAGGGAGCTCCGGAGCCCGCGTCATCATCTCCAGCTCCTGGATTATTTGATGCGCGAGTTGCCCTTTCTCCAGATTGATAACGACGAGGGCCGACATACAATCTGAATAGATGCGGTCCGGGCTGAAGTTCTTCTCGGCACACACTCTGAGGGCTAGCCTGATCGCAACCAGCTCAGCTGAAAAGACCAATTCGTCCACTCTGAGTGCTAAACCTTCTTGGAAGATCAGCTCTCCATTAGTGTATATCACTACCCCAGCTCCAGTATTGGTTCCAGACTTACTACCATCAGTGAAAACCTCCGTGCCAATCTCTGTCGGCCCTCTAGGACTCCAATTCCACTTTGGCAACCACTGCGGAGGCTTCCTTGTGTCCCTCTTCGATTCCAGGGCCCCCGCTTAAAGTCCCAGGGCATCATCCCTTTTCTCCCAGATCTTCTGTCTGATGGTCTCCTCCTCTAGTTTCAATCCCAGAGGAATAAGCCCAGCGAGGATCAAAAAGGCCTCACTGCTGGTAGTGCGATATCCTTCTGTGATTCTGAGTGCCGCTGTCCTCTGCACTCTCTCTAGAGTTGTTGCCACCTTCTGATCCCTGTTTCGGCGCTACCAAGCCCCGAAAGCATATAGCAAGATTGGCTCGACACAGGAGAGGCAGAGGTTCCTAAAAATAGTACCCTCCTACTCTCACCCCCCCCCCCCCCCCTGTTGAGGGCCAACCAGGACAGGCCTGCACAACGCCTCCCTGCCTCTCGCCACCATCTCCTCCGCCTGGTATTGCCAACCCATCTTGTCATCAATGACCACCCCCAGGATGGTCATCCTATTGACCAACGCTACCCTCCGTCCTTCCATCCGGATAGCCGGCTTGTGTTTCCTTTTAGTTCTTATGTCCCTAGGCTTAAAGCTGAGGGCTTTAGTTTTGGAGACATTGAACTTAAGGCCAGAGTCATGGGCCCAGATCGAGAAAATTTGGAGAGAAGTTTCAACACACACTTCTCAGCCTTCGCTCTCGAAGCAGTCTCAATGATGAGGAACTGGTCGTCAGCATAGATAACCAGCCTGTCTCCCTCATGGAGACCTCCACAGAATAGGTCCGCAGCAAGAGCCCTGGGGGCAACCCCTAGCACAGTTTCTTTCCAACTTCCGCCCACCAAAACTGAGGCTAATCCGTCTATCCCTCAGGAAGTCACGAATCAAGCTGCACAAATTATCAAGACAACCCATGTCCATCAAATTTCTCATCAACTTGTTCCAGCTCATGGAGTTGAACGCGCCATCAATGTCCAGGGCCACGAAAAGAACCCAAGCACCCTTATTTAAGCCCATCTCAACCCCCTCTAACACCTCGTTCAGAGCTGTGGTTGTGGACTTCCCTTCCCTAAAACCATGTTGGAAAGAGGAAAGGAGCTCATTACTCTCTAGCCAGTGCTTCAGTCGCTGAGCTAGTAGGCTATCCAGGACCTTACCTAGACACACTAGTAAAGAAAGCGGACGATAATCATTAGGAGAATTACCCTTTCTACCAGACTTTTCGAGAAGCACTACTCGGGCAACCTTCCATGCCTCAGGAAATGTACCAGTGTCCAGGCACTTATTGAATAACCTGGAAAGAAGCGATGGGTGCATCCTTACCAGGGCTTTCACGCTCGTGTTATCGATCCCTTCGGGACCAGAAGATATTCTTTTCCCGAACTTGAAAGCCGTCAGTTTCACCTCATTCTCAGAAAAGGGCGGATCCACCAAACCACAAGTGGTCAGAGAGATCTCGTCCTCTGGTTCCTCGTTTCCGAAGTGCCGATCCAAGTTGTTTTTATTTTGTCTTCTGCTTTCGAGCGAGTAGGTCTAGAACACATTATCTCTGAATTTTCTCATTGTTGGTGGATAAAACAGCACCAGTGATTATTTTGGCCGCTTTTGCTTGAACACTGTCAGTCTTACTTTTAGTGATGAGCATGAGGGAGCCCAGACCGGTGTTGCATATTCCATTATCGGTCTTATTAAGGTGGTATATGTTGTTCTGAGAATTCTGGGTTTTGCTCCCCAATTTGTTCCACATAGCCTTCTCAGAATGTTTAGTTTTCTGATAGCTCTATTTGAGGTGCTAATTATGTGCTATGAAAATTAAAATTCCTCATAAATAATAATTAAAATAATTTTGTTGACATCTTGTCAATAGATACACAGTCTGCACTATTAAAAAAAGATAATATGCATTATATACACTATGTACAATGAATATGGCGCCTCTGCCAGCGCTGCAGAGTTTGGTGGAGAATCGCCAGTGGTTCTCCAGCGACAACCACGCATTTTGCGATCTACGATGAATACGTAGATCGCGTACTTCGCCGCTTAGGAAATGGTGATGGCGTGGTCCTCGAGACCAACTGGAAAGATCCAGGACTGCAGTATCACACCTAGGTATTATGGATTTCTAATTTTATCAATTATTTGTTTGTTTATGCTTATTTTGTGGTTATATTTATGCCTTTTTCCCTGGGAGTGGAGAAGACGCATAGGTTTGGTTTTATAGTGTTTATGGTCATTTGGAGTTCCATTGCCCACTTCTCCAGTCCTCTCATTGATGTCTTCAGTATCTTTTACGATTTTTCTATGCTGCTACTCGTGTGCCATATGGCTTTATCATCTGCATAACAGGCAACCTTTGTGTCTTCAGTGAGGTAAGGGTGTATGTCGTTAATATATAGCAGATAGAGTAGAGGACTGAGCACAGATCTCTGAGGTACACCAGCCCATGTTCTTCCTTCCTTGGAAAATTCTCCATTGACCCGAACCTTTAACCTTCTTCCCCTTGAGAAGTCTGCAATCCAGATTAAGGTTTTTCGTCTTACTCCGATGTTGTGCAGCTTTTCACGTAATTTCTCCCTCCACACTCGATCAAAAGCTGAGGTCATATCAAGGAATATAGCCGTGGTCTTCTTTGGCTGTTTTTCCCGGAAATAATTTATTATTGATTGACAGAAGTAGAACAGTTGATCAGTTGTACAGTGCTGGGATCTATAGGCCGTTTGGTAGAGGTTTATTTTATTATTTTTTGTGAGCCAGACTATGAGCCTAGAGTGGATAATTCGTTCTGGTATTTTAAAAAGTATGCTGGCGAGAACAATTGGCCGATAGTTCTTGTATTCCTTGGCATCTTTGTTTGGCTTCAGTATTGGCACTATAATTGATATCTTCCAATTCTTTGGTAGTTTACCAGTTTGCCATGAAATGTTCAGTATTCGTAGGAGTTGATTATTATCTTTGACTTCAAAGTGTTTAATCATTTGACCAGAGATTAGATTATCTCTTGGTGACCTCTTGGATTTTTTTATTGATGAGTTTAGCTCATTCAGTGTGAAGTCTCTCGAGAAAATATCTTGTTGATGGAAGTTTCTTGCTTGTTTAACTAACTGGTTTATATTATTTTTAGAGTCCTGTCTTCATTCGTATAGTTGAGTATGGAAGTGCTTGAAAGATATTCAGCAATTATGTCAGCCATCTGTTTGTTCACGTTCTCGCTGTTCTATTCATATCGGTTAGAGTATTGGAGGATTGGTGTTGGTTTTGATTGTTCTCTAACACTCTAATTATATTCCAGTGTTGGCTGTCCTTTCTTGGATCCATTTTTTTCGCAGAATTCTGCCATTTTTCTTGTTTGAATATCCAAATTTCTTGTTATATTTTGTGAATAATTTCAATGAGTTCCTTTCTGTTTTATTTGTTTTAAGAAGTCCATTGATATTGTCTCTCTCTGCAATCATTGCCTCGATGTTGTGGTCCTTCCTGTAAGGTATCCACAGGTCTTTACGTCTACCTCTAGTTATCGATGCTCTTTCGCAGCTTTTTAAATTTTCGAAGAGAATTTTTCCAAGCTTTTGTCAAGCGTTCTGTAATTCAATTTTTCGTTGCACAGTTCTTCAAGCTTTTCTGTGAATTTTTTTCAAGTCGGCTTTCCTAAAGTCCCATGTTCTTTTATTCTAATGGACATTCTCAATTTTGAAGTTTAGGGTTGTTAAAATTGGTCTGTGGTCACTGATTGCACCTCTCAAGATTTTTCATTGTGTTGTGGGTGCGATGTTGTAATTTATCGCTGTGATGTTTATTGCGGATTCTGTGCCTGTGGACTTAGATAGATAGGTGTTCTCTCCGTTATTTAACGGTGTAAGGTCGAGGTCGGTTAGCATGTCCTCAACCTACTGACTTTTGTTATCCTGGACAGGTGATCCCCGAATTGAACTTTTGGCGTTAAATTCGCCGAAGTATGATTGTGATATCCGAAGACGCTTCACTTAATGTCTCTATTGTGTGTGCCCATACAAAATGCAAAGATTTCACGAGCTGAAAGTTGGCGATTTTGAGATGCGTCAAGAATTCGCTGCATGGGTTTTCCGGCAAATTGATATTGATAAAAACTGGCTGTCGAATGTTCTGTGGACAGATGATGCTCACTTTTCTCTAAACGGAGAATTTAACATTCAAAACAGCCGCATTTGGGCAACAGAAAACCCTAGGATTTTCACAGAAATGCCACTTTACCAGCCTAGAGTTACAGTTTTGTGTGGGTTCATTTCTTTTATTATTGGGTCATTTTTCTTTGAAAAATCAATGGAAGAACTTTTAAAACCGTTTGTGTAACTGGTGAACGTTATGAGAAAAGGGTATTCCCATATTGCAGGGTAAAAGCACTAAGCGAAATAACATTCATGAAAGATGGAGGACCTCCTCATATCTCCCGAGGTGCCAAACAATTGCTGAAGGATACGTTCGGTGAAAATCGTGTGATAGGTCGCCACTTTATATACCAGTGGCCTCCAAGATCAACAGACTTGACGCCTTGCGATTTTTGTTTATGGGGATACATTAAATCGTGTGTTTATCGATGCTGGCCTACCACATTGGCCATGTTGAAGGCTTCTATCAGATGGCACGCTTTATCAATTGAACAGATATGTTATTTAATGCTGTCCATTCTGTCATTTATCGTCTGCAGGCGGTGATTGAGAATGAAGGGTGCCACATTGAGCAAGGATTGTGACCTAATACAAGAGAGAAGGCAGTTACCTCATGTGTTGTATAAGCCGCCATGTATTATATTATCTATCAATATTTTGCAGCTCTTTGTGTTGGGATATGGGGATAATAAATGCTGTCCTCACATCTTGACTCTTTTTTTTTGTGAACAGTAATATTATGTTTGTCATTTGCTCACATATTATGTCGTGCAAACCAGAGTGTTATAACTTCTCGAATAACACTGGTACACACAATTTTACCCCTTATGTTTAGTTTTTCGCTTTTCGCTCATTAGAAGAAATACATAGATAATAGATAATAGATAACATAGAAATACATACATAAGAAATACATGTAGCATAAGGAATATTTTCTGTACACCAATAACTTTAGAAATTTTGTGAAAAAAAAAATACAAAATGATTTTACTACCACGTTTTGCAACGCAAACGGTCGATTTAAAATTTATTTTTATTTGAGGGGACACATTTTTAAAATTGTGTACAGTATAATAAACAATGATAACATTTGACAAGCCAATAGGATATTTGGAATAAAGTACGACAAATATATTTTGTCACTCCCCTCTATATTTCGTTTGTTGGATCATGACAAATATCCAGTTAAATAGTCAAGGGTCGCCAATCAGTCAAGAAACTACACATTTCTTAACATTTCAAAAATTCGTGTATTGATATCAGCAGTGTTTTTCAAACATTCAATCTATTTCACAAAACCTCATATAAAAATAAATATTTTGCTACATGTTTTAATTTGCATTTACCTATTTTACATATCTCTGATTGTATTTAAAATCGTTAAACAATTCTTCATACTTTTGACGAAGTGGTGTTTTATTAATTTGTTATTTGATATTATTAGGGTTCTTTCCTGGTATTCAAAAAGGAAAAATACGTGTCGATCAGTTATATTTTTCAATTTATCAAACAATTTGGCCGCTGAATCTCTGATTCTGGTAGAGCGCCATCTGGCGAATAAAATTGTAACTAAAATCAATTTCGAAATTTTCATTATTTGCCATAAAAAATCCCATTGCATCCTGAATACAATGATGTTTACCGCATTGCTCTAGCGCAAATATTCGCGGAGTTATTAATTTTTAAAATAGTGCGGGACTTTTGGATCACCCTGTATATGTCACAATATCGTTGCGGAATTTCTTGATGTTAGATGAGAATGGTGAAGATTGTTGGAAGCGCAGTCGTTTGAGTGGAAAGTTGAGCATACAGTGGGGAATAACCAGGACACGTGATGGGGTTTTGAAAATAAAAGGCAACGGGTTGGAGGAAAGAAAGGCTTTTGAGAAGATGGAGCGGATTTTCTATTAATTATCTGATCACATGGCGGTGATTGGACTTAGCTATGGGATGAGCGGAGAAAGAGATCTCTAGAGCAGATGTTACCTCGCTGGGAGCGAGTCGAAGACTTTTTTAGGTGCTGTCTCGGTGGGAGCGAGTGAACAACTGACAATCCTAGGTTCTCGATTTAACACCAAGACCTATCTTACTTCCCATTGGTCGAAAGGTGGAACGTGGCCGTTTTCTATTGGTTGACCTTTGGGAAGCTGCTTCCTAATTGGTCCTTGCTAATTTCTTTGTCTTTTGGACTTATCCTGACACGACCAGGAAATACTGTGTCGTTGAACTCAACTTTTATTATTTCCGCGATAATAAAATTGGCTGTAATTTTGCTAATGGTTGTGCTGACTCTTAAGCCTCTTTTCTAGGCCTTATTTCTCTAAGGCGTTCTATCCTCCAGTTACCTTATTCTTTATTAAGTCTTTGAAACATACATTGCATACATATTGGGTCGGGGTTGCATACAGCTATTTACAAATTATGACTGATGCGCCCCCTACATGTGAAGAATTTATGAAGGGGTTTTAGTCTGAATAAGTTCTTTACATCAAAGAAAATAATTTTGGGCGAAAATTAATTGATTATAAGGAGGTTATATACAAAATTGATAAGGATATAAGAGAATTTAAAAAAAATGTAATGATAATGAAATATATTTGGTTTATAGTTAATAGAAATAAAAATTTTTATAAAGGTGCATCAGATGTTGAGTACTACGGTACAAAAAAAAAAGGAAAAATTGCCTAACTAATTTTTGCTCGAGATTGGGAAAGGAAAACGAGGAAATTTCATAAGGTATTTTGAAATCAAAATAAAAATAAAAAAAATAGTTGAATGAAATCAAAGTTGAATGTTTGGTTTAAAAAGAGAAAAAAAAATGCTTTGTTGCGTAAAAAAAAAAGAAAAAAAGGAATGTTTTGTTGCCTTGGTGAAAAGGAAAAAATGCCTAATTACTTTTGTTCGAGTTTTGGAAAGAAAACGAGGAAATTTCATGAGGTATCAAAAATAAAAATAAAAGAAATGTTGAGCGAAATCAAAGTTGAATGCTTGGTTGAGAAAAAAAAATGGAAAAGGTTTTTCAAAAATAAAGGATGACTTAATGTCTTAAGTTTAACCGAAAACCAATGAGTTTTCGTTGATAAATGAAGCTACGATAATATAACTAAGTGGTACATAAAATAGTAATTAATGGTTAAAAGTGATAATAAATTGAATAAGTTGCTAAATTGGTTAAATATTTTAATTTTAATTTGAGAAAAAATAGTGAAAATGGTTAATATATAAACAATAAGGTGTATTGGTTTGAACCCTTTTTGTATCTACATGCCCTGATCTAGATGTCTTAATTGCTTAATTATGCCCTATAAATTTTTTGTCTTCTGTAGCGACACTTAGGCGGAAACGTGATCCTAATCCTCAAGTGCGCCTTTATGCTATGTGTACAGGAGACACGGAAATCTATATAACCTTTGTGTGTGTTTTTGTCTTGTGTTATTGTTTTTTGAGATCTCAAAAGCCGAGTGTCGTTTTTTTAATTTGTCTCAAGCCTTAATGCGTTCTAAGGGTTTTTATGCGATCCCCTAGGGCACTTAAGATATGCTCGCCCAATATCCACTTTATATATTGGGTATCGGTACCTATATTAATACCTTGAATACAGGATTCGAGGAGAATCTCGATCCTTCTAAAAGGTCGTTTAATTCCTTTTGGGAGAATACGTAAGTTTGAAACCTAACTAGCAAAGCGGTAGTATGCGTGAATTTTGTTCATATTTGACTTTGAGATCTACGTGTAGGTGGAATATGTAACTTTTTTTTTTGGAAGTCTGTAAAATTTAATGAAAATTAATTATAATAGGGATGTGAACTCATTTAGAATGTTTGTGTGTGTACCTTGTTTAATTTTCTTGTGATAGTCGATTGTACTACATTTTGTAAAAGTCGGTACGCAGGCTCGAACTGGAATCCAAGATTGGCGACATGGAGAAATCTGTGGATGGGGAAAAGCGGTGACCTATTTTTATGTGTTGGCCAAAAGAGGGGTCCGAAGTAATTCGAGATCCGGAAACGGGACTCCCTTTGTTTGCATACGGCTGCTCGACTTTTATTACCTAGCGGAACTACGTTTCCTGTCTCCTAATTGTTTTTGTGTGCGACTTGCATCTTTTATTGTCTCTCTACTTATTTTATTGGCGTGGGGATTTTTTTTTCTTTCGGCACTGGTTTGTTACCTTTCAGTTACTTCTATCTCCTCGGAATTTATTTAGATTTCTGCAAAAATGCTTCCTAATATTACAATAAGTTTTACAAATGCTTGTCCAAAATGAAAAACTGCCTCTTGCAGCTCGAAAATTCTATGAGGGGCATGATATAGATTAATAAATAACTAAGAAATAAAACTGGGATACATTTGTAGGGTAGGACTAGCAAACAAAGGATGAAAATCAGATGAAAGATAGGGTATCGATACATGTTCTTCCATATTGTTGTAAATGGGGACTCTGAAATATTTGTTCGAACCTTATTCATTGTTGATCGTTCAATTTCGCACTGTTTGTTGTCGTTGGGGATTGGCGTGTATCTTTTTTGGGACAGAATGATAGGATTGGAATGATGATCAGGTTCGCAGTTCTTAATGTCGGGGAAGAATGGTGCAAATCGCCTTGTTGCAAAAATGGCAGGGTATAAATGCCTGAAAGGCTCGCTGTTGGTGGGTTTGAACCTTAATGGATCTGCCGGGAATAATTCGGGTGTTAAATGCTTAAAAGGAAACGTGTAATCGGGTTTGTGCTTTATATGACATATGCTAAAGGCGGGCGGTGATATATAACGGACTGTTTCTGTATACAGCTTAAGCTTGTTGACGTGGATCGTGTCAGTGTCTCTTTGAAGAGGTTGATTTGGTCGATCTATACGGACCACATTTGGTGAGATAATTTCTAATACTGTGTGGGGTCCTGTGAAATATGGCGCGAGTTTCCCTGTATTTGGGTGGTGATATAATTTAACTAACACTAGATCACCTACTTCGAAATGTGGTTGTTTGTGTCGTTGATCATAAATGTTTTTGTCCTGAAGATGCTTGTTTTGTGTTCGTGTGTGTGCAATTTTTCTAGCTTTGTCGATATCTGGGTAAGGTGTGCTGTGGTTAGAGATTTCTGAGGGTAGGGTGCCAAACATTAAGTAGACGGGTGGAAAACCTGTGGTAGAGTGTGGGGTTTTGTTATATATAATTGTAACTCTTTTGACCAACTTGGTCCATGCGATCTTAGGATTTTCTAGATGTAATAGCCTAAGTTTTCCCGTGAGGGTGGCTTTCAGGCGTTCACATAGACCGTTGGCTTGTGGATTGTTGCTGGTTGTGAGTAACGGGTGAATATTCCTATTAAGTAGGAAACTACTAAATCTGGGTGAAGTGAAAGCAGGGGCTCTATCCGTAAGAAGGCGTTTTGGAGAGCCATCCTGTAATACTCGCTTAAGTACCTGTTGGTAGGTGGTGATGCTGGTGGATTTAGATGGAAAAGTCCACGCGTAGCGCGAAAAGTGATCGACTACAACATGGAGGTATATTTTGGTGTTGCCATATTTGGCAAATCCTGCTATGGTGTCTAGGGATAATAGGTCAAAGGGTTCTTTGGCTTCCGGAGGTTGACTTAACTCCCCGTAAGTGGGTCCCAATGGACGTTTTGTTAATTGGCAGGTGGGGCAGGTCTTAACCTTTTGTTTAATATCTTTGGACATACCTTGCCAGTAATATTGCGTGGATATGAGTCGTGACATTTGTGAAATACCGGGGTGGTTGTATTGTGTGTGTACTGTTTGTAAGAGTTGTTGTATGAGTGGTTTTGGAATTATAATCTTGGTTACACCTTTTCGGGAAACTGTATGTAATCCATTACGATCAATGGTCAGGTTAGACTCTCTCGATGGAGGAGGTTGGTGTGTCTTGATAAGGGACGCGTCCAAAAATCCACAGAACGGGTTACGGGACAAAAGATCTGCCTCATACTGTTGTTTTCCCTTTATGTAGCGGACCTCATATTCGTAACTCGATAATCGTAAACTCCATCGAAACAATCTGCCGGACGGGTTTTTGATGGTCTTCAGCCACTGCAATGCGTGATGGTCAGAAAATATAGTAAATTTTCTGCCCATAAGATAGATGCGAAACTTCTCCACACTCTCAACGATTGCTAAGCACTCAAGTTCAGAGATGGAGTAGTTTTTCTCGTGTGGGCGCAATGTTCGGCTGAAATACTGAACTGGATATACGTTCCCGTCAGGGTGAACTTGTTTGAGAATGCCTGCTATACCGAGGGTGGATGCATCGCAATACACTTGGCATGGCAGGCCTTCTTTGTAAAGGTGTAAAATGGGGTGTTGTGTGAGGTTCCCTTTCAGGTCAATGAACGCCTTTTGACAAGTTTCATCCCAGATCCACACGACATCCTTTTTGAGAAGGTTATTGAGCGGTGCTCGCAAGCGAGCGTAGTCCGGGATGAATTTGTTATAGACGTTCACAGCGCCTAAAAAGGATTGTAGTGTCTTGCGGTTGTGTGGTTGTTTAATGGCGTGAATAATGTCGGTGTTGCGTGTGAGCGGTGTAGTGGTACCAGCTGTTATGGTGTAGCCTAGAAAATCTATGGACTGCTTAAAAAATTCGCATTTCGCGAAGTTAAGTTGTAGCTTCTCTGCTTCGCAAAAGGCGAAAAATTGTCGCAGGTGGTTTTGATGTTCCTCCAATGTGTTGGAGTAAATGATGAAATCATCAAAGTAATGTGCCACACAGTCAAGTCCGTGTCTCTGTAGGACCTGACTTATGGCTCGTTCGTAGACCTGAGGGCTGGTTTTTAATCCGAAAGGTAATCGAGTGGGTTGGTATAATCCTTCGAGGGTGGCAAATGCTAACAGTGGTCGAGAATCGGGGTGTATTGGGACTTGCCAATACGCAGAGGATATGTCGGCCGTGGAGAAATACTTGGCCTGTGCGAGGCGGTCGAGAATATCCTCGATTCTCGGGAGGGGATGGACATCAGAGCTAATTAGCTCGTTCACCTTTCTATAATCGATACAAAACCGTTTGGTCTTGTCGCGCTTAGTGACGAGGGTGACAGGGCTCGAGAAAGGTGAAAAAGATTGTTCTATACGATAATAACAAGGCGAAGGAAGACGAGTATCTTTATTGGTGCATAAGAGCGAGCTTTCGGGCAAAAGCCCTTCGACTGGCAAGATATAACGACACTATGAACGACATCGATGGCTGTAGAGAATATATACACATATTAATTTACATAAATATAGAAAAAAGCATGCAAATGGGCAATTTAACTATTTGTAAAAATGAGAGGTAAAAATAAAAATGGAAAAAATGAAATAGAAATCCTATAGGGTAATAGAAGAGATGCCAGAACATTAGCTGAAGGAAAGAAATATTAATGAGGCATAATATATGGTTGCAATGGGATACCAAGTATATAAAAGAGAAATTTATACATAAAGGCCAGGAGAGCTTGACATGCTTCAGGGAGGTCAATATTTTACAGTTAAATACAAGGGGGAGGTTTAAATAAAGGACAGGAGAGGATGATAGGCTTCTGGAAGTTCTATTTTTCTATTGATGCTATTTAGTTTGTGGGATACTATTGATTCTAAAATGAGTCTTTGGTGTAAGATATGTATGTGGCTGTAATGTATGGTGGGGTTGTTGATGTTGAACGTGTGGCCCGTGGTCTGCATATGTTGGTAAATGAGGGACTTGGTATCTTGACGGGAAATATTGCGGGAATGTTCAGTCATCCTGATGGATACAGATCTACCCGTCTCACCGACGTAAGTGGCAGGGCACTGTTCGCATGAGACGGAGTAGACTGCACCCACAGAACGAAGGGGGGCAGGAGGAGCTGAGGACTTAGTATGAGGGTGACGGAGGGATGAAAGAAGGTTCGGGGAGTTTTTATATATGGTACGGATGCCATAGGATTTGAGTTTTCTGGCTATATCAACAGAGGAGGGGGAGTAAGGGAGAAAACACAATGATCTGTATGTCATGGAAGGATTGGAGGTTGCAGGTGTGTAAGTATATTTGTTAATGAACCAGAGTGGAAAAGAAGCCATGGAGAACATTCCCGCAATATTTCCCGTCAAGATACCAAGTCCCTCATTTACCAACATATTCAGACCACGGGCCACACGTTCAACATCAACAACCCCACCATACATTACAGCCACATACATATCTTACACCAAAGACTCATTTTAGAATCAATAGTATCCCACAAACTAAATAGCATCAATAGAAAAATAGAACTTCCAGAAGCCTATCATCCTCTCCTGTCCTTTATTTAAACCTCCCCCTTGTATTTAACTGTAAAATATTGACCTCCCTGAAGCATGTCAAGCTCTCCTGGCCTTTATGTATAAATTTCTCTTTTATATACTTGGTATCCCATTGCAACCATATATTATGCCTCATTAATATTTCTTTCCTTCAGCTAATGTTCTGGCATCTCTTCTATTACCCTATAGGATTTCTATTTCATTTTTTCCATTTTTATTTTTTACCTCTCATTTTTACAAATAGTTAAATTGCCCATTTGCATGCTTTTTTCTATATTTATGTAAATTAATATGTGTATATATTCTCTACAGCCATCGATGTCGTTCATAGTGTCGTTATATCTTGCCAGTCGAAGGGCTTTTGCCCGAAAGCTCGCTCTTATGCACCAATAAAGATACTCGTCTTCCTTCGCCTTGTTATTATCGTATAAGTTCATTCCAGGAAGAATTACTCTACTATTATTCTAGATTGTTCTATGATGCCATTCTCCAGCATTTGTTGGACTTGATTACGGATTTCTTGTTGGTCACATATCGGAACACGATATGGACGTATGGTAATTATTTTTTCGGAATTCGTGGGTATTTTTACTGGTGGAATCCTTAAGCATGGTACGTTGAATTTGTTCTGTGTGAAGATGTGATTGTATCTTTGTAACAGTGTTGTGAACTGGGGTGCATAGAGAGGGTTGTGTGTCGTGTTGTAGCATGTATGTGGCACAGGATTTTGTTGGGTCTTAGTGTGAGTGTCGAGTTCGTTGTGTGGGTTAGTCATGTGATAGTTGTGTGACGACGTGTGATCACCTATGTGCTTGGTATGCGAGTTGTCCCGCTCTGTGGGTACGTTTTGGGCATGGTGTTTACAAGTTGAAGCCGGTGTGGCTTTGTTATTTGAGGGCATATAAAAAGGGCAATTGGCCTTAGTGAAAAAATGGCATGTAGATAAGGGGGTGTTTTTCAATAAATGCACGCAATGGTTGTCATAGGCGGAAGGTTTGGCTGTATGGTAAGATCTTTGTGACATCGCCTGACATTGCCAGTACGTGCATACATTCGGTACATGGTTAAAATGGTAGGATGGGGTAGACAATGGGGCGCCCAGCTGGAATATAGTGCATTTATTAAAGTCTATTGCTAATCTGAATTTGTGGAGGCTATTAATGCTAAGAATTCCAAATGGTAGCGGTGCATTCACTACATGGAAATTCTTTCTTCGGGATATTTGTCCTATTGTCAGCGGGATAGACAGTTAACCCATGGTTTTTGCAAAACCGTTTAGGGTTTGGAGATCCAGTGAATGTCCCTTAAGGGTTAAATTAGGCAGGTAAGTTTTTAACATATTGTAGAGATTATATGGCACTATATTCAGGCTGGCGCCTGTATCAATTAAAAAGGGGCATGGTATATTAGGGGCTAGGAAAAGTTTGACAGTCAGTTGGGTTAGGGATCCTACCTCAGTCTCGAAAAGTCTGCTCGGCTGGGGTGTCTCTGGCTTGACTTGGTTGCTGGGGACTCGGGACTGGTTGTTTTGGGACTGTTTGCACTGTCCGAACGCCTTGGTATCTGTTTGGTGGGACTGATTGCACTGTCCGTTCTTTTTCGTGGGTCGCCGGGACTGGTCGATTACGGCATTCGCTGTGCCAGTGCCTCGCGCCGCAGAACTTACAGTTGGACGGCGGAAGAGGTGCATTCCATGCACCTGGGCGTCGGGGTGTGCTGTGGTACGGACCTGACATTGTGGGCGGTTGGTCCTCTCGAGGTCGCGTTGTCGGTACACTGGGACCGTGGATCCGCTGTACCAGTCGGAACCACTCTCCTCGGTTCTCGGGAGGCACTACGCGGACTAGGCGCTGGTCGGAGAATGGCAACCCTTCTGTCAGCGTCTCGAGGATCACCTCCTGCGGGAGTCCTAGTTGTAGTCCAATGGCGGTTTTCTCCCGGTAGTAGGTCTCTAGGTTGGCTTGTCCAGTAAGTTTCATGGCGAAATATTTCGCAAAGGACGCTTCGCTTGACTCAGGATAGAGATCTAGGAGGATTTGTCTCACCTGGAAATAGCTCCGGTCGGCCAGCCGAAGTTTCCTGAAAAGCTCCAGGGGTTGGCGCACCAGGTAGTTTGGTAGACGGAGCAATTTTTCTGGTTCTTCCATGGAGGCGTCTTCCATTTTCCGGTCGAACGTTTGGAAAAACTGCGTCGCGCTGTATGTTCCATCGAAAGGCGAAATTGTCGGTCCTGTAGGATCGCATGACCTACCCTGAGCTAGTGCGGCCGCGAACTGTTGGATGACGTCCACTAGGGGGCTTGCTTCCTGTTCGTTCCCCTCTCTTACTTCCTGCCTTTCTCCCGTTGGTTGCGTTAGGTTGTCCGTTTTTACGCCTATGGAATCCTGGCTAGTCTCCATAATATCCTGTCGACTTAACCCTTCTGTCACAATATCGTTGCGGAATTTCTTGTTGTTAGATGAGAATGGTGAAGATTGTTGGAAGCGCAGTCGTTTGAGTGGAAAGTTGAGCATACAGTGGGGAATAACCAGGACACGTGATGGGGTTTTGAAAATAAAAGGCAACGGGTTGGAGGAAAGAAAGGCTTTTGAGAAGATGGAGCGGATTTTCTATTAATTATCTGATCACATGGCGGTGATTGGACTTAGCTATGGGATGAGCGGAGAAAGAGATCTCTAGAGCAGATGTTACCTCGCTGGGAGCGAGTCGAAGACTTTTTTAGGTGCTGTCTCGGTGGGAGCGAGTGAACAACTGACAATCCTAGGTTCTCGATTTAACACCAAGACCTATCTTACTTCCCATTGGTCGAAAGGTGGAACGTGGCCGTTTTCTATTGGTTGACCTTTGGGAAGCTGCTTCCTAATTGGTCCTTGCTAATTTCTTTGTCTTT
This sequence comes from Cordylochernes scorpioides, assembly GCA_030710605.1. NCBI lineage: Eukaryota > Metazoa > Arthropoda > Arachnida > Pseudoscorpiones > Chernetidae > Cordylochernes > Cordylochernes scorpioides. The sequence goes on from CP092880.1 coordinate 54,513,742, forward strand.
TGGACTTATCCTGACACGACCAGGAAATACTGTGTCGTTGAACTCAACTTTTATTATTTCCGCGATAATAAAATTGGCTGTAATTTTGCTAATGGTTGTGCTGACTCTTAAGCCTCTTTTCTAGGCCTTATTTCTCTAAGGCGTTCTATCCTCCAGTTACCTTATTCTTTATTAAGTCTTTGAAACATACATTGCATACATATTGGGTCGGGGTTGCATACCGCTATTTACAAATTATGACATATATATATTATAAATAAAAATATTTTATGCTGATTTTGATTATCTTGAGGATTATGCTATGGAATTATTTGCTGGTTATTTTTAGTATTAAATGGTATTGGTAATGCAGTCGTGGAACAGAATAATATTAATAAAAAATATTTAATTGAGCTTAAGATTATATATAAAAAGCATAAGTTGATAAAAGTACTGCCTAGCTTAAGGCGTAAGAATAAAAAAATAAAATACTTATTTACATAATTTACAAACGGTTTGAGCCGACCATCGGGAAACAACAACAACAGGTTATATAAAGGAAAAGCGTGACTTCTGGCGGTCGATTTAACAAAGTATTTGAATCTATGAAATATAATTTTAAATAAAGGAATATTTTTATATAACATATATATAAGGTATATATTAGTCTTTAAATTATCGCTCACTTGGAATATTTTCTCTCTAATTATGCTATATATTTGTAAAGAATTTTGTAAATTAAATAATTAATATTTCAAATGTTTTGTGTAGTTATTATATAGGTATTTTATAAATTTTGATCTGTTTAGCATTAAAAAATTGCTACGTTATTCTGAGCATGGTCTTTACTAATTTCTACGTTACAATACATTTAGAATTTGGGATAATTGTTTTTTTATATTATATTGCTTATTACCTTGTAATCTATAATTCAAATTGTGCATTATTATATTGCTTATGTTTTATAAAAAAATATAAATTAAAAAAAAAATGAATGAATCGACAAAATAAAAAAAATAATTATCTTGTCAAAAATATGTGTAAATTTGTCTACGTTATGTAGTTTGGCAGGATTTGCACTTACCTACACTATAATGACCATACAGTTCAAAATGGATTTTATAATATTTAATTTATAATTTAAAAAATATATATTGACATGTAATATCTTTTTTAAATTTAACCTCTTCACACACACAAGGAGTATTTAAATTGAAAATATATATACAATATATAACACACACACACTATATAAAGTTTTTTTTTACCCACATCTATTTCAAAATATGATGGTTTTAGTAATATTTTTTTTTTATCTTAAAACATTTTGAGGTATGGATAGTATTAAAAGATTTACACACACTAGTAAGTTTAGAAAACTAAAAGAAATATCTAAAAGTCTCTTTTCATAATAAGCCTAGCGCTTGAACCGCGGTGTGCATCGTGGGGAGAAGTTTTTATCATCATGACGTTTAAAGGGACATTTTCTTTCTTATCTCCACTCAATCATATTAGGGTATCAAGCTTGTAGAGATTGTTGATGGTTTCTGCTGGGGATGCTGAGTAGAGCTCATAAATGGATGAGCCAATACAGTCAATGATGTGGTTTGGGGTTGTGCAGGTTAACACTTAGTACATGGTGGGAAAACCCTGTAACCCTCTGGAAAGTCATTGTCCGTAGATGACTAGACTTAAGTCTGGAAATCAAAGACTGTTGTTCTCTTGGGAGGACAGAATTGGTGCTTGTCCCTTCTGCTCTGTACCAGTCATGTACAGCGTTATAATCGTCATCATCTTGATGGAGGGAAATCTTGACACCGCGGTGGAATCCTAGAGTGATTCCTGGAAATTGTAGTTCATACACAAATTTTGCTTTATATACAGTTCAATAAACTAGACTAAAAGCAAAATCAAAACTAAGAAGTTATTGTTTTTTTTAAAACAAAATCTAAAATGATTCTTCAAAAAATATTGAACTTTACCTAGGTGTCTTTGTTATAAACAAATTCGCATATTATTTTCGATGTGATAAAAATGATTACTTCTGTAGCTATGAAAGATTGGACATTCTATCAATAAATGTATTGAGTTTTGGTTTTCCTTTCCAGAGAAGCAGCTAGGATCATCCGTTGCCTCATCTACATCAATCGTGATCTATATCATCTTAATCATTGAACAATCATTAACCATTGTGTCATCCAATGTATCGAACTCTGCATCTCATCAAGAATTCGAACAAGATTTGACAAGTTTCACTATTTACGGGATAACACACAAAGTTGCAAATTACTAGGGTCAAAAGTAATAGTAACTAATACACAAAAAAAGCGTACACCCAAGAGTACAACACCAAAAACAAAAAGGAGCAAAAAAACCGCAGGATTTACTATATAAAAACAAAACAGTACTCATCTTTATTGTAGCGCTGGTAGAGATCGGACCAGGGTCACACAGGTATGCGAGGAGATCACCAGACACGGATAAAGCACACAGAGAACACTTTAAGCGTCTCCACACGATAATCCACCACACTCCTCTCTCGCAATACCATAGCCCCCTTATATATACAAACATGGCCACATTCGTCCAATGAGAAGGCGAGAGAGATTGGTTCACTAACAAACGAAAACAAAAATCTTCCCAGTAAAACCTGAGATAAGACAAAAGTGCAAATATTTGTCAATATAATTTGACTGATTAGTCCCTTACTGCTATCCCCTCCATCAATTCAAAATATTTCAAGACACAAGTCAGTTAAGTGAAATTTTGCAGTGAAATAGTGGTCGGGGTATTATTTTATGAAAAGTTATTAATTTTAATATTGATATGTTTCTATTCTGATAAATTCCTTCATTGCCTCAAAAGTATATTTTAAAATTTTATTTGTTTTGCATCAAATTAATTGCTCATTTTAAGAATTCTCTTTCCTAATTTCTATGTAACAACATAAATATTGATTGGGAAAAAATGTTTTTTTCTTCTTGTAATTATAAGGTTGTCCTAAAAGTTCGTAAACATATTGCGCGGAAAAAAATAATTAAATAAGCTTCCAAATTACTTTAAATATTTATCAAATAGTTATATGAAAGATTTAAAAATATAAAATAAAAGTTACTATGTACGTGAGCCAAATCGACCCAGCAGTTAGAACAAGAGGGGAGAACTTAGTTTTCTACCTTCCACGTGGCGCCACTGTTTTCCCCGGCCTGTCCGTCCAGTCCAGATAAGAGGGAATACTCTGTCCTCCTGACAATATAATGATTATGATTTATATTTTACAAGTGTTTACAACTTTTGGAACAACCTTGTAATTCTGAAACTTGGCCCACCTGCTGATTGGTCACCCTTGATATAGAACATCAGAGATTAAATCATTCTTCTATAATAATTCTGTTACAATTCTACCAAGGTTACCAAGGTTGTCCAAAAAGTTCGTAAACACTTGCAATATATAAATCCTAATATGTTTACGAACTTTCAGGACAACCTTGTATATTGCACATGTGCCTCATAAAAATATTTCAAAAGAAATGTGTATTGACAAAATATAAATATAATTAACTCTATTTGTCAAAATAGGCTACCAAATATTTTGCTGTACATTTCCATGGTAACCTAAGAAAGAGAGCCAAAAAGTCAAGTCTTCTTCTATGAAAAAGACGAAGAGCTGTTTTTCTATATGTTCATATAATTATTAATATAATTTTCTGAATAGTATTTTTTTTAATGTTTAATTATTTTAAATATATTCCTTTATATTTTAAAATATATTTATTCCTATGCGGTAGTATAAGTTTAAACGAAAATACTCTGTATGTCAAAATACGAATTATTGTAAATTCACTGATTGTTATTTCCTTAAAAGTATTTTTATGTATATATTCCGAAATCAATTTCTTTATTCTATTAAAGCTTTGGTTTACTACTATTTATTTAATTATAATTATTTATTTTTATTCTCAACTTGAAAAGGTTTATCAATTATTTAGAGAGATTGGAAATAAACATACTTATTATTCATCTATGAATAATTTGAAATTTAATTTTATATTTATCTTCGAAAATATTTCAATTCTAAGTGTTACATTTATATATTTTTTCAAAGAAAACGTTTGTTGAGCCTATGGAATTGGTTACAATGTTTGAATTTGCTTTATATAGAGTTTATTTATTTACATTTTCTTTCATACATTTTAGATTCAACTTCATTTTAAAGCAGAAGACTAAGTTAGTGTTTGAACATGGAATGAATTTAAAAATTATATGGAAGGAATTTCTGGATATGAAAATTCTTGCTGATCATATCCAAAATATATTTTCATTTCCTCTATTAATATACATATTCTGTATTGTATGTATGGATTTAGCAGTGATATTAAATATTAAAGATACTAGCTGGGAATCAATATTGATTTTATTAATTCAAATTTTCGCTTCTTCTATGTTAATTATTATAGTATCTTGTCAAGGCTAAGCTATTAAAAACAATTCTATTCTGTTTTTTAAGAATATTCTTCGAAATGATAATTCTATTCAAGAAGATCTCAAATACTTTGCAATTCTAGAAAACTCTCTAAGCGGACAGACGATCAACTTTTCTGCTGGTAATTTTATTCCCCTCAATTTATCCACGCTATGTAGTCTGTCAGGATTCGCACTCACCTATACTATAATGATCATACAGTTTAAAATGGACTCTAACACTTAAGTTATATATATAACTCTTGAAGAAAGAGTAAACCAACTCAAAACAGATTCTAAAACCAAAGCACATTTTCAATTTTGGTAGATCACGCACTCAAACAGGACCATATACCAAATTTTGAAAAAAAAAACAGATATTATATACCGCAATTATCAAGATAAACACTCAAGACTCTTTTTAGAAAGTTAGACCTCAATGAAAGATAACAACAGTATTAATAGAAAAATTGACATCCCTCCGTTATATTTACAGTTCAAATCGATTTAAAATATTTTACTATACCTATTAGGAATCATATATTATTATTTCATTTTTATAAATGTACATATATAGCCTATTCTTATTTATATTTGTGTGTATATATTTTAAAATTTAGCCCCATAGTTATAAATATATCTATATATATATAAAAATGAATGTCTGTCTATGTGTGTGTGTACTCTATAGATTCAAAAACCGTACACCCAATTGCCACGGAAATAGGCTTAGGTCTGCCCCCCCCCCCTGTCGAGAAAATGTAATCGTCCGGCCGCCGGCCGGTTGGACAGTCCAAGTTCCCACCGACCAATCAGAGGGATCAAGAGGTCCTGGCGCGCGGGGGCAGAGTTGGTGACACAGCTGTGCCAAGTAGACAAGAAAAAAGCCTCGCGGGTGACCTCCGGGAACTACGTCCATCTTCCATAAACGACCATGCTTTTATTCAACTTATCGAGTATTTTTCAAGGGACCGGGAAAAAATTTTCACTAGATAAAACGATGATTTTGTAATATAAAAAATTAGGAAAGACAAAATTCAGGATGACACGGCTCACAGGGACCGGGAAAAAATGATCACTTTATCGAGAGATTCAAATTTACGAGTTTCAATTATCGAAATAAACTTATCGAGTATTTTTTAAGGGACCGGGAAAAAATGTTCACTAGATAAAACGATTATTTTGTAATGTAGAAAATTAGTGAATACAAAATTCAGGATGACACGGCACACAGGGATCGGGAAAAAATGATCACTTTATCGAGAGATTCAAATTTACGAGTTTCAAATTATCAAAATATATATATATTTTTTTAATATGTTTATAGAGAATTGTTTTAACAAATGTTCGTTAGACAAACCTTTACTCGGGTAAAGCCGGAAAAAATGATCACTTTATCGAGAGATTCAAATTTACGAGTTTCAAATTATCGAAATCAACTTATCGAGTATTTTTTAAGGGACCGGGAAAAATGTTCACTAGATAAAACGATTATTTTGTAATGTAGAAAATTAGGAAATACAAAATTCAGGATGACACGGCACACAGGGACCGGGAAAAAATGATCACTTTATCGAGAGATTCAAATTTACAAGTTTCAAATTATCAAAATATATCTATTATTTTTTTATATGTTTATAGAGAATTGTTTTAACAAATGTTCGTTATACAAACCTTTACTCGAGTAAAACCCGGGTGAAGCCGGGTAGATCCGCTAGTATATATATAAATGAATGTCTGTCTGTGTGTACTCTATAGATTCAAAAACCATACATCCAATCGCCGTGAAATTTTGGGATATTATTAGGTATATCCCCGGAAAGGTTTTCGAAAAATAATTTCTTGAATATCCTTAGAGTTATTTGCAGATTTGTAGCTTTAACTCGCAAGCAGCGCCACCATTGCGACGGAGATAGGCTTAGGTTTTGGCAGAAAGTCTGCTCCACGCCTGATGACCTTGGGTCTTTCAGGGCTAATATATTAAGTAAAACTAATTCAAATATTAGTGCTTTATAATGGCTATCTCCTTGTGGTTACCTATTTAAAAGTTTATTTTCTAATTTTAGATTGTATAAGAAACATATTTTATTTTAAGTATTGTACTTTATTTTAAAAAGTTTAAAAAATTGTGCAAGACGATATATACGATTTATAAAAATCAAAAGTAATAATGAGTATCGTTTAAATATAAAATTCGAATAAATATAAATGCGATACTAAAAATTAAATTTATATTTAATGAATTAAATAAATTATTCTTATAAAGATTATCGATTAAAGATACTTATATATAATTATATATATATAATAAAAGGTACTCATAAAGGTTACCGATTTAAAAGTTTATTTCATAATTTTAGATTGTATAAGAAACATATTTTCATTTAAGTAGTGTACTTTATTTTAAAAAGATTAAATAATTGTGGGGTTAAATAAAACGCTATTCCAATTATTTTCTTCAGCTAGAAATCAATAATATTTTTATTTATTCACGTAAGTTAATTTGTTGAAATCTAAAAGGAAACACGGGAGACGGGGAGATACTTGACCGAATGTGGAACTTGCCTTCTCATTGGTCGTGACGTCACGGTGGCTATTGCATCATCTGGTATTGCAGCAACTCTTTTGGGCGGTGGTCGAGCAGCACATTCAGCGTTGAAATTGCCATTAAATATGCGGGTAATTGAAACTCCAACATGTAATATTAGCAAATATTCTGGGATGGGAAAAGTACTAAGATCATGTCAGCTTATAATATGGGATGAATGCACCATGGCACACAAGAAATCTTTGGAGGCACTCAATCGTAAATTGTAGATTTGAGAGGAAATAAGCAACTCGTTGGTGGTGCACTCATTTTGCTAGCTGGTAATTTTCGACAAACTCTACCAGTTATACCACGTTCAACACCTGCAGATGAATTGAATGCATGTCTAAAATCATCAGTGTTATGGCGGTATGTGGATAAAATATCTTTAAAGACCAATATGCGTGTTCAATTACAACAAGATGAATCTTCTGAACGATTTGCAAAACAATTGTTTGATATTGGGAATGGTAAAATGGAAATGGACGAATCCACACACTGTATTACATTACAAGAAAACTTTTGTCACTTTGTAAAATCCACTGATGAATTGATTGCCAAATTTTTCCAAATTTATCGCAGAATTATAAAAATAATCATTGGGTTAGTGAGCGTGCTATATTGTCAGCCAAAAACATTGATGTGAATTTAATTAACTGCACAATTCAAAATAAAATACCCGAAGAAGAAACAACATATAAATCCATAGATACCGTTGTCAATCCCGATGAATCAGTTAATTATCCAATAGAATTTTTAAATTCATTGGGTATACCAGAATTCCACCTTATATTTTATCTTTGAAAATTGGTTCCCCAATCATCCTTCTACGAAATATAAATCCACCGCGACTATGCAATGGGACTAGGCTATCAGTAAAAAAATTAATGAATAACATATTTGAGGCAACCATTTTAAATGGAAAATATCAAGGGGAACATGTATTGCTACCGCGCATTCCTATGATACCAATTGATACTCCATTTGAATTCAAACGTTTACAGTTTCCTGTACGACTAGCCTTTGCAATGACCATTAACAAAGCACAGGGACAATCATTGCAAGTATGTGGATTAGATTTGATAAATCCATGCTTCTCACATGGACAGCTGTACGTTGGGTGTTCACGAGTTGGAAAACCATCAAATATATTTGTTCTTGCACCAGATAGGAAAACAAAAAATGTTGTATATTTGCAAGCACTACTAAGATAAAGTTCACCATGAATAATCAAATATTATTCATTTCATGATAATATTTAATAATTACAAAATTGTTGTTCAATTGAAATTCGTTTGCAATATTGTTTAATATCACAAATGAAGAAGCATGTTTATTCTACCATTAACTATGTATATCTATGTTTTGTACATATGTTATATTCAAATTATTATATGTAGGGATAATTTCATTATTAATTTTCATTTTGATGTATTGTATACATTTTATCATAAATAAATTATGTTTGAGGTATCAAAACTGCCTTTTTGTACAAACACAGCAACGTGTGAACGGGTACAGCTTATCTTTATAAAAAGTTTAAGTAGAGAGTGGATATATGCTCGAAAAATAATTTTTATCAAATACTGGTTAGGTAAACTTTCACTAGGGTAAAACCCGGGCGAAGCCGGGTACATCCGCTAGTATTTTATAAATCGTCAAGTGAAGGCATCGCGTGATCAACCAAAACAGTTTAAAAACAAGAACAGCCCTGACGGCGTACAGCCTATTGGAATATTGGCATTTGTAATAAATAAAATGTTTTGTTTTATTTTAGATCCAAAATATTTATTAATATATATAAAACACATATAAATGAACCGTAATTCTTTAAGTAAATAAGATATAGGTTATTAGTGGAATAAATCAAAGGCAGAATAAATTGTTGTGGCTTTACTCTTCGTCTCAAAGTCATTCACTTGTTGACTGGTTCTTACATTATGATGATCTAAAAATATATATAATATGCTATTGCATTAGATTTGTTTGCTGATATTTTTGAAAGTAATACTTAGGGTGAAATGTTGGTACATTTAATTTGATGATATAGGGCCTTCCTTTCTACATCAAGGGCTGTACAATTAAGCAGGTAATGGGGGAGTTCTTCAGTCACACAGTGTACATATTAAGTTTTTGACCTCAAAGATCAGAACGTGGTTTTTTGAAGATTGTAAATAATATTCTCGATTGAGCTATACATCTTTGACTGGTAAAGGGAAATCATCGGTTAGGTAGCTGTAGATTCCTATGAAAATATATATTCTCTACATCTTCAGATGAATAGATATGTTCTTGTCACACTTAAATATTCAAAATAATTTCTTGAACTCTCTTTAATAGCGTTTAGAAAGATATATGCAACAATGTGTGAATTGTTTACATATGCAAAATTCTTCATGAGTTACAAATTTGTATATATATTGGCTCTCAATGTACGTCTATATAATTGAACGCATCTCACATCACACCTTGTCTTTACGCCCGTTGAATAACAATGTCGTTAGAAAGCTAGCAAAATAAACATGTTCTATAGAAGAAACTCCATTTGAGTTTATAATCTTACAATATGAATTTATATGGAAACACTAAGTGTGAGTTGTGACAGAGAGAAAAATTTAATGGGTAATTTATAAACAAACTATATAATACCGAAATTCTAACCTCTGTGAAATCTTTAGGACAAATTAATAAAGCCTCTGAGGTTGTGTTTCTTTTTTAAAACATTTAATAACGCTCAAGCTTTCGGGTATGGTGGCCCTTCTACAGGAGCAACGCGAATGGTGGTGAATCGTCAGCAGCTGTTATATATTTACCTAATATATTTACATCTTTACAAATTTTTTATAAAAGAACTATTAATTTCTTGATATATGCTAAGTGTTGAAATATTATTAATGTTTATCCAGAATATTTACATCTTTCTAAACTAAGGTAAAAACTATTATATAATAATTTAACTTATGAATTTGAATTGGCTATGGAAAAGTGTTATGAAATAGGAGTTATTGTATTAAATATGGGGAAGTGTACATTTTTAATTGCTATTTATGAGTTCTGTATATGATTCTGGAATTTCAATGTGCCTATTGATGCTTGCGTGTTTTAATGATAAAAAAGCTTCTAAGTACAGTCTTTTCTGTTTGTTGTTTATGTTGGTATAGAAAGTTTTTGGGTTATTTAGGTTGAAGGTGTGACCTGTATTTTGTGTGTGTTGGAATAAAAGGGATTTTTTATCTTTTCTATTTATGGATCTGGTGTGCTCATTTATCCTATCTATTACTTGTCTGCTGGTTTCGCCTATGTACATACTATTGCATTGGTTGCATTCTATTGAGTATGTTGCTTGACTGTTGTATATTGGTGAGTTATGGCTATTGTTTTTTGTTATGGGATTTCTGACTATTGCGCCTATGTTGGGTGTGTTTTCGTAATATGTTTTTATACCATATTTTCTAATTTCTCGGGCTATTGTTACGCTATTAGGGGAGTACGGTATGATGCAAATAGATTTATATGTTTGACTATTGTTTATGTTATTGGTGTTATAAAAATGCCTTAATATGCATTTTTTTTGGGTATCCGGCTGCGGTAAGATATTGAATTATATTTTTAGTTTCTATTGCTTTACATGTGTTGTTGGAGCAATGTGTGTGTATCCGTTTTGTTAGGGTTTTTACTGTGTTGAATTTGTGGCTTAGTGGGCAGTATGACGAATATTGTATGAAATTGGGTTGGAATGTAGGCTTGTAATATACTGTGGAAGTGTACTGTGAGTTGTTTTTAGTAATGAGGATGTCAAGGAATGGTAAGGAATGATTGTTTTCTTTTTCTATGGTAAAGTTTAATTTACTATGGAGGCTATTTATTTCAGTTAATATATCATTAATTTTATCTGTTTGGCAAATGCAAAAAATGTCATCTATATATCTTTTCCAGGTTTGTATTATGTTAGGGAAACGGCTGATTATGGTTTGGTCTATGCGTCTCATGACTATTTCGGCTAGTGGGGAGGATAAAGGACTACCCATAGGGGAGCCATTGGTCTGTTTGTAGTATTTAGAGTTAAAGGTGAATATGTTTATTTTTAAACTTAGGTTTATCAATTTTGTGATTTTGTCGGAGGTGCTATTGTCGATGCCGTGTTGCGAGAGGAGATTTTTGGTGGATTCTATAATTAAGGGGTGGGGCAAACTGGGGTATGAGTTTACGACGTCGAAAGAAACCATAGTGTGATTATCCCTGTAGGGGGTATGCCATATTTCTTGTATAAATGTAGGAATGGAGTTAATGGTAGTGTGGTTATTGCTGTCTCTGAGTATGGGCGTTAGGAACATATTTAGGAATTTCGCTAAGGGAGCTGCTGGAGAGAGATAATAGGCAACTATTGTCCTTAATGGTATACCTGTTTTATGGAGTTTTGGCAATCCGTATATGTATGCTTCGGTGTTCATCTTGGATATGAAGTTCTTAAGTTCCTCATCAGATATTGTTTTTTGTCTTTGCAGGTTTCTTAGTTCCTTTTTGAATTTGTTGTAAATTTCATTTTTTTCTAATTCGGAAGCAGGTTCGTAGTATCTATGATCATTCAGGGTGGTGTGCATCTTCTCGATATACTCTGCTGTATCCATTATAACCGTTTGGGCGCCTTTGTCCGATAATGGTAAATCTCATAACCAGAACAACTCAAGACATCAAGACGTTAAACGCAGAAATGGATAAAAAACACAATAGAAAATTACGATACTGGTCAATGAAATATAAAACACAGTTCAACTCAGAAAAACAGCAGCCTAAAATCGTCAACCTATCCAGCACCGAACTTACAGAGGATGAAACTAAATTCTTATCAAAAGGATTGAAACATAGAAACATGAAAACAAGTGATAATCTAAAAATCATCGCAGGTTTAGAGGCCTCTATCAACGGGCTGAATCATCAGGAGAAAGCCAAAATAAGGAATATTGTAGCAACCACATTGAGCAAGACCCCAAATAATCCAAAAACAAACCCCGCGAACAGAACCATAGCCAGAAGACTTAGAGATAAAAGCGAAATAGTCATAACTAGATCCGACAAAGGCGCCCAAACAGTCATTATGGATACAACAGAGTATATCGAGAAGATGCACACCACCCTGAATGATCATAGATACTACGAACCTGCTTCCGAATTAGAAAATATAGAAATTTACAACAAATTCAAAAAGGAACAAAGAAACCTGCAAAGATAAAAAACAATATCTGATGAGGAACTTAAGAACTTCATATCCAAGATGCACACCGAAGCATACATATACGGATTGCCAAAACTCCATAAAACAGGTATACCATTAAGGACAATAGTTGCCTATTATCTCTCTCCAGCAGCTCCCTTAGCGAAATTCCTAAATATGTTCCTAACGCCCATACTCAGAGATAGCAATAACCACACTACCATTAACTCCATTCCTACATTTATACAAGAAATATGGCATACCCCCTACAGGGATAATCACACTATGGTTTCTTTCGACGTCGTAAACTCATACCCCAGTTTGCCCCACCCCTTAATTATAGAATCCACCAAAAATCTCCTCTCGCAACACGGCATCGACAATAGCACCTCCGACAAAATCACAAAATTGATAAACCTAAGTTTAAAAATAAACATATTCACCTTTAACTCTAAATACTACAAACAGACCAATGGCTCCCCTATGGGTAGTCCTTTATCCTCCCCACTAGCCGAAATAGTCATGAGACGCATAGACCAAACCATAATCAGCCGTTTCCCTAACATAATACAAACCTGGAAAAGATATATAGATGACATTTTTTGCATTTGCCAAACAGATAAAATTAATGATATATTAACTGAAATAAATAGCCTCCATAGTAAATTAAACTTTACCATAGAAAAAGAAAACAATCATTCCTTACCATTCCTTGACATCCTCATTACTAAAAACAACTCACAGTACACTTCCACAGTATATTACAAGCCTACATTCCAACCCAATTTCATACAATATTCGTCATACTGCCCACTAAGCCACAAATTCAACACAGTAAAAACCCTAACAAAACGGATACACACACATTGCTCCAACAACACATGTAAAGCAATAGAAACTAAAAATATAATTCAATATCTTACCGCAGCCGGATACCCAAAAAAATGCATATTAAGGCATTTTTATAACCCCAATAACACAAACAATAGTCAAACATATAAATCTATTTGCATCATACCGTACTCCCCTAATAGCGTAACAATAGCCCGAGAAATTAGAAAATATGGTATAAAAACATATTACGAAAACACACCCAACATAGGCGCAATAGTCAGAAATCCCATAACAAAAAACAATAGCCATAACTCACCAATATACAACAGTCAAGCAATATACTCAATAGAATGCAACCAATGCAATAGTATGTACATAGGCGAAACCAGCAGACAAGTAATAGATAGGATAAATGAGCACACCAGATCCATAAATAGAAAAGATAAAAAATCCCTTTTATTCCAACACACACAAAATACAGGTCACACCTTCAACCTAAATAACCCAAAAACTTTCTATACCAACATAAACAACAAACAGAAAAGACTGTACTTAGAAGCTTTTTTATCATTAAAACACGCAAGCATCAATAGGCACATTGAAATTCCAGAATCATATACAGAACTCATAAATAGCAATTAAAAAATGTACACTTCCCCATATTTAATACAATAACTCCTATTTCATAACACTTTTCCATAGCCAATTCAAATTCATAAGTTAAATTATTATATAATAGTTTTTACCTTAGTTTAGAAAGATGTAAATATTCTGGATAAACATTAATAATATTTCAACACTTAGCATATATCAAGAAATTAATAGTTCTTTTATAAAAAATTTGTAAAGATGTAAATATATTAGGTAAATATATAACAGCTGCTGACGATTCACCACCATTCGCGTTGCTCCTGTAGAAGGGCCACCATACCCGAAAGCTTGAGCGTTATTAAATGTTTTAAAAAAGAAACACAACCTCGGAGGCTTTATTAATTTGTCCTAAAAAAAACTATATAATAGAATTGAAAAATACCCACATATTTTTTACAAATTTTATCACTTTCGTGAAAAAGATTGTATATTTTGAAGATTATATTTACATATTACCTCTGGGATTCATCAGTATTCTTCTATTTTCTCCTGATGAGTCTGGAGTCACCAATTTTAATAAAAAATACCTACAATAGGGTAATTCCAATTCATATTACAAGCTTTGACCTGGGGAAAAAAGTATTTGCTACAATTCTTCAGTTCATGGTTTCATCAATCTTTCAATTTGTCTTCAGACGAACTGAATTTTATTTATTATCATTTACAAAGCACGCGATATCCGTCTTGGATATTTGCATGCATACACAAGTTTGGGAGCTTATTTACAGTAATTATTAATATGAAATTAGTTATTATAATAGAAATTATTAACATATTTATCAGTTAGTTAACGATTTAATTACCCTATAATGAATATTAGTGAACATCACATAAGAACAGAAATTTAGAGCTATTTACAGCATATAACTATATATCAGTTATTACAGCCCAGGCTATCTATTACTAAAAAACATTCTACAAAATCTATTAAAATTTATATACATATATCTATTATTAACTATTTGATTTAGACAATTTATATTTATTTGATTTTTGACTCTCAAGTCCTCTACAAGTCGACAGTCCGTTAAAATATGTACAGGATTTTCTTCTTCTGCACCACATGAGCATTTAGGCGAATCCGTCTTTCTGACTTTGTACAAATATGATCTAAATTTACCGTGTCCAGTAAAAAATTGGACATTGTAAAAGTTTGGCTTGACATATTTGGGTATTTGGTAATCAGTGAAGAAGGACTTGAAAATGGTATTAGTCTTCTCATAGTATTTCTGCAATTTTTCCCTTATGTAATTAGAAATTATATTCCTACTTGAAGAGTCAAATCGGTTGTAATTTATTTCGGTTTTCAACATGTTAGATTCAATATATTCAGTAAGTTTGGGGACTTGTGCAAGTATATGTGTACAATCCGATGATGTTGTACTGTAGGCCTGTATACAATGTTTTAATATACTATATTGAAGAGAATTAAGTTTGTCTTTAGACTTTTTGTTTATGAATGGATACCATATTGGATAACCATAAGTAATTGTACTTCGATATAATGTCTTATACAATATCAGTCTTCGTCTAAAGTCCAGACCCCATGCTTTCTTTGTCAGGCCAAATAGGTATCCACTAGCTCTAGTTACCTTTATGATCATTTCATTAACGTGAGGCGTAAAGTCCAGTTTGCTTCTGACTCGGTGATTTTTAATAGTCACTCCTAGAATCTTAAGTTCTTCAACCGGCTTAATTATCTTGCTACCTGAGACTATTATATCGCTATTGCATTTATATAAATATAATATTTTTGTTTTTTCATCTGACAATTTTAATTTACGACTTTCACACCACTTATTGATTTTTCTTAATACATTATCTATTGTCTTTCTTAGTTGTTCAGGAGTTTTATTCCAACATATTAACGTAATATCATCTGCATATCCTATTGTTTCACAATTATCATCCAGATTATTATTCAGTATCTCATTAATAAGAATATTCCATAATGTGGGAGACAGTGGTCCTCCCTGTGGACATCCTTTACTTAATTTCTTATTAATTTCAGTTGAGGAATATCTAAATCTTATTCTTCTATTATCAAAGTATGATTGTAGAAGTTTTATTATTGAAGCCTGCACACCATCTTCATCTAGTCTTTTCATCAGGGCCGGCCACCATGCATTATCAAACGCTGCACTAATATCCACTGCAATTATTGCTGCATATTCTCTTGTTTTATGTTCTAACGCAATTTTTATTATTTCAGTTAGTGCAGTAATAGTAGATTTCGATCTTATAAAGCCATGTTGTCGATCACTTAGTAAATTAAAATCTTCATAATATTTTATTATTCTGTTATTAATTATTTTTTCAAATATTTTAGAAATGTTGGAATTAAGACATAAAGGTCTATAATTTTTATAGTTATTAAAATCTGTTTTTCCAGGTTTCGGAATAATTATTGCCTCTGCTCTTTTCCATTCAGCAGGATAGTATTGTATGTCTAAACATTTTTGAAATAGTTTCACCAATATAGGAGCTATAAATTGTTTAGTGTGCCTTATCATGTTGTTAGAGATGTTGTCTATTCCGGGAGATTTCTTTGGATTTAATTTGTCAATCAAGTCGTTGACTTCAGTAATCATAACCATCGGTTTTTCTTTATTGAGTAGTTTTAAATTATAATTTCTTATACTTTTATGGATGTTTGTATCTTCTTCACATTTATCATCTGGAAATAAGTTATTCAATAATTCCTCACCCTTCTGCAAACATTCCATATCAGTATTACCCTCCAAAATTTGCATATTTCTCTTCCGCTTAGATCCACTTTTGATGTTTTTGTACACCTTATATAAGTTTCCATAAGGGTTGTTCGATTTGTTTTCCTCCAGAAAAATTCTCCATGATGCTTTCCTAGCTTTTTCTATTTCCCGTAAATACTTATTTCGTATGCTTTTATAATATTGTTTAATATGATTAGGGCAATTTTTGTTTCTATAGTAACAGTTTCTAAGATAATGACAGTGATCCTTTAGAAGCTGTAAATTCGTATTCCACCACTTATTACTAATATTATTTTTTGTTGTCATATTATTATTTACTTTAAGTGAATTATGTGCTGCCTCAATCAGTATCTTCGTAAGTTCTTTTACCGTTTGATCAATCATTTCTGGTGTATCCACTATGTCTAGTAAGTTTTCAATTTTTTCTTGTTCAGTACTGTTAATTCTCTGACTAAAACTTAACCAGTTCGCATTTTTCTCATTAAATTTCCAAGTGGAATAATATTTTTCTGAACTAAATTGTTCGTTTGTAAATATTTCAAAAGATATAACTACATGATCTGAAATTTGCGATATCTGCTGTGTCTTCCAATTTCTGATCGCCGCAATTGCCTGTTTATTTGTTAATGTGAGATCAATCACACTTGCATCACGACACGTGAAAGTTTTATTATTATGGATAATTAAGTTTATTTCATCTATGATAGGGATCAGTCTATGTCCATTATAATTTTTCCTGATATCATACCATAACGGAGCTCTGGCGTTGAAATCGCCGCAAATTATCACCGGTATATGTAAATTTGTATTAATTAACTTCTTCATAAATTCCTCGTGCTCACTTTTCATTGAATTCGGATGTATATAAATGTTGGAAAGATATATTTTCTTACTTTTTGTTTGTATGGTTATAGTTGTAGCGAATGAGTTAGTGAATTCTGTACTTAATTGAATTTTTAGGCTGCTATTTCTTACAATTATTGCCGTATTTATATTGGGACTGTTCATCAATTGATATTTTGTACAAGGTCCTGGAAATATTACCTCCTCTTTGATTATATAAGGTTCTTGAATCATTACTATATCTGCATTTCTAATTTCATCAGATGCACAAAGCTCATTTATGCAATTTTTGCTTTTTCTGGTATTTTGTTGAATAATTTTTACTTTGTCAATATATAGTTTTCGCCCCATCATTTTGGAAGTTTATTATTGGCCCGCATCTTCTATAAGTGTAGAATAGTCTGTTCTTTGTATTATGATTTGCATCTCTTTTTTATAAATTGGGCAGTCTAGACTATTCGGTTTATGCTCCAAATCTCGATTTCTAAAATGTGGATGTTTGACGCAGTTGCAGCATTTAACTGTAGTCGAGCATTCGTGTTCTCCCTCTTTTTCACATTTAATACATTTTTGGGATTGGGACAGTTATTCCTCTTATGATTAGGATTAAATAAAAAGCAGTTCTGACATTGGTTCACTAATATTTTATCTTTAATATCGCATCGTTGAATATCCGTGTAAATTTTTCCCTTTCTCTTCATAATTTGGTAGACTCTAGGTGAAACCCTCAGTACTACATCTTGCTCTGGTCTATTGGTTTTCATTGGAAATAGCACTTTGATCTCTTCACTGAGTTGAGAAAGTTCAGGGTTCATCTCACACAACGTTGTCGATAAATTAGCTAAGTTTGTCATCTTGTTGACTGATTTTATGACTATGTTTGGATATCTTAGTTTTGGCTTGTATATTTTACTGCACTGGTTTAGATCGTCTTGCTTAGTAAAACTTTCTATCATTCGATCTATATCTTGATCTTTAGGCAGTTTTATTACTGTACCTTTCCTAGTATTAAATACCTTGTTAATCCTAATTTTATTTCCCTCCTGTCGTAAATATTTTATACTATCATTCACCTTTTGTTGTACCTGTGAAATGTTTTGATTCTCATTGGCTGTTATTATGATATTTTGTTCCTCAGGAATTTGCTTTTCTTTTTGAATAAATTTATCTTCCCCATATTTTACCACCTCTGCATACGAGTCCTTGTTTCTGCTTTGTTTTACTATTTGGGTTAAATCGTTTCTAATGTCGGTATAATTTTTCTGCATACATTCCCCAATTCCATTTAAACTCTGTTCTAGTTTCACTAATTCTATTACACTATCCTTTAGCTGTTTTGTTGTACTTTTTACATATCCAATATCTTGTTTATTCAACGTTTTTTGATTGTTATCAAATTTGTCTACAAAATATTTACATAATTCATCCAATCTGTCTAATATTAATGCATTCATTGTTTTGCATATCTATTGACAGCGTAAAATTTTAATGAATTATTAGCGTTATTTAAAGTATTTGATTCAATCCAAAAGATTTAGCAATATTAATATATAATTTCAAAATTCAATATGTTTAAATATAAACTGGGTTTAAAATATTTCAAAATATATAATATAACAAAAGTTAAATCAAATTTAAAGTATATTTACCGGAAAATTAAGAGCGATGCAATACACGTCCACTCGTCTGGCCGCCTGGTGGAAATTTGTTGAATTGGTTGTCGCACTTTGAATATCCATAGAACTTCTTTAATTTGCGCATGAAAGGCTGCCTATAAATCACTAATTGTTGGGGAAGAGATATATTTAAGCTATATACTTTTTAATTTTTTTTAAATTATAATTAATGATCGCTTTTAAATTGTATGATGATAATAATGTAGGTAAGTGCAAATCCGGCCAGATTGAAAAACGTAGATAAGTTGAGATGAATAAAATTACCAGTAGAGAAGTTGATCGTCTGAGAACTAAAGGAATTTTCTAAAATTGCAAAGTATTTCAGATCGTCTGGAATAAAATTATCAATTTGAAGAATATTTTTAAAAAATAGAACAGAATTGTTTTTGATAGATTCGCCTTGACAACAAATAATAAAAAGCAGTAATGAAGATACCAAAATAACCATTATCAAAATCAATATGGATTCTAAGTTAATATATTTGAAACTGGATATCGCTATTAAATCCATATAAATTACAAAAAATATATATATCAAGGAAGGAAATGAAAATATATTTTGAATATTATCAGCAAGATTTTTCATATTCATAAATTCCTTCCATATAATTTTGAGATTCATTCCATGTTCAAACATTAATTTAGTCTTCTGCTTTAAAATAGCGTTGAATGTAAAAAGTAAAAAAGAAAATACAAATAAGCATACTTTATATATAATGAAAGTTCAAATAATGTTATCAATTCACTTGACTGAATTATCGATTCACTTGAAAGAATAGATATTAATTGAACGCCTAGAATTGCAATATTGTCAAAGATGAATAAAAATGTAAATTTTAAATTATTAATAGATGAGTACTAAGTTTGTTTATTTTCAAATTTAGTTAAGTTTAAAATAAAAATAGATATTTATTATAAAATAAATACCGCTATACACAACCTTTATTAGAATAGTAATATATATATCGCTTTATGTATTTGAATACAAACATATAAATACTTTAATAAATATAATAATCAGTGAATTTAATATAATTCGTATTTTGGCATACAGAGTATTTTTATTTAAGCTGATATTACCGCATAGGAATAAATATATTTTAAAATATAGAGGATTTTTTTTTGAAATTAGAAAACATTTTAAAAATTATTATTACTTTTCTCTATAAAATATTTTCTAATTTTGATAATGAGCAGCACAAAATCATTTTTGTCTGTTTCAGAGGTGAAGACTTCAATGTTATTGTTTCTTTCTCTCTGGTTACCTTGGAAACTTTGAAAAAATATTTGGCAACACTTTCTCTATAATATTAGCTTTAATTTCGTGGGAAAAAAGGGAGAATATATTATATTTATTTTTTAATAATCCTGCTCCAGATTAGAGGAATCATTTCTTTATTTCGACTTAGAGCGCTAGGTCCCCCTAGGGACACTTGCACTTTGAAGATAAACAAAATTTTGTAGGAAAAAAAAGAAAGATATTTCAAATATGTACAGAATTAGTATGAAAGTTAGTAATGTATAAAGTTGTTTATTTGTTTTGCATATTTTTCATTTATAAATTAATCTCATAATTTAGTCTATGAAAATAAAAATATTGGACCAGTGACGAAAACAAAAAAAATATATAGTTGGCTTAATGTTAGGGAGTTATGATATATAATTGTTTGTGATGATATATAATTAAATGTGATGTTTGTGTAATTTTGATCGTAATTGAATAAAATATGTAAAATGTAAATGTGTTTTAAATATTAATGACAAGCACAAAACAACTGGCGACGAGGAAAAGCGAATTTTGTAAAGAACAAAGAAATTGATTTGGGAGAAGAAATTATACTTCAAATATGTCTTCAGGTACGTTTGAGAAATTTGATGAGAATTTAGAAAATGTGGAAAATTATATATATCGCTTAAAACAATTTATGTTAATTTCTAAAACAAAGGAAGATTTTAAGACGCCATTTCTTATTTCAAGTATAGGCCCTAAATATTTTAGTATCTTGCGAAATTTAGTTTTTCCAGAGGAAGTTGCTCAAGTTCCTTTTGATAAATTATGTACGATCTTATTAAAACATTTTAATCCAAAAACTAATATAATATATGAAAGATTCATATTTCAGAAAATGGATCAAAAGTCTGGAGAAACTATTTCTAAATATATGATACGCCTAAAAGACCAAGCTCAAAAGTGTTCTTTTTGAGATTTTTTACAAGAATCCTTACGTGACAGATTTGTTGCTGGCATCATTGATTCATCTACCCAAAAGAAACTCCTACAAGAAGAAAACTTAACTTTTGATGGTGCAGTGGACATAGCTCTGTCTGCGGAATCAGCGGATAATGAGCTACATAATATCAAAGGATCCGAAAATGCCCATCAGTCCCCACAGTATCTTCACGCCATTAATAATACCTGTAAACACTGTGGTAAGACTAACCATCTTCATTATAATTGTTTTTTTAAATCTGCTACTTGTAGAGTTTGTGGTGAATTAGGTCATATTTCCACAATATGTTATAAAAAAGAAAGGTCTGACCATAATTTGCCCATAAATTCTGAAAATAATTTTAATAAATTGAAGTCGCACCCTAATGTTAATAATCCTTCAAATTCTCAAAATAGTTTGTCATTATATAATATAAATTTACATCCTCCTTTGACTGAAACTGTGTATGTGAATGAGATTGAACTTTTGGCTGAAATTGATGCAGGTGCAGCCATTACTACTTTAACTAAATGTGTTTACTTTAAATATTTTAAAAATATTGAGTTAAACAAATGGGATACCATCTTAACAGGCTATAGTGGTTCTAAAATACCTATTTTAGGCAAGGCTAAATTTGATATTAAATTTAGAAATGTTTCTAGGGTGATTGAGATACTCATAACTGATTTAAATTTCTCTAAATTTCTTTTGGGAAGAGATTTCCTTAGTTTTTTTATATTTCTTTCAATTCTTTACATAAATTGGACTCTTTTAATGTAGAGTTACTTATAAATGATTATAAATCCATTTTTCAATACAAATCTGGCCCTATTAAAGGTATCAAATGCCATCTTGATGTGAAGGCTGACTTTATCCCAAAATTTTACAAATTCAGACAAGTTCCTTTTGCCTTAAAACAACTGGTGGAAGATGAAATTGATAAATTGGTTGATTTAAATATTTTGTCTCCTATAGATAGAAGTGATTGTGCTTCCCCACTTGTTTGTGTTGCAAAACCAGATGGCCAAATTAGACTTTGCGCTGATTTTAAAAAGAGTTAAAATCCTTACTTAGAGGATGTTAAATATCCTATCCCTAACATTTATTCAGTCTTAAGTAATTTTCAAGGAAAGAAATTATTTACTAAATTAGATTTGTCAAAGGCTTACCATCAAATTGAGATGGATGATATTTCAAAAAAGTATTTGGTTGTCTCCACTCACAAAGGTTTATATAAATATAATCGTTTGGCCTTTGGTATAAAGACTGCTTCTGAAATATTTCAGAAGACAATGGAATCCTTCTTCTCGGGAATCAATGATGTTTACATTTATTTTGATGATATTCTTATTGCATCAGAGAATTTTGAAAACCATTTAGATATTCTTAAGAGAACACTTAATATTCTTAAAGAAAATAATTTTACGATAAACAAAAATAAGTGCTTGTTTGTTAAAAATGAGATTGAATATCTTGGACATAAAATTAATGGATTTGGTATATACCCCTTGAAAGACAAGCTAGCTTGCATAAAGAATTGTCCAGTTCCTAAGAATATAACTGAATTAAAAAGCTTCCTTGGATTTTTGTTATTTTATAGTAAATTTTTGCCAAATCTTTCATATTTAGCATATCCTTCATACAACCTATTAAAAAAGAATGTGAAATGGTCTTGGAATGTTGAGACAGATGAATCTTTCAATTCCTGTAAAAATGCATTAGATGAGACCTCATGTTTATCGCATTATTCCCTAAATTTGCCTTTGATTCTTTCTTGTGATGCAAGTCAGGTAGGAATAGGAGCAACCCTTTCACATTTGAAGGATGGGGAGGAAAGGCCTGTGTGTTTCATTTCCAGAACTTTAAATGTTCATGAAAGAAAATATTCTCAAGTTGAAAGAGAAGGACTTGCAATTGTTTTTGCAGTAAATAAATTTAAAAAATTCCTTTTTGGTAGGAAATTCACCATTTATACTGATCACAAGCCCTTAATAACTATTTTTGAAGATAAACAAATTTGCCTCCACTCATTGCAAATAGACTTCATAGATGAGCTCTAACTCTTTCAAATTTTAATTTTGAAATTAAGTATAAAAAAGGAAAGGATAATATTATTCCAGATTTCCTTTCTAGATTTCCAGAGTTTCAAAAGAATAATTTGGAATATAATGATAGGAGTGGTGAAATTTTACTCTTAAATACTTCCATCATTGACCATGTTCTTGTGGCTCATGAAACACATTTAGACAGAACTTTATTCAAATTGTATGAAATTATTGAGACAGGGGAGTTACCCTCAAGTCCAATGATGATCTCATTCCTTATTTAAAAAGGATTGATGACTTTACCATTCTCCAAAAATGTATTTTTCTTGAGAATTGAATGGTTATTCCAAAAAGTCTACATGAAAAGGTACTTCAATTATTACATGAGAGCCATGCAGGGACTAATAAAATGAAAATGATGGCTCGTTTATCTATTTGGTGGCCCGGCATGGACTCTTCAATAGAAATAATTACAAATAATTGTAGAACTTGTCTTTCTAATGAAAGTTTGCCTCATCAAAGGACTGAGAGTTGGCCTAAATACGCAGGACCATGGAGGAGGGTTCACATGGGGACTATTTCAATTTCAAAAATAGACTGTTTTTACTAGCAGTAGATTCATTCTCTTCATGGGTTGAAGTTTCTGAAGTACCATCTACCAGTGCATATTTTTGTATAAATTTTATGAGAAATTGTATTGCTCGTTACGGATTTCCACAAATAGTGGTTTCTGATAATGGTCCTCCTTTCTTTAGTAGTGACTTTGGTGATTTTTTGTCTAAGAATGGCATATCCCATGTGACATCTCCCCCATATCACCCAAAATCGAATGGACAGGCAGAAGTCTCTGTAAGAGAGGTAAAGAAATTACTAAAAAAGCTATTATATGAAAACGAGCAGGTGGAACTAGATTTGGCTCTGTCCAGGGCTTTGTTCTTTATAAGGACAGATGTAAATATTAGAAAAGGGACATCACCTGCGGAACTATTTCTGGGAAGAAAGATCAGATCAAGACTTTCTGTGTTGTCAAAAGAAGAAGTAAAAGTCTCCAAAGTCAATGGTCAATATGTTAACAGTAAATTTAAAGTGGATGAGACTGTAAAATTTAGGTGGATCACTAATAATCATCCCTCTTGGTATACAGGAAAGATAATTAAAATACTAGGAAGGAATGTTTATTTAATAAAACAAGGTGACAGTGAAAAAAAGTTCATCAAAACTACATTAAAAAATTGTTGCCTGGTAAACCACATCCCACTAATATGAATGATGCTGAATGTGTGCCAACTCCAATCTCCGAGGAGAAAAGTGTTACAACCCCCAGGTACCCTCAGAGGGAGCGCAGATGTCCACAGAGATATAATAAATAAATAAATGAGGGGGCCAAGCCTAAGAAGGGGGAATTGATGTATATAGTTGTTTATTTGTTTTGCATATTTTTCATTTATAAATTAATCTCATAATTTAGTCTATGAAAATAAAAATATTGGACCAGTGACGAAAACAAAAAAATATATAGTTGGCTTAATGTTAGGGAGTTATGATATATAATTGTTTGTGATGATATATAATTAAATGTGATGTTTATGTAATTTTGATCGTAATTGAATAAAATATATAAAATGTAAATGTGTTTTAAATATTAATGACAAGCACAAAACAGTTAGTTAGATGAAAAGATAAAAAAAATATCAACACAATTGATATATGTGCGAAGGGTTGGTATTCAAATTTAGTTAAATGAAATCAAATTGTAAAGTATTGTGTGCATTCGAGAAAAGCAATTTACAGATTTAAAAAAGTTTTAAGTAATATTTTAGAAAGATTATATTCTAGATATTAGAGAATTATTCAATTAAAACAATACTAAGATGATTCATAGAACATCTGATTAGAAAAAAAAATTGATTAAATAAAAAAGAGAGAGAGAGTGGTAGTTTAGAAAGAAGACAAAACTGTAAACAAATAAAGACGACCATATCTGATCATTAGCATGTCAGAATACTAATTTTCTTTGTTTCCATATAACTTTCCATTGTATTCTACAGCGACATATTGTCAGTGGTAGGACAATAAACATTTATCTAAACAAATTGATCGTAATGATCTATTATTATATATATATATTATATTAATTTTTAAAAAATGTTTTTTGAGTTTCTGCTTGATATTTTGGATCATGTTGAGGATTATTGTAATGGTGATGCAGTCGTGGTTAAATTCTTGATATAATAATAATAATAACAGTTTTGATAAGATATTGCTTTAATTGAGCTATAAGATAAACATAATTTCGTAAATGTACCGCCTGGCTTAAGGCGTAAGAATAAAAGAAATGAAAAGCGTATTTACATAATTTACAAAAGTTTGGGGTCGGCCAACGGGGAAGAACAACAATGATATTTTATATAGGAAGCATGACCTCTGGCGGTCGACTTAAACAGAGTATTTGATTCTATGATATATATTTTTAAATAAAACAATATCTTAATATAACATTTTAAATAATATTTTAATATAACATTTTAAATAATACTTTTATATAACATATATATATTAAATTTCTATTATATATAAAACAAATATATGCACCACACAACAAGCTGTCGATTTCTACAAGGGAATATCAGAAGGCATTTATTTTGATATGTATTTACAAATAATATTAAATTATATAGAAAAATAAGTGTTTTATTCTTAAAATTTAAATAGCATCACATCAG
This sequence comes from Cordylochernes scorpioides, assembly GCA_030710605.1. Taxonomy (NCBI): domain Eukaryota; kingdom Metazoa; phylum Arthropoda; class Arachnida; order Pseudoscorpiones; family Chernetidae; genus Cordylochernes; species Cordylochernes scorpioides. Next base: position 54,539,695 of record CP092880.1, read on the forward strand.
CGAATCCATATAATGATTATAATATTATAAAATAAATGAAGCTTCCAAGGCTAAGTTTCTTGTTCAACTTTTTTTTCAAGCTTTCGGACTTGTCAGTTCTTCAACAAGAGTATCATGTTAATATATTGATGATAAATATTTATTAACGTTAATAAATTGATGATAAATATTTATTAACGCGATACTCCTCTTGAAGGACTGACAAGTCCGAAAGCTTGAAAATAAAAAGTTGAACAAGAAACTTAGCCCTGGAAGCTTCATTTATATTATATATATATATATGTGGCAATATAATAATAAGGTGGGGAAAGAGAAATAATCACACCACAAGTTGGAAGATGAACCCAGACAACCAGAGAGAGAAGGGGAGAGCGCCGGGCCCGGCAACAGCCGGACCGTTCGTGTCGAACACAATTCACCAACTGTCTTAATTAGTCCTGAGGTTCCAAGAAAACGGGGCCCCAGTTGTCGCTCCTTGGAATGTCGCTGCTGTCTCAAGTGACCGATCCTTACCCGCCTTCTCTCTCTGGGTTGACTGTAGGTTTGCTTTATTATTCCTGGAAGAGCATATATTATGACATATGGCCCTCATTGAAGAAGGCTGAACATGGTTTGAGTATACTTAAAGCTGGTGAAGCCAGGAATAGAGAAAATAATTTTGTAGTTGAAATTATTTAAGGTTATGGTAACATAGTTTTATGTAAATAAAATATTGTATAGTACACAAGTAAATAATATTTACAAGCAGTTTTACAACACCGGAGATTTTGATATTTAAGGGAAATTTTGATAATATCAAAGTTATAAAAGGCTATAAACAATAGCATCTAATGTATTATAAGGGAAATGCTATTGAGAGGTGTGAACAAGGAGAAGGGGGGTCACATACACATGGTGAAATTCTGAAGGTCATTACGGCTGGGGAACTCTACACTTTAAGATATTTTTCAGGCGGACAAGGCAAAGGGAAACTTGGCATGGGCTTTCTATGCTATAGGTGTAGAGTACAAGAAATGAGATTGAGGTTGGAAATTGTGTGAGCTCAGGACTGAGGTAAATATAGAACTACATACAATGTTAGAATTTTGGCGAACAGAGCGAGGGGAAACTTGCTTTAAGCCATTCTACCTTTTTTATGCAGTTACTCGTGTAGCGAGTACGAGGGGGGAAGTCCCGTGTGTAGGTGAGGAGGTCGCATGGACTTATAGTTAATTTGAGAAGATAAAATAGTTCGAGATACAAAGGTAGAATATAGGCGAAAAGAGCGAGGGGAAACTTGCTTTGGGCCTTTCCACCTTAATTATTTCGATACTAATAGATTCTAGTAGTTTTAACTAATTGGAGGAAGGTATGCGCGCACAGTGCCAAAAATTGGGGCGAGGACGGCGTTGTCCTTTACAGGTGACAAGCTGATCGGACACGAGGTGTTTGAACCGTCGTGGGAGCTTGTGCGAGGAGATGATTTCGCGATGGGTTGAACGTAAAACCCATGTCTGCGCGAAATAATGACGGACCGGACAAAATCAGCGACGATGTTTAACGTGCCTCAGTGGGAAATATCGGACGTAGGTTATATCGTGCTGGTTTGGACAAGGGACAAACATAGATTTGAAGACAGGGTCCGTGTGGCGAACGTGTGGCGCGAGAAGGAGGAGCGAAGTTGTGCCGCTCGATGCAGATTGTTCAAGTACGAACAAAAAGGAGTTGATAAACATCTAGCAGTTAGTCAATCTGCATCCTGTGACGAACACACCAGTGGCTAGATGGTGTGGGTCGGTGGATATGCTAGAGAGAAACTACAAAATATATTATCGTAAATGAAGAGTGGAGATTAGGGACAAAAGTAGTTCGATAAATGATTATTCAATAATTTCATAGAAGGTCATGGGCTGGTAGAAGGTTAACAAGGTTGTAAGAATGAGAGGGGCATTCAGGGGAAGATTAATAAGGGTTACACATAGCTAGATATATAATATGAATAATAAGAAAGACTGTTAATAGAGGTGTAAACAATTGCACTCACAGGTTATGTTGGTATAGTGTGCAAGTTGGTTCATTGAGGGAGGGTTCTGTCTGCTGTACGTGCCAGTGTTGTGGGCCACAGTAGCGGCAGGGGTATGGCGGAGTCCATGGTGGTGGAAGGTGTCCTGCTCTGGCGCGGCGATCGTTCTTGGGCAGATCTAGTGCTGGGAGAAGTGGGCGGCAGCTTCATCCCCGTCGTAGGTGATCACTTCTTCAGGGTAACGGTCCAAAGGTTGGCGAGGAAGGGGGTGAGAGCTCGAAGTAAAGTGGCTACAGTTGAGTTGGGTTTGTCCGATCACCATGGCTTTGCTTCTTTTTTCCCATATTCTAGTAGATATGGGAATTTGTTTCCCAGCCAGGTCTTATCCTGTCGACTTTTTATGTGACAATATAATAATAAGGTGGGGAAAGAGAAATAATCACACCACAAGTTGGAAGATGAACCCAGACAACCAGAGAGAGAAGGGGAGAGCGCTGGGCCCGGCAACAGCCGGACCGTTCGTGTCGAACACAATTCACCAACTGTCTTAATTAGTCCTGAGGTTCCAAGAAAACAGGGCCCCAGTTGTCGCCCCTTGGAATGTCGCTGCTGTCTCAAGTGACCGATCCTTACCCGCCTTCTCTCTCTAGGCTGACTGTAGGTTTGCTTTATTATTCCTTGAAGAGCATATATTATGACATATATATATATATATATATATATGATTATAATACTTTACATTTTGATAATTAGTGAGAAAATTTTCGATCTATTATGTGGATTGATTCCTTTTTAAACTTTGCTTTTTTTTTCGTTGAAGTATGTTAAAATTCGTGTAAAAGATGTGGATGAATGAAAATTATGAAAAAGTAGATAACCCCTAAAGAAGAGATAGATATACGACCTATTGAATATGCAATGTAACTGGAGCTACATTTATGCTTCCTTTCTTTCTATAGTGAATATTATATTATGAGGGCAAGATAGCCATTGTTACCGAAGTGTTACAGTGTAACCTTCAGTGCAAAGAAAACTTCAGACTCCATATTAAGACAGATGTCAAAGTGGACAATGAGTGAAATGTGTGACTTAAAATAACTGCGATTTCTCGCTGGACATGAGAACTATAAAAAAAAACTTTCCATCACAAAGATGGAGGGTAATGATGTATTCCATGTTTTAATCAATTAGATAATTGAAAAATAATTTATTAACATCTTGTCAATAACATGGGTGCATTTTATATACAATTATTGGTAGAATGATAAGATGATGTGTGTAAAGATTTGTATTGAGAGCTATTATATAATATAATAAATATTTCTATGAATTATTAGAAATGATTTATTTTTTAGATTAGAATATTTAGCATTAAACATATTGATAGTTTCAAACATATTATAAGTATATATATTATATGGGTATATATATATTAATATAGTTAGATCAATTATAGTTAAATGCGTTGGGTATTAGGTTATAATGTTTAAACTATTGTTGCATATATTCTCATATAAATTCACCATTATGCACTGCATGTGGTTTTAGGATAATTGTATGAACCACTATATTATACAAAATAAGCATATAGGTTGATCAAATATTTTTCGAATTTCCTTTATAAATTATCATATATATTGGTAGAATGTGTTTGTTTGAATTATAGGTTGTAGCCACTATTCTTAAGTACAGTTAAACCTGTCTATAGCGCTCCCTCTTGGAACTCACCAAAATAGGGTGCTATAGAGAGGTGGTGCTATAGACAGGACACTTTTAATGTGAATCGCATCTAACTACGTATTTAAAATCGGGCGCTATAGAGGGAGGCGCTATTTAAAGGGGGCGCTATAGACAGGTTTAACTGTATTTAGATCATTTGATTTGCATCCATTCTAAACTGTATAACTATAATGGCGTAAGTAAGTGCAAATCCTGCCAAATTGCATAATGTGGACAGGTTGAGGGGAATAAAATTACCAGCAGAAAAGTTGATCGTCTGAGAACTCAGAGAATTCTGTAAAATTGCAAAGTAATTAAGATCTTCTGGAATAAAATGATTGTCTCTCAGAATATTTCTGAAAAACAGAACAGTATTGTTTTTGGTAGCTTCACCCTGAAAACATATTAAAATAACCAGCATTGAATTCGCCAAAATTACTGATATTAAAGTTAGTATATGTTCAAAATCTACTTTCTTGAAATGTTCAATCCTTGCTAAATTCATAGACATAATATAAAATATATAAATGAATAATGGAAATGAAAATACATCTTGAATTTGATCAGCAATAATTTTCGTATCCATAAATTCCCTTAATACATTTTTAAAATTTTTACCATGTTCAAACAATAAGTCGTTTGTTTGTTTCAAAATAAAATTGAATCTAAAAAGTAAAAAGGAATATGTGAATAGGTAAACTCGAATTAACAATACTTCAAAAACTATAATTATTGAAAAAAGAGGCAGTTTTAATTCATTTACATTTTTAACTAAAAATGTTATTGGAACAGCTATTAAATTAGTGAAAATAAAAGCCAAATTAAATTTTAAATTACTCACAGATAAAAATGCTTGCTTTTTGTTGATCATTTCAAATATTTGGAAAATTTGATCAAGGTTAAGGTAAAAATGAAAACTTATAATTAAATATAAAGCAGAATTAAATATATTTCCTAACGTATAAAACAAGTTTTCATGCACATAAGATGCTAAAGCAATTTTCAAACAAATAATAATCATTGAATTTAATATTATTCTTCCTTTTGCATATAAATGATTATTTTTCAAACTAATATTTCCGCATAGGAATAAATAGATCTTAAAATAAAACGGAATTATTTCAAAGTTATTTGACATTTTGAAAAGGTTTTGTCCAGAAAATTTTCAAATGGTTTTAAACTTCAATGTCTTTTTCTAATAAATGCGCAATGATAAGTTAGTAAAGAATTGTTTTGTCATAGGCGTCATGGAAACAGAAGATGAATTTGATAAACACAGTACACAGTCGCATTATTTTATAATGCGATATTATATTAAATTGTTACACTGTGCGTGACTCTGAATTTTCAACAACAATATTTATTGGGCAGAAAAATATGAAAATATCAGGGTAAAGTTAGCTCACCGAATTATTAAAATGATGCAAATTGGACAGTTATCTGGCGTAACCTGATATTAGAGAAGGAACTTGAATTTTCTAATAATCGCACTTCTCTGTCTGACAGGGACAACATTTGAAATTTTTGTTTTGATTCAGTTAAAACGTTTAGTAGCAGAAGATGACAGGCCGCCGACAGACGAGACAGTTCCAGCAGACAGACGAGAGGTGATTGGACTCAGAATTGTGGTTGGTCCATTTAAAAAACGCACTAATCCGTATTTTTCAAAATAATACAAATCTAAATTTTCTCTCTATATATATTATATAAAAAGATTTTCCGCTGATTTTGGAATATTTTGAAATATACAGAATTATTAGCTGTTGCTTGAATTTGGTATATATTTTCTAATTATTTTTGGATACATGACTACCATTATGATATTGTATTTTTTTTTTTTTTGCAGTCGTGGTTAAAATCTTGAAAGTATAATAATAAAAATAGTGAAGATTAGAAATAGCTTTAATTGAGCTAAAGGAATATATAAAAAATACATAATTTGATAAAAGCAATGCCTGGCTTAAGGCGTAAGAATAAAAAAAATGGAAAAATAATTTACATAATGTACAGAAGGTTTGAGCCGGCCATCGGGAAACAACACAATGAGTTTTTATAAGGGAAGCGTGACCTCTGCAGTCGATTTAACAGAGTATTTGAATCTATTAAATATAATTTTAAATGAATAATATTTTAATATAACATATATACATCGACCTGCTCACTCTGTGGGAAAGAACTCTTGCAGTCCATCGATGGCGGAGTCTTTCCCGTGGTGGACACCACCAATGACGACTTGTATATATTTGATATATATGTATATTTATTAATTATTTTATATTTTTATATCTATTTATTCATATATATGGTAATTTAAACCAACAACCCTATATTGTATAACTACTTATAACAAGATTGTCATGTTGTATATAGAAACACATCTATAAATAATTATATGCATGATTAATATGTTTCATTGCATCACCATATGTAATGTACTTTGTACAAACTAAAGACAAATAAATAAAACTATGTAATAGATTAAGAGCTGAGTTAAAGCAAGATTGATATGTTCAAAAACGTCTAAAATCGAGAGAGAAATCCAACAACCCTGAAAAGGAATTCGGCAGCCCGTTGCCATCTGGTCCAAAGGGTGCGGAATGCCGCAGACGTTTAAAGTCGGTCTTAGCCAGGACCACCTTATCGCCATGTATAACAGTAAGAACCCTTCTAACTCCATCTTGCTTAGCTCGACTCCTATCTGTTCATGGAACTTTCCTACTACAACTGTGTCTCTTCGTTTTGTGTGTGTGGACATTCCCAAGCTTTCCACTCTGCCTCGACCACGACTGCCTGTACTCTGTGAAAACTGTTAAAGGTCTTCCAAAGTGCAGAGAGGTACTGGAAAACTCTCCACGCCTTGACTGTCCCTCTCGGTTACTACAGGTTTGACCCTCGGTTACCACAGCTTATAGCGAGAGTCGACAGGATCTCATCACGGATAAGTCGACAGCAACTCTTATCACATCTATTTATCATTATATAATCTTATTTATTCATATTTATATTTATTCTGTATTTAACCTTATTTAATCTTATATGGACATTGTAATAAATCAGTTTCAATCTCAATCTCTCTCTCTCCATTATAAGCCTAGTACTTTAATGGGTAATTAAAAGTGGATTAATACATCTCTATGGAGATTACTTAATTATTTTGGTCAAGTTTTCTTCAGTGTCTTGAAAGTGGTCTCTAGTATATTTACATACTTCTTCTTAGGACGAGGAAAGAGGTTTTATCTTCATGGTGTCTAAAGGGACACCATCCTGATGAAGGGAAGTCTTTACATGGCGTGATGGAATCCTCAAGTCAGTCGTGGAAATTGTAATTCACCGCACTAATGGCCGTAAAGTCTGCTGGCGATCTTCAGTTTCTATTCCTTAAAAACCCTCCCAGAATCTCTATAATAATTAATATATATAGTCACGACCGTCTGTCGTGGCCTCTGTCACGGATAATATACAGTTATCATCATCATGCGTTCTTAATTCTGTCACCGTTTGCTTTTGGTTCAGTGGTAGAATGCTCGCCTGCCACGCGGGTGCCCCGGGTTCGATTCCCGGCCGATGCATTTTTTTTTTTTTACAATTTTTAAAACTCATTTATATATTATACAAGAATGACATCCACGGCGCCAATTTATAATTGTAACGAATAGTATTTGAATAAAAGCATTTAATCGGGTAAACCCCGGGCGTTGTAGATTATAAACACAAGGTAATAAGACCACACATCCATGATAAGGTACAGTTTGGATTATAGATTATAAACACAAGGTAATAAGACCACATCCATGATAAGGTACAGTTTGGATTATAGATTATAAACACAAGGTAATAAGACAACATCCATTATAAGGTACAGTTTGGATTATAGATTATAAACACAAGGTAATAAGACCACATCCATGATAAGACACAATTTGAATTATAGATTATGAACACAAGGTAACAAGACCACATCCATGATAAGGTACAATTTGGATTATAGATTATAAACACAAGGTAACAAGACCACATCCATGATAAGGTACAATTTGGATTATAGATTATGAACACAAGGTAACAAGACCACATCCATGATAAGGTAAAGTTTGGATTATCCCTATATATAGTCACGACCGTCTTTCCTCATCGGCCTCTGTCACGGATGCGCGCGCACAGGGAGGTCACGTGCTCGCCGGCAGCCAATAAAAATTAAAAAAAAAACTCCCTCGAGCCGGATTTGAACCAGCGACCTAAGGATCACCGTTGTAACATCTACAGTCCTCCGCTCTGCCAACTGAGCTATCGAGGGATACAAGCTGTATGAATAAGTTTACCTTATAAAGTCAACTAATCCTATTTCTACACACAAAATGTACTCATACATATATTATATTATATTATATATATAGTCACGACCGTCTTTCCTAATCGGCCTCTGTCACGGATGCGCGCGCACAGGGAGGTCACGTGCTCGCCGGCTCCCTCGAGCCGGATTTGAACCAGCGACCTAAGGATCACCGTTGTAACATCTACAGTCGGGTAAAACACGGGCGTTGCCCGGGTCATTCGGCTAGTTTCTTATAAAAAAAAAAGAGGAAAGATAAACATAAGAATGTCAATTGTTCAAAACAATTCCAAACTTATTTAAAAGCAACAATTTCATATTTAACATGAAAGAAATAGACTGAATAACAAAATGTCGAAATTAATCATTTTTATTGGATAAAAATGTAATATTAATTTTTTTTTTACTTTTCTTACTCTGTCGATTGACCTCAGTTTAAAGATAAATTCATAGAGAATATTGTATTAATCTTTAGGAAGAAGTTTAAAGAAATTTTTCAGGTATATTCCTATGGAAGTGTGACAAGAACATGAGAACCGTTGATTCCAATTCACTTGAAAACATAATAAAGAATTTATTGGACCGTGGACTGAAGGTTGTAACAAAGAATAATTTTGATGCATTAGCGCGCCATCTGTTATGAAAATTCAAAACTATTATAGACGCGTATGATTCTTTTTAAAAATTAAACAATTTCTACTGCCCTTACTGCAATGGAAAATTTTATAAGCCAGGTCTTCCCATTAATTTTTCCATTGCAGTAAGGGCAGTAGAAATTGTTTAATTTTTAAAAGAATCATACGCGTCTATAATAGTTTCGAATTTTCATAAAAGAATAATTTTGATTACTCCAGCTCAAAGCCTCTTGATCCGTTCCCCGAAGTCCATAGAATATATTTCTGGATTCTACTTTACATATTTACCAACATTCAGAAATATATTTCGAATAAAACAATCTCACTTTTTATTCATTTATTTAAAACATCAAATTTTATTCTGTCTTTTTTATTTATTCCACTATTAACCTAAATCCCTTTTACCTAAAGAATTACGGTTTATTTTTATATGTTTTCATATATACATTAATTAAAAGGCATATTTTGGATATAAAATAAAACAAAACATTTTATTTATCACAAAATGCCAATATTTCAATAGGCTGTACGCCGTCAGGGCTTTTCTTGTTTCTAAACTGCTTTGGTTGATCACACGATACCTTCACGTGACGATATATAAAATATTTACAACTTTGGGGCTAAAATTTAAAATATATACACACAAATATAAATAAGACTATATATGTACATTTATAAAAAATAAATAATGATATATGATTCCTAATAAGTATAGTAAAATAATTTTAAATCGATTTGAACTGTAAATATAATGGAGGGATAGATAACACGTGAGGTAAGAAAACTTAAAAGAAACTTATCTTACCTCACGTGTTATCCATCTTTATAATTTACTGGTAAGAGTCCCTGCAATAATGGAGGGATGACAATTTTTCTATTAATACTGTTTTTATCTTTCATTGAGGTCTAACTTTCTAAAACGAGCCTTGAGTGTTTATCTTGATAATTGTTGTATATTATATCTGTTTTTTGTTTTTTTCAAAATTTGGTATATGGTTTTGTTTGAGTGCGTGATCTACCAAAAGTGATAATGGGCGATGGTTTTGTGTTAGTTTACTCTTTCTTCAAGATTTATATATATAACTCAAGTCTTATAATCCATTTTAAACTGTATGATCATTATAGTGTAGGTAAGTGCGAATCCTGCCAGACTACATAGCGTGGATAAGTTGAGGGGAACAAAATTACCAGCAGAAAAGTTGATCGTCTGTCCACTTAGAGAATTTTCTAGAATTGCAGAGTATTTGAGATCTTCTTGAATAGAATTATCATTTCGAAGAATATTCTTAAAAAACAGAATAGAATTGTTTTTAATAGCTTCACCTTGACAAAATACTATAATAATTAACATAGAAGAAGCGAAAATTTGAATTAATAAAATCAATATTGATTCCAAGCTAGTATCTTTAATATTTAATATCACTGTTAAATCCATACATACAACACAGAATATGTATATTAATAGAGGAAATGAAAAAATATTTTGGATATGATCAGCAAGAATTTTCATATCCATAAATTCCTTCCATATAATTTTTAAATTCATTCCATGTTCAAACACTAACTTAGTCTTCTGCTTTAAAATGAAGTTGAATCTAAAAAGTATGAAATAAAATGTAAATAAATAAACTCTATATAAAGCAAATTCAAATATTGTAAACAATTCCATAGGCTCAACAAACGTTTTATTTGAAAATATAGATATAAATTGTTTTGAAAATAGAGCAATCCATATTTAATTCATTAGATAATAAAAAGGCATATATTGGATTTAATAAAATATTTATTTTGCCAATATTTCGGCTGGCTGAACGCCAACCTTTATCGAGGCATTACATTTTTGTATACACAAACTCAGCGCCGCATAGTGTTATAATATCACAGTTGAAATCAATTAAAATACAGAGTAGGTGGGAAAAAATTTGTGAATGAAAAAATTATTATAAAAATTGCAATCAAATATGTAAAATATATTAAAATATTAAAGGAAAAAAAATGAGTTCTATCTTTATATTTTAAAAAATTTGTAATAAGTACATAAAATAATTCAATAATAATTCAATAAGAGATAAATGTAAAAATATATGTATCTATTAAAACATTTGAAATTAAATTTAAAATGATTTAAACAATAAACTGTATGAACTTTTTTAAAACGTTTAACAAAAAAATGTGGGTATTTAAAAAATTCATTTCAAAATTTAAGGAGATCGATTTATATGTAAGTAAAAAGAAATTATAAAAATGCATTGAAATGGAAGTTAAAACAATTTAGGATGAATAAATGAGAAAAAATAAATTAAAAAGTGGAAACTAAAAAAGTTTAAAGTATTGCATGTAATATGTTATATATTTAATGTATCAATACTTTTGGGTTTTGAAGCGATAAATGTAAAAATATTTTAAACAAGTGGTATGTATTACTTTTACAGGTTATTACTAATGTGTGAAAATTTAATTTAAGAAATCGCGGGTATTACAACAAAATTTAAAAATTCATTAAAGCAAAAAAAAATTAAATAAAGCAAAGTTATGTAATTTTGAAAAACGGCACCTCTCCCTTTAAAATAGCATAAAATAAGTCAATTTAAAATAAAAATTAACTAATTGAAATTAAAATAATTAGACAAAAATTAAGAAGATCTAAATGGTGTGTAGATGTCTGGTAAATCAATTTTTCTATTTATGCTTTCTGTGTCTTCTGCAGAGGCCCAGCTTTCTAAGAATAATCGGCAGTGTTTTTCTTTAATGTTCTGGTATAAAACAGCTGTATTTTCGAAATCCGGAGTGTGGTTGTTTTTCAGTGCATGATCTACAAGGAGAGACAGTGGGTTGTAATTCCTTAGTCCTGATTTGTGTTGATTTAAACGATCTTTAAGTGGTTTGCTGATTTCACCTATATAATTAGCTTGGCAATTGTTACAAGGTATTTTGTAAATTACGTTGATTTTGTTTTCCATTTTGTTGATTTGTTTAGTGTCTGGATGGCGTAGGGCCTTTTTTAAATTTAAAGATGATTGATAGGTAGTTATGATGTTGTATCTCTTTAGGACTCTGGCGATGCGTTCAGAGCCGTAGCTGTAGGGGATACAACATCATAACTACCTATCAATCATCTTTAAATTTAAAAAAGGCCCTACGCCATCCAGACACTAAACAAATCAACAAAATGGAAAACAAAATCAACGTAATTTACAAAATACCTTGTAACAATTGCCAAGCTAATTATATAGGTGAAATCAGCAAACCACTTAAAGATCGTTTAAATCAACACAAATCAGGACTAAGGAATTACAACCCACTGTCTCTCCTTGTAGATCATGCACTGAAAAACAACCACACTCCGGATTTCGAAAATACAGCTGTTTTATACCAGAACATTAAAGAAAAACACTGCCGATTATTCTTAGAAAGCTGGGCCTCTGCAGAAGACACAGAAAGCATAAATAGAAAAATTGATTTACCAGACATCTACACACCATTTAGATCTTCTTAATTTTTGTCTAATTATTTTAATTTCAATTAGTTAATTTTTATTTTAAATTGACTTATTTTATACTATTTTAAAGGGAGAGGTGCCGTTTTTCAAAAATTACATAACTTTGCTTTATTTAATTTTTTTTGCTTTAATGAATTTTTAAATTTTGTTGTAATACCCGCGATTTCTTAAATTAAATTTTCACACATTAGTAATAACCTGTAAAAGTAATACATACCACTTGTTTAAAATATTTTTACATTTATCGCTTCAAAACCCAAAAGTATTGATACATTAAATATATAACATATTACATGCAATACTTTAAACTTTTTTAGTTTCCACTTTTTAATTTATTTTTTCTCATTTATTCATCCTAAATTGTTTTAACTTCCATTTCAATGCATTTTTATAATTTCTTTTTTACTTACATATAAATCGATCTCCTTAAATTTTGAAATGAATTTTTTAAATACCCACATTTTTTTGTTAAACGTTTTAAAAAATTTCATACAGTTTATTGTTTAAATCATTTTAAATTTAATTTCAAATGTTTTAATAGATACATATATTTTTACATTTATCTCTTATTGAATTATTATTGAATTATTTTTATGTACTTATTACAAATTTTTTAAAATATAAAGATAGAACTCATTTTTTTTTCCTTTAATATTTTAATATATTTTACATATTTGATTGCAATTTTTATAATAATTTTTTCATTCACAAATTTTTTCCCACCTACTCTGTATTTTAATTGATTTCAACTGTGATATTATAACACTATGCGGCGCTGAGTTTGTGTATACAAAAATGTAATGCCTCGATAAAGGTTGGCGTTCAGCCAGCCGAAATATTGGCAAAATAAATATTTTATTAAATCCAATATATGCCTTTTTATTATCTAATAGATATAAATGTAACACTTAGAATTGAAATATTTTCAAAGATAAATATAAAATTAAATTTCAAATTATTCATAGATGAAGTTTGTTTATTTCCAATCTCTCTAAATAATAGATAAACCTTTTCAAGTTGAGAGTAAAAATAAATAATTAAAATTAAATAAATAGTAGTAAACCAAAGCTTTAATAGAATAAAGAAATTGATTTCGGAATATATACATAAAAATACTTTTAAGGAAATAACAATCAGTGAATTTACAATAATTCGTATTTTGACATACAGAATATTTTCATTTAAGCTTATACTACCGCATAGGAATAAATATATTTTAAAATATAAAGGAATATATTTAAAATTATTAAACATTTTTTAAAATACTATTCAGAAAATTATAATAATATTTATATGAACATATAGAAAAACCGCTCTTCGTCTTTTTCATAGAAGAAAACTTGACTCTTTGGTTCTTTTTCTTAGGTTACCATGGAAATGTACAGCAAAATATTTGGTAGCCTATTTTGACAAATAGAGTTAATTATATTTATATTTTGTCAATACACATTTCTTTTGAGATATTTTTATGAGGCACATGTGCAATATACAAGGTTGTCCTGAAAGTTCGTAAACATATTAGGATTTATATATTGCAAGTGTTTACGAACTTTTTGGACAACCTTAGTAATATTGGTAACCTTGGTAGAATTGTAACAGAATTATTATAGAAGAATGATTTAATCTCTGATGTTCTATATCAAGGGTGGCCAATCAGCAGGTGGGCCAAGTTTCAGAATTACAAGGTTGTCTCAAAAGTTCGTAAACACTTGCAAAATATAAATCATAATCATTATATTGTCAGGAGGACAGAGTATTCCCTCTTATCTGGACTGGACGGACAGGCCGGGGAAAACAGTGGCGCCACGTGGAAGGTAGAAAACTAAGTTCTCCCCTCTTGCTCTAACTGCTGGGTCGATTTGGCTCATGTACATAGTAACTTTTATTTTATATTTAAAATCTTTCCTATAACTAATTAAGTAAATATTTAATGTAATTCGGAAGCCTATTTAATTATTTTTCTTCGCGACAATATGTTTACGAACTTTTGGGACAACCTTATAATTACAAGAAAAGAAGCCTATTTTTTCCCCAATCTATATTTATGTTGTTACGTAGAAATTAGGAAAGAGAATTCTCAAAATGATATATAGCAATTAATTTTATGTAAAACAAATAAATATTTAAAATACTTATGAGGCAACGAAGGAATTTATCAGAACATAAACATATAAATATTGAATATAATAACTTTTTTTTTTCATAAAATAATACACCCACCACTATTTCACTGCAAAATTTCATTTACCTGACTTGTCATGAAATATCTTGAATTAAGGGGGAGAAAGTAGTTAGGAACTAATTCGAATTCTTGATGATAGGCAGAGTTGGATACATTGGATGACACAATGGTTAATGATTGTTCAATGATTAGGATAAAATAGATCACGATTGATGAAAATGGAGCCTTTTCTATAAAAAGTCCATGTGTCTAAATTAAAATGAAAAATGTCTAAATTGAAATGGGAAATGTCTAAATATAAATTGAAAATGTCTAAACATAAATTTAAATTGTCTAATTAAAAGTTAAAAACCTGTAAATGTAACACTAATAATTGAAATATTTTCGAAGATAAATATATAATTAAATTTCACATTATTCATAGATGAATAACAAGTTTGTTTATTGTCAATCTCTCTAAATAATTGATAAAGCTTTTCACAAGTTTAAAGAAAAATAAAAGGTTATGGTTAAATAAATACTGCTGAACAAAATATTTAATCGAGTAAAATATTTCTTGGTGAATATATGCATAAAAATATTTTTAAGGAAATAACAATCATTGAATTTGCTATAATTCGTATTTTGACATACAGAGTATTTTCATTTAAGCTTATATTACCGCATATAAATAAATATATTTTGAAAATAGAGCAATCCATAATTATATTGGATCAAAATATCATTTATTTTACCAATATTTCAGTTGGCTGAACGCCAACCTTTATCAAGGTGTTATAACATTTTAAAGTGTGTCAACAACAAACTCAGCGCCACATAACGTCAACAGAATTAAGTTTTGAAAATATTTTGTTATATTCAATGGGGAGAAAAAAATTGATATATATATTTATATATTTTTTTTAAACATGGAAACTTTCTCCTTGGATTATAAATACTATAGAATAAAGCGTTAGGAGAAAATAATTTTTAATAATCGACTACACGAGCTTTCGGGCTCCAGTTGAAGGGCGTGACTGCCCGAAAGCTCGTGTAGTCGATTATTAAAAATTATTTTCTCCTAACGCTTTATTCTATAGTATATATATTTATATTATGGACAAAATAAATTTTGTAAAATGTAGGTGTGAATATTTTGAAAATTAACAATTAAGCCTATTTTATATTTAAAATTATTTGTACTATGTGTAAAAAGATTTTTCGTAAAAAAATAAATAAAAATAACAAAATATATACAAAAGAAATGTTAAACTAAAAATTTTACTGGAAACACAAAGCGCAAAAAATGTTTGAAAAGTTGGTTAAAATAAAATATTAAAATAAATTTAAATGTAAAATTGTGAAATTTGAAATAAAATATAAGATAAAATGGGAAAATATTTTTAAAAAGGATATCACACAAATAAAAGATTGAAGACATTGAACTATCAATATATATAATAACATAATACATATATATAAAATAAGCGTGTGATTGTATTTTAAATAAACATAAACGATGTTACATAAATTTAAAGAAAGATATATAAAAGTTAAAAAAAAATGCGTTTTAAACATTAAAACATTTTTACGTGCTTATAAATGTGTACCTCTCCCTATAAAATTAATTTAATTCTCCATGAATTCATATGGAAACATTAAGTGTGAGTTGTGACAGAGAGAAAATATTTAAATGGCTAATTATAAACAAACTATATAATAGAATTGGAAAATACACACTTTTTTAGAGATATATATCACTTTATTTTATTTAATTTAACACACAAAACGCGATATCCCGACTAGGGATAATTGCGTCGATTTACATTTTTAAACAAGAGTAGTTATAAAGATATTATACAAAAAATTAAATTAATTAAAAAAAACAATAAGATATATTAGAAACCTGATCCTTCCAGGTTAGAAAGATAATCATAAATATATTTACAAAAATGGTTAAATCTGTGATAACTATCTCAAGTATTTACAAATTGATATAGATCTACAACATTATTTATTGTCTGTTGTCTAGCAATAAAGAAGAGTGGACATTCCAGCAGTAGATGTGTCGAGTCTTAGATTTCCTTGTCACAGTGACAGCTAGAGTCCTCAACCGCTCAAATTGTTGATAAAAATCCCTTTAAATTTCCGTGGTTCGTAGTAAAGTGGGTATTATAAAAGTTAGAACGGGAAAATGATGGAATTCCTAACGGGAAAAAGTTTCACTTTCGTGAAAAAGATTATATATTTTGAATATTATATTTACATATTACCTATGAGATTCATCAGTATTCTTCTATTTTCTCCTGATGAGTCTGGGGAGTCACCAATTTTAATAAAAATACCTGCAATAGGGTAATTCTAATTCAAATTACGTGCTTTGACCCGGAGAAAAAATTATTTGCTACAATTCTTCAGTTCATGGTTTCATCAACCTTTTAATTTGTCTTCAGACGAACTGAATTGTGTATTGTACTTTGAATATCCATAGAACTTCTTTAATTTGCACATGAAAGGCTGCCTATAAGTCACTAATTGTGGGTGAAGAGATAAAATTAAAGCTATATACTTTAAAAAAATAATAATTATAATTAATGGTCGATTTTAAATTGTATAATGATAATAATGTAGGTAAGTGCGAATCCTGCCAGATTGAAAAACGTAGATAAGTTGAGAGGAATAAAATTACCAGCAGAGAAATTGATTGTCTGAGAACTAAAGGAATTTTCTAAAATTGCAAAGTATTTTAGATCGTGTGTGTGTCTGGAATAAAATTATCAATTTGAAGAATATTCTTAAAAAATAGAACAGAGTTGTTTTTGATAGCTACGCCTTGACAACAAATAATAAAAAACAGTAATGAAGATACCAAAATAACCATTAACAAAATCAATATAGATTCTAAATTAATATATTTGAAACTGAAAATCGATATTAAATCCATATAAATTACAAAAAATATGTATATCAATGAAGGAAATGAAAATATATTTTGAATATTATCAGCAAGATTTTTCAAATTCATAAATTCCTTCCATATAATTTCGAGATTCATTCCATGTTCAAACATTAATTTAGTCTTCTGCTTTAAAATAGCGTTGAATCTAAAAAGTAAAAAGAAAATACAAATAGGTAAACTTTATATAATGAAAGTTCAAATAATGTTATCAACTCACTTGACTGAGTTATCGATTCACTTGAAAAAATAGATATTAATGTAATGCCTAGAATTGCAATATTGTCAAAGATGAATAAAAATGTAAATTTTAAATTATTCATAGATGAGTAGCAAGTTTGTTTATTTTCAATCTTCCTAAATAATTGATAAAGCATTTTAAGTTTAAAATAAAAATAAATATTTATTATGAAATAAATACCGCTATACACAACCTTTATTAGAATATTAATATCGCTTAATGTATTTGGATACAAACATATAAATGCTTTAATAAATATAATAATCAGTGAATTTACTATAATTCGTATTTTGGCATACAGAGTATTTTTATTTAAGCTGATATTACCGCATAGGAATAAATATATTTTAAAATATAAAGGAATTTTTTTGAAATTAGAAAACATTTTAAAAATTAATATTACTTTTCTCTATAAATATTTTTCTAATTTTAATAATGAGCAGCACAAAATCGTTTTTGTCCATTTAAGAGGTGAAGACTTCAATGTTATTGTTTCTTTCTCTCTGGTTACCTTGGAAACTTTCATAAAATATTTGGCAACACTTTCTCTATAATATTAGCTTTAATTTCGTGGAAAAAAGAGAGAGAATATTATATTTACTTTGTCAATAAAACTGCTCCAGATTAGAGGAATCATTTCTTTATTTCGACTTAGAGCGCTATGTCCCCCTAGGGACACTTGCACTTTAAAGATAAACAAAATTTTGAAAGAAAAGAAAGAAAGATATTTTAAATATGTACAGAATTATTATGCAAGTTAGTTAGATGAAAAGATTAAAAAATATCAACACAATTGATATATGTACGAAGGGTTGGTATTCAAATTTTGTTAAATGAAATCAAATTGTAAAGTATTGTGTGTATTCGAGAAAAGCAATTTACAGATTTGAAAAAGGTTTTAAGGAATATTTTAGAAAGATTATATTCTAGATATTAGAGAATTATTCAATTAAAACAATACTAAGATGATTCATAGAACATCTGATTAGAAAGAAAAAAAGATTAAATAAAAAAAAAAGAGAGAGTGGTAGATTAGAGAGAAGACAAATTAAAACTGTAAACAAATAAAGACAATACTATCATGGTCAGTTTCATGCCAGATTACTGATTTCTGTTTCCATATAACTTTCCATTGTATTCTACAGCGACATATTGGCAGTGGTAGGACAATAAACATTTATCTAGACAAATTGATCGTAATGATCTATTATATATATATATGTAATAATGTATATGTAGGTGAAACAGGCAGACATATAAAAGACAGAATAGACCAGTGTCGGGCAACCTTTTTCGAGTTGCGGCGCACTAAGCTTAATTTCTTTTTTTCGCGGCGCACCTGTGGTTCTCACTATAAATTTCCTCGTAGGTAATTAAAATACAACAATAAATACTATTAAAAATTTAAACATATATATCACATTTTATTAATTTTCAATATTGAATTAACATAATCAATGCGAGCATTGCGATTGTTTTTGAGAGCATATCAACTTGGGATCTACTTGTGAAAGACAAACGCGCATCTCCTCATCTATCATTTGAAGTCTTTCGCGCTTCTTAGACTTCATTTCTGTGAATGTTGAAAAGCCTTGCTCACACAGGTAGGAACTTCCAAATGGCAACAATGATTCGATGGCCGCATTACTAAGTTTAGGAAATTTGGAGTTTAAGCGCAACCAAAACTCAGATAGCTCCTTTTCAGTGAATAGTCTTTTGAAAACTAAATCGTTTTTTAAATCAATTAAGTTTTCTTGCATTTCTTCTTCCAGATGTTGAATTTCACAGTGCATAAATGGGTTAACTACCCATTCCATCTTTTCAACGTCCAAGTAAGGAAAATATTTATCAAAAGAAGCGGATAGTAATGTCAAAGTTTCTTCGACTTCTTTTTTGATAATAGATTTTGATGGATTCTCTTGAACCATCGGAAAAGATGCAAAGTTTTCTTTAGCAATGTTTAAATTCCATAAACTGAATTTTTCCTTAAACGCTTTCAACTTGGTGGAGATAGTGATAATGTTCTCCTGAGCACCTTGCAAATTTAAATTAAGGCTGTTTAATTTGTCGAAAATATCACCCAAAAATGAAACTCGTAACCACCAAACATCACTCATCATGAAAGGAAAATTAATCTCTTCGTTATCAATGAATGCCATTATTTCATTTTTCATTGAAATAAATCGATTTAAAACTTTGCCTTTCGACAACCATCTGACTTCAGTATGAAACAATAAATTTTTATAATCGGAATCCATTGCTTCACAAAATGTTGAAAAAATTCTCGATCGAAGAGCATTTGATTTGATGTAATTGACTACTTTGACAACTTCATCTAGAGTTGTGACAAGGATGGGAGGAACCGACTTTGACACTAACATTTCTCTATGAATCATACAGTGAACAAATTTGATATTTGGATTTTTTTTTATGACATGTGCTATCAATCCCTTTCTTGAACCTTTCATAGCTGGAGCTCCATCCGTACAGACGCTAACACAATTTTCCCATCTCAAGTTATACTTCATAACATTTTCATCAACTAATTCAAAAATGTCCGCACCAGTCGTTCTTTGTTTTAATTCTTTACAAAAAAAGTAGTTATTCACAATTTTTCCTGTATCGACGAACCTCAAAAATGCCAGCAATTGAGCTTTATTACTAATATCTGTGGTTTCATCAAGCTGTATAGCCCATTTTGTTGATGAATCATTAAAAGATTGTTTTATTTGCAACTCAATATCTTCTGACATATCTTCAATTCTTCTCGCAATAGTTTTTGATGATAGTGGAATTTTCGTAACCTTCTCCATAGCATCATTCGTTAACATACATCCAGCCACAATTTTTAAAGCAGGCAAGATAATTTCCTCTGCTTCCGCGTGAGCTTTCTTCTTTCGAGCGATGAGTTGAGCTATCATGTAACTAGCTGTTTGAGCTGCATCTGAGGTGGTCATAAATTTCTTGAATTTTTTTGATTGCTTTTGAAAACTTGATCGTATATTTTCAAAGTAGCTTATTGGATTGTTCATCTGCTCCTGATGATTTGTCTCAATATGTCAAAGTAGTTTACTTGGCACCATTGTTTCGTTGCTGAGGGTTTTTTGGCAAATTAAGCAAAACGGCAGTGATGGATCATTAACAGATGGTATAAATCCATATTTGAGATAATCTTCAACGTATTTCCTCTTATTTCCAGTTGATTTTACTATTTTCTTATCTTCTTTATTTTCGTTTTGATTTTGTTTATCACTGGCACCTTCTCTAATTAGAAATCTCTCCATCTAGTTTTGAGAGAATTTAGAAAACACACAAATATAATAATAAAATGTTTAAATAAAGTTACCTTGAGTTAAAAGTGAGTGAAAATTTCATAACAAAAATATTTTTTTCCTTTTTTAACCAACAGATTTTACGGTGTGCAAAACTTATTGTGTGAATGTGTGTGTGTTTTACAACATGCAAAAAAATGAAGAATTACTACAGCAATACTTTGACGAAAACTCCGAATAAATTTTTAAAATAAATTTATAATTTTTTTTTTGTTTTCTTTTTTTTTAAGCTTTGTAGCTTTGAGTCTCTATTAATAAACAGCTGTGACAAAGATTGTAAATGACGGTTAAGTTTGGTCATATTATTTTATAAATTAGGTATTTTCCCGCAGTATGTATTCAACTTTATTAAATAAAGTTGTTTTCGCGGATTGTTTTTTTTAACTTATGATTATAAATAGGTACGTACCTATTTGCATTTTTATTTTTTAATAATGGCACGTGCCAGTTATGTACGTCAAGATTATGTACATACGTTATATGAAATATAAAATTATGCAAACTGTTGTAATTATAATACCAAAATAAGTTTCATATAAAATGAAATTTGCTTTTTTTTAATTACATTTTTTATATGAAAATTTTTGAAAAAAATTATTAAATTTGAATAAAAATTATAAAAAATATTTTTTGAAACATTATTTTTAAATTTAACCAAAAGTTCTAAATACCTACAAAAATGTTCGCGGCACACCTAGAATTCTTCGCGGCACACCAGTGTGCCACGGCACACCGGTTGCCCGACACTGGAATAGACGAACATAGAAGAAATATTAAAAACAAAGACCCCAAATCTCTCTAATAGTACAACATATCAGAAACACAGATCACGATTTCAACCTAGCAAACCCTAATATTCATTATACAAACATAAATAGTAAATACAAAAGATTAATACTGGAAGCACTGATTTCATCAAAATATAATAGCATAAATAGACACATAGATATTCCAGAGACATATGATAGGCTGGTCCAAAAACTAAAATAGAATTATCCGATTTCTCTTAACCACACCACTTAATAATTTTGCATATAATAATATGAACCAATTGACTAATTTACATAGCAATAATTTTTCTTAAATAATAAAATATAAAACTTCATAAATAATCCTAAATATGCAAAAAATAGCTTATATATATGTATAAATAAATAAATGGCATATACTGGATATAAATTGTTAATCAGCTAGTATTTCTAGGGGCAACACGCCCCTCTCTTTATCAGGGCTTTTCTTTGATTTAAACTAAATCACGCGGGCATGTGATCCACTCACGCTATACAAGACCAAAGCGAGGAACCATTTAAATAAAATATATATAACTGTAAATACATGATTACTTGAAATTGTAACCATTATTCCTGTAGAAGGGCAGCTTGCGCCCGAAAGCTCGAATTAATTTTTCAAATAAAGAAACTCATCTTTTTTGAATCTATTCATTATTATATATATATACAGTGTACTCCGCTTATAACGAAGTCGCATTATCCATGACAATCACTTTGTTATATCCGAAGTTTGTTATATCCGCAGTTGGAAAAAAAAAATGTTTTGTACCAATAATTTTATTTACTATTCAACTCAAAAGAGCAACACAAAGATCAATAACAACCTCATCAGGTGTTTTTGGAGAAGTAGTTTGTGATTTTCTTTTGACATTTAGAAGTCAGTAACAAGTGCTGAACACTCTTTTCGATGTTGTCCAAGTCTGACAGATGCCTATGAAGAGACTTGGACTTATCCTGACATTGAAGAAACAATCGCAGAGTTTGAATGCTCTCCAAGACCTCTTTTGGATGCGGAATGTGGACAATTGGGTCTACTTCTTCATCAACTTGGTCCGTTTCTTCTTCTTCTTTTGCTTGAAGAATGCTCTCGACAATTTCTACATCGGATAACATGGCATTTGTAACGACGTCATTGTCAGCGTCAGCATAAGAATCGAAATCCATCTCTAACGGTATTTTTAAAACTTCTTTCATGCGATCGAAGCATAGTTACTAATTATATTAGGCATTACATCGGTCAACCAGTTCGTCATTGTCTCACGATTGACATCAGCTGATTCTCCACAAATGTTGCGCAGCTTGATGGCATGCCTTGCCTTCCAACGCTCGATCCATCCACCACTCCCAGTAAAATCCTTTAATCCAAATTCAAGAGCCAGGGTCTTCGCCTTTTCGGAAAGCAATGGACCATTAACTGGAAGCGCTGCACTTCTTGCCTGCTTGAACCACTGCAGCAGAGCCTCATCAACATCAGCATAATATGTCTTTTTCTAATAAATGCGCAATGATAAGTTAGTGAAGAATTGTTTTGACATAGGCGTCATGGAAACAGAAGATAAATTTGATAAACACAGTTGATTATGTTTGCTTTAAGAATGACATCTTCTGGATATTAAATTGATGTTCGTTTGAATTTTTAAATCAATATAAAGAAATAAATTTTAGTCCACACACAATATTTTTAACATAGTATCTTCTTTTTTATATTTTATTAAATTTATATTATCTTACTTATTTTTAAAGGTTTTATTTTTTTAAAACAACATTTAAAATATTAATAATGATAATATATTATATATATATATAATATCAACATTATTAAATGTTTAAAAGCGAATATTTAATAGCAGAAATTTTTAAGTTTAACACGAAATTTTAAAGTTAAATATATCGACTTTTTATAAAATGTTAACATTTAATATAAAATAACAAATTTTAATCGTTCAAAAATAACGTTAATAACTTTATTGAATTAAATAACAATTTTTGAAATTAGATAATAATATTTTTCGATTTAGTTGATTTTGTTAGTGAAACCTTCCTATTTAGTAACGTTTCGATCTAATTTATTCTATTTTTTTTTTACAATAAAATTATGATTATTTTAATGCGATATTATATTAAATTGTTACGCTGCGTGACTCTGAATTTTCAACAACAGTAATTATTGGGCAGAAAATTATGAAATATCAGGGTGAAGTTAGCTCACCGAGTTATGAAAATGATTTAAATTGGACAGTTATCTGACGTAACCTGATATTTTAGAAGGAACATGTTCTAATATTCGAACCACTCTGTCTGACAGGGAAAGTATTTGAAATTTTTGTTTTGACTAAGTTAAAACGTTTAGTAGCAGAAGATGACAGGCCACCGCCAGACGAGACAGTTCCAGCAGACAGACGAGAGGTGATTGAACTCAGAATTGTGGTTGATCCATGTTAATAGACGCACTAAACTGTATTTTTTAGAACATTACAAATCTAAATTCTATATATAAATATATGTTATAAAAAAAGAGATTTTCTGTTATATTTTGATTGTTATTTATATATAATTATTAGCTGTTGCTTGATTTTGGTATGCAGTCGTGGAAAAGATTATAATAAAATTTTGTTATCAAAAATAGCTTTAATTGCGCTAAAGGAATATAAAATAAAAGAACATAATTTGGTAAAATTACTGTCAGGCTTAAGGCGTAAGAATAAAAATAATGAAAAACTTATTTACATAATGTACAGAAGGTTTGAGCCTGCCATCAGGAAACAACAACAATGAGTTTTTATAAGGGAAGCGTGACCTCTGGCGGTCGATTTAACAGAGTATTTGAATCTATTAAATATAATTTTAAATAAAATAATATTTTAATATAATATATATACATCGACCTGCCCACTCTGTGGGAAAGAACTCTCGCAGTCCATCGATGGCGGAGTCTTTCCCGCGGTGGGCGCTACCAATGACGACTTGTATATATTTGATATACATGCCTATTTATCAATTGTTTTAAAATATTTATATCTATTTATTCATATATTTATCATTATATAACCATATTTATTCATATTTATATTTATTCTGTATTTAACCTTATATAATCTTATATGGACAATGTAATAAATTAGCTTCAATCTCAAACTCTCTCTCTCTCCATTATAAGCCTAGTGCTTTAATGGGTAATTGAAATTGGATTAATACATCTCTCTGGAGATTACTTAATTCTTTTGGACAAGTTTTCTTCAGTGTCTTGAAAGTGGTCTCTAGTATATTTGCATGCTTCTTCTTAGGACGTGGAGAGATGTTTTATCCTCATGGTGTCTAAAGGGACATCATCCTCATGAAGTCTTTACATGGCGCGATGGAATCCTGAAGTCAGTCGTGGAAATTGTAATTCACCGCGCACTCATGAACGCAAAGTTTGCTGGCGATCTTCAGTTTCTTTTCCTTAAATATCCTCCCAGAATCTCCTTAAAAATTTCTTGTCGAAAATAAATTAGGAAAGAAAAACATAAGAATGACAAAGGCCATTGTTCAAAACAATTCCCAATTTATTTAAAAGCAACAATTACATATTTAACATGAAATAAATAGACTGAGTAACAAAATGTCGAAATTAATCATTTTTATTAGTTAAAAATGTAATATTATGACACAATATTAGTTTTTATTTACTCTTTTCACTCTGTCTATTGACCTCAGTTAAAAGATAAATTCATAGAGAATATTGTATTTATCTTTAGGAAGAAGATTAAAGAAATTTTTCAATGATATTCCAATTGAAATATGACAAGAACATGAGTGTTTATCTTGAATATTGTTTTATATAATATCTTTTTTTTACAAATTTTGGTATATGGTCCTGTTTGAGTGCGAGATCTACTAAAAGTTATAATGGGCTATGGTTTTGTGCTGGTTTACTCTTTCTTCAAGAGTTATATATATAACTTAAGTGTTAGAGTCCATTTTAAACTGTATGATCATTATAGTGTAGGTAAGTGCGAATCCTGACAGACTACATAGCGTGGATAAATTGAGGGGAATGAAATTACCAGCAGAAAAGTTGATCGTCTGTCCGCTTATAGAGTTTTCTAGAATTGCAAAGTATTTGATATCTTCTTGAATAGAATTATCATTTCGAAGAATATTCTTAAAAAACAGAACAGAATTGTTTTTAATAGCTTCACCTTGACAAGATACTATAATAAACAACATAGAAGAAGCGAAAATTTGAATTAATAAAATAAATATTGATTCCAAGCTAGTATCTTTAATATTTAATATCACTGCTAAATCCATACATACAACACAGAATATGTATATTAATAGAGGAAATGAAAATATATTTTGGATATGATCAGCAAGAATTTTCATATCCATATATTCCTTCCATAAAATTTTTAAATTCATTCCATGTTCAAACACTAACTTGGTCTTCTGCTTTAAAATAAAGTTGAATCTAAAAAGTATAAAAGAAAATGTAAATAAATAAACTCTATATAAAGCAAATTCAAATATTGTAACCAATTCCATAGGCTCAACAAACGTTTTATTTGAAACAATGGATATAAATGTAACACTTAGAATTGAAATATTTTCGAATATAAATATAAAATTGAATTTAAAATTTTTCATAGATGAATAACAAGTTTGTTTATTTCCGATCTCTCTAAATAATTGATAAACAT
Organism: Cordylochernes scorpioides; assembly: GCA_030710605.1. Taxonomy (NCBI): domain Eukaryota; kingdom Metazoa; phylum Arthropoda; class Arachnida; order Pseudoscorpiones; family Chernetidae; genus Cordylochernes; species Cordylochernes scorpioides. Next base: position 54,566,043 of record CP092880.1, read on the forward strand.
TTTCAAGTTGAGAGTAAAAATAAATAATTATAATTAAAAAAATAGTAGTAAACCAAATCTTTAATAGAATAAAAAAATTGTTTTCGGAATATATACATAAAAATACTTTTAAGGAAATAACAATCAGTGAATTTACAATAATTCGTATTTTGACATACAGAGTATTTTCATTTAAACTTATACTACCGCATAGGAATAAATATATTTTGAAATATAAAGGAATATATTTAAAATTATTAAACATTTTAAAAATATATATTATTCAGAAAATTATATTAATAATTATATGAACATATAGAAAAGCAGCTCTTCGTTCTTTTCATAGAAGAAGACTTGACTTTTTGGCTTTCTTTCTTAGGTTACCATGGAAATGTACAGCAAAATATTTGGTAACATTTATTTGGTAGCCTATTTTGACAAATAGAGTTAATTATATTTATATTTTGTCAATACACATTTCTTTTGAAATATTTTTTGAGGCGCATGCGCAATATACAAGGTTGTCCCGAAAGTTCGTAAACCTATTATTATTATGATTTATATTTTGTAAGTGTCTATGAACTTTTGGAACAACCTTGGTAACCTTGGTAAAATTATAACAGAATTCTTTTAGAAGAATGATTAAATCTCTAATATTCTATATCAAGGGTGACCAATCAGCAGGTGGGCCAAGTTTCAGAATTACAAGGTTGTCCCAAAAGTTCGTAAACACTTATAAAATATAAATCATAATCATAATATGCTTACGAACTTTTGGGACAACCTTAGAATTACAAGAAACCCATTTTTTCCCAATCTATATTTATGTTGTTACGTAGATATTAGGAAAGAGAATTCTCAAAATGAGCAATTGATTTTATGCAAAACAAATAAAAAAAAACTTATGAAGCAATGAAGGAATTTATCAGAACAGAAACATATAAATATTAAAATTAGTAACTTTTTTTTTCATATAAAAATACGCCCACCACTATTTCACTGCAAAATTTCACTTACCTGACTTGTCTTGAAATATTTTGAATTGAGGGGGGGGGGATAGCGGTTAGGGACTAATCTGTCAAATTATATTGACAAATATTTGTCATATTTTAGCCACGTTTTAAAAGTTAAAGAGAAAACGAAAATATAGCGTGGTGAGTTTCTTTTTATTAAAATTACAAGCTTTCAAGCAAAATGCTTTTCATCAGGTAATCCAAAAAAAAAAAAAAAATGTGGAGAGGTAAATACATCCACCTAAGTAAGATTTGAAAATTAAAATTAAAGCGGAATTGCCACGAACAAGCACGCATCAACACACCCAGAGAGCGAGCGAGAAATTCAGTTTAAAATAAGTTTAAAACAAATAAAATATATACATAATTCGGGAAAACACTTGAGGTTAAACTTCCCTATGCGGGGTCCATGCTATTACAAAAAGCTATGTACTGCGGGGGTAGTTCTATTTTTCTATTGAGGCTTGGAATTTTATTGGAAACCAAAGCCTCCAGGACCAGTCGTTGATATTTTCCGCTTATGTTACTGTAAATACATTGGGTGTCTGTGAAATCAAATGAATGCTGTGTTTCTGCCATGTGCTGATAAATCTGGGAACGGCTGTCTTTGTTCATGATGTTTCTATTGTGTTCTTTAGTCCTGATTTCTATGGTTCTGCCGGTTTCACCAACATAATGTAGTTCGCAATTTGAGCATTTAATTTTGTACACTGCGTTAGAGGCGGATAGTGGGTCCTGCTTTTTAGAACTTTTTGTGATGGGATGCCGGAGTTTGAGTTCGACGGAAGGTGAATTACTAAAATGCGTGTGAACACCGTATTTTCTCAAGAAACGGGCAATATCGACGTTGGTTTCGGAATACGGGAGAACGCAAGTCGATTTGTAAACGGTTGGGATTGTATATGTATTCCGAAACCAACGTCGATATTGCCCGTTTCTTGAGAAAATACGGTGTTCACACGCATTTTAGTAATTCACCTTCCGTCGAACTCAAACTCCGGCATCCCATCACAAAAAGTTCTAAAAAGCAGGACCCACTATCCGCCTCTAACGCAGTGTACAAAATTAAATGCTCAAATTGCGAACTACATTATGTTGGTGAAACCGGCAGAACCATAGAAATCAGGACTAAAGAACACAATAGAAACATCATGAACAAAGACAGCCGTTCCCAGATTTATCAGCACATGGCAGAAACACAGCATTCATTTGATTTCACAGACACCCAATGTATTTACAGTAACATAAGCGGAAAATATCAACGACTGGTCCTGGAGGCTTTGGTTTCCAATAAAATTCCAAGCCTCAATAGAAAAATAGAACTACCCCCGCAGTACATAGCTTTTTGTAATAGCATGGACCCCGCATAGGGAAGTTTAACCTCAAGTGTTTTCCCGAATTATGTATATATTTTATTTGTTTTAAACTTATTTTAAACTGAATTTCTCGCTCGCTCTCTGGGTGTGTTGATGCGTGCTTGTTCGTGGCAATTCCGCTTTAATTTTAATTTTCAAATCTTACTTAGGTGGATGTATTTACCTCTCCACATATTTTTTTTTTTTTGGATTACCTGATGAAAAGCATTTTGCTTGAAAGCTTGTAACAAATATTTGTACTTTCATCTTATCTCATGTTTTACTGGGAAGATTTTTGTTTTCGTTTGTTAGTGAACCAATTCTCTCCCGCCTTCTCATTGGACGAATGCGGCCATGTTTGTATATAAGAGGAGGCTATGGTATTGCGAAAGAGGAGTGTGGTGGATTATCGTGTGGAGACGCTTAAAGTGTTCTCTGTGTGCTTTAACCGTGTCTGGTGATCTCCTCGCATACCTGTGTAACCCCGATCCGATCCCTACCAACGCTACAATAAAGGATAAGTACTGTTTTGTTTTTATATAGTAAATCCTGCGTTTCTTTTTTTTTTTGCTCCTTTTTATTTTTGGTGTTGTACTCTTGAGTATATGCTTTTCTGTGTGTTAGTTACTATTACTTTAGGCCCTAGTAATTTGCAACTTTGTGTGCTATCCCTTAAATAGTAACTTTTGTTAAATCTTGTTCGAATTCTTGATGAGATGCAGAGTTGGGTACATTGGATGACACAATGGTTAATGATTGTTCAATGATTAGAATGATATAGATCACGATTGATGGAGATGGGGCAACTGATGATCCTAGCTGCTTCTGTGGAAAAGAAAACCTCAATACATTTATTGATAGAATGTCCAATCTTTCACAGCTACAGAAGTAATCATTTTTATCCCATCGAAGAAATATGCGAATTTGTTTATAACAAAGACACCTATGTAAAGTTCAATATTTTTTTAAGATTCATTTTAGATTTTCTTTTTCTGTTTGAGAAAAACAGCTTTTTAGTTTTGTTTTTGTTTTTTGTCTTGTTTATTGAACTGTATATAAAGCAAAATTTGTGTATGAACTACAATTTCCAGGAATCACTCTAGGATTCCACCGCAGTGCCAAGACTTCCCTCCATCAAGACGATGACGATCTAATACTGCACATGACTGGTACAGAGCAGGAGCGACAAGCACCGATTCTGTCTTCCCAAGAGAGCAACAGTCTTTGATTTCCAGACTTAAGTCTAGTCATCTACGGACAATGACTTTCCAGAATGGTTGAAAGGTTTTCCCACTATGTACTAAGTGTCAACTTGTAACCCCAAACCACAGCATTGACTGTATTGACTCATCCATTGATGAGCTCTACTCAGCATCCCCAGCAGACACCATCAACAATCTCTACAAGCTTGATACCCTAATATGATTTAGTGGAGATAAGAAAGAAGAAGATGTCCCTTTAAACGTCATGATGATAAAAACTTCTCTCCACGCTGCGGTTTAAGCGCTGGGCTTATTATGAAAAGACTTTTGGATATTTCTTTTATTTTCCTAAACTTACTAGTGAGTCTTTTAAGAATATCAATACCCCAAAATTTTTAAAATTGAAAAATATATATATTACTAAAACCATCATATTTTGAAAAAGATGTGGGTAAAAAACTCGTATATAGTGTGTGTGTTATATATATTATATATATATTCAATTTAAATACTCCTTGTGTGTGTAAAGAGGTTAAATTTAAAAAATATATATATTTTTAAATTATAAATTAAATCTTCGAATCCATTTTAAACTGTATGATCATTATAGTGTAGGTGAGTACAAATCCTGCCAGACTACATAACGTAGACAAATTTACACATATTTTTGACAAAGATAATTATTTTTTTATATTTTGTGGATTTATTCATTTTTTTCAATTTTACTTTTTATAAAGCATAAGCAATATAATAATGCACAATTTGGATTATCTATATATATATAAAATTGAATGTCTGTCTGTCTGTACTCTATAGATTCAAAAACCATACATCCAATCGCCGTGATATTTTGGGATATTATTAGGTATATTCCCGGAAAGGTTTTCGAAAAATAATTTCTTGAATATCTTGAATATCCTTAGAGTTATTTGCAGATTTGTAGATTTAACTCGCAAGCAGCGCCCCCTAGCGGGGGATAACAAGTTTTTTATCTATAAGTTTTATTATCACTAAGTTTATTATCTTAAAGATTATTTATCAAAAGTAAGATTTTCTACCTATTAATTACGCACAAGTCAAAGTTAGTTTTATCATTTATTTACAATATATATATATTGTGAGAATAGATAAAATGATGATTTTGTAATGTAGAAAATTAGGAAAGACAAAATTCAGGATGACACGGCAATTTATTTGAGACAAGAATATTGATACAATTCCAAGGCAAGATACTATTCCTTTAACTTCCAATTACCGAGGGAACCAATTAATATTGATTATATTCAACTTATCGAGTATTTTTCAAGTAACCGGGAAAAAAAGTTCACTTTATCGAGAGATTCAAATTTACGAGTTTCAAATTATCAAAATATATATATTCTTTTTTTATAAGCTTACTAGCCGAATGACCCGGGCAACGCCCGGGTTTTACCCGATTAAATGTTTCTATTCAAATACTATTCGTTACAATTATAAATTGGCGCCGTGTATGTCACTCTTGTGAAACGTCCCGCTCCAAACTTTGTGTCTGAGAAGCGATATTTTTATAGCCGAATGACCCGGGCAACGCCCGGGTTTTACCCTATTAAATGTACCCTATTCAAATACCATTCGTTACATGTTTTCTGCTCGAATGAATGTTTTTCTGTTAGAATTTTGTTCCTGCATGACCCGGGCAACGCCCGGGTTTACACGATTAAATGTATATTACATATGGAAGATGGACGTAGTTCCCGGAGGTCACCCGCGAGGTCACTCTGCCCCCGCGCGCCAGGACCTCTTGATCGGTGGTCGGTGGGAACTTGGACTGTCCAACCGGCCGGCAGCCGGACGATCACATTTACTCGGCGGGGGGGCAGGGGGCAGGGAAGTCACGTGCGCGCCGGCAGCCAATGGGCGCCCCCCGCCGTCAGATCACCACGCGTTCTAGAGGGCACTGCTCGTGAGCTAAGTTGAATAATTTGAATATATAGTTTTAATAATTGATTTATATATTTTTTAAAATAGCCTATCGTCTTCCCCGTATTCATTTACCTATGTATGGAAATTTTGGTTTGAATTAGTGAACTACTGCGAATTTGTATACCGGACATACAGACAGACAAACAGACAAACAAACATACAAACATTCATTTTTATATATAGAGAGTAAGAGAATTGTTTTGAAAAATGTTCGTTAGACAAACCTTTACTCGGGTAAAACCCGGGCGAAGCCGGGTACACCGCTAGTAGATTATAAACACAAGGTAATAAGACCAAATAAATAGTGTGTGACGTTTCGATAACAGCGTTGTTACAGAAACGTCACATACTATTTATATATTTTTTTGGTCTTATTACCTTGCCTTCCTAAGCAATATATTTATAAATAAACAATTATCCAAAACTCTAAATGTATTGTAACATTGAAAATTAGGAAAGACCATTCCACAATAACGTAGCCATTTTTTCATGCTAAACAAATCAAAATTTATAAAAATACCTATATAATAACTACACAAAACATTTGATATAAAATAATTATTTAATTTACAATATTCTTTACAAATCCATAGCATAATTAGAGAGAAAATATACCAAGTAAGCCATAATTTAAAAACTAATATATAACTTATAAATACTTCTGTAAATAATTTACACGTATCTGTCCATGGAAAATAATCAGCATTGCATACGGTAGGTGGCGCACAAGTCTATGTATATTGTTACGTCGTACCTAGACGCTATTCGTGTACTCGGATCCCACAAAAATACACATGTGAGTTCGAAGGGATTGCAGATAAAGTTAGCGCTTTATTGTATCTCACTTAACAGAAGGAATACAACAGTGGGACTTGCCTTCAACCTCCCCGTCAGAAGAATCCTTGGCGCCGTGAATGTCCTCTTGTGAAGCGTTCCGCTCCACACAATACACGTTCAGCCTGGACTACACTGTCTCGTAGACCGCTCCGATGTTAGGCTCTCCTTGCAGGATCATCCACACACCCAGAGGCAAGGCGCCATGTCTTCTCTTTGCCGCAGGTTTGACCGGACTCTGTCTTCCCCCACACAGGAATGCTGTTTTAGCGCCTGCCACATGGCAGCGGGGGCAGCTGGAGTCCACCCCTCTTTCCCAAACTTTACTCTGGTATCTTGGCCTTGTCTTCCATGTAACAATATTTATTTCAAGCATACATACTTCAGCTTGTAGATTCTTATGAAAAGAATATATAGCCTCTTCATCATTAGATGAATAGACGTGTTCTTGTCACACTTAAATATTCAAAATAATTTCTTGAACTCTCTTTAATAGCGTTTGGAAAGATATATGCACCTTTGTGTAATTTGTTTATTCAAAATTCTCCAAGAATTTATATGGAAACATTAAGTGTGAGTTATGACAGAGAGAAAAATTTAAATGGCTAATTTATAAACAAACTATATAATAGAATTAGAAAATACACACTTTTTTTACAGATATATCTCACTTTATTCTCATAGAACTTCTTTAATTTGCGCATGAAAGGCTGCCTATAAGTCACTAATTGTGGGAGAAGAGATAAAATTAAAGCTATATACTTTTTAAAAATTGTTTAAAATTATAATTAATGGTCGATTTTAAATTGTATAATGATAATAATGTAGGTAAGTGCGAATCCTGCCAGATTGAAAAACGTAGATAGGTTGAGAGGAATAAAATTACCAGCAGAGAAATTGATCGTCTGAGAACTAAAGGAATTTTCTAAAATTGCAAATTATTTTAGATCGTCTGGAATAAAATGATCAATTTGAAGAATATTCTTAAAAAATAAAACAGAGTTGTTTTTGATAGCTTCGCCTTGACAACAAATAATAAAAAGAAGTAATGAAGAAACCAAAATTACCATTAACAAAATCAATATAGATTCTAAGTTAATATATTTGAAACTGAAGATCGCTATTAAATCCATATAAATTACAAAAAATATGTATATCAATGAAGGAAATGAAAATATATTTTGAATATTATCAGCAAGATTTTTCAAATTCATAAATTCCTTCCATATAATTTTGAGATTCATTCCATGTTCAAACATTAATTTAGTCTTCTGCTTTAAAATAGCGTTGAATCTAAAAAGTAAAAAAGAAAATACAAATAAGTATACTTTATATAATATAAGTTCAAATAATGTTATCAACTCACTTGACTGAATTATCGATTCATTTGATAAAATAGATATTAATTGAACGCCTAGAATTGCAATATTTTCAAAGATAAATAAAAATGTAAATTTTAAATTATTCATAGATGAGTAGTAAGCTTGTTTATTTTCAATCTTCCTAAATAATTGATAAAGCATTTTAAGTTTAAAATAAAAATAGATATTTATTATAAAATAAATACCGCTATACACAACCTTGATTAGAATAGTAATATCGCTTAATGTATTTGGATACAAACATATAAATGCTTTAATAAATATAATAATCAGTGAATTTACTATAATTCGTATTTTGGCATACAGAGTATTTTTATTTAAACTGATATTACCGCATAGGAATAAATATATTTTAAAATATAGAAGAATTTTTTTGAAATTAGAAAACATTTTAAAATTATTAATACTTTTCTCTAAATTTTTTTTTCTAATTTTTATAATGAGCAGCACAAAATGGTTTTTGTTCGTTTCAGAGGTGAAGACTTCAATGTTATTGTTTCTTTCTCTCTGGTTACCTTGGAAACTTTGACAAAATATTTGGCAACACATTTTCTTTAATATTAGCTTTAATTCATTGAAAAAAAGTCAGAGAATATTATATTTACTTTGTCAATGGAACTGCTCCAGATTAGAGGAATAATTTCTTTATTTCGACTTAGAACGCTATGTCCCCCTAGGGACACTTGTACTTTAAAGATAAACAAAATTTTGAAAGAAAAGAAATAAATATATTTTAAATATGTACAGAATTAGTATGCAAGTTAGTTAGATGAAAAGATAAAAAAAATATCAACACAATTGATATATTAACACAAAGCAATAACGCGCCATCTATATATATAAAATGAAAGGATTTAAAAGCACGAATGTTTCTTTTATACATAATCCAAACTTCTACTGCCCTTACTGCGATGAAAAAATATATTGAGAGGTCTTGGCTCATCAGTGGTGAACCCTCCCAGTGGTTTCGCAATTTAATCCACCAGACCGCTTCTCAGAGCTCTAATATATGTGGTAATATGTACGAAGGGTTGGTATTCAAATTTAGTTAAATTAAATCAAATTGTAAAGTATTGTGTGTATTCGAGAAAAACAATTTACAGATAAAAAAGTTTTAAGGAATATTTTAGAAAGAATATATTCTAGATATTAGAGAATTGTGCAATTAAAACAATACTAAGATGATTCATAGAACATCTGATTAGAAAGAAAAAAAGATTAAATAAAAAAAAAAGAGAGAGTGGTAGATTAGAGAGAAGACAAATTAAAACTGTAAACAAATAAAGACAATACTATCATGGTCAGTTTCATGCCAGATTACTGATTTCTGTTTCCATATAACTTTCCATTGTATTCTACAGCGACACATTGGCAGTGTTAGGACAATAAACATTTATCTAGACAAATTGATCGTAATGATCTATTATATATACATTAAATTTCTATTATATATAAAACAAATATATGCACCACACAACAAGCTTTAAACAATGGTATTTCATAAAGCATTTATTTTGATATGTATTTACAAATAATATTAAATTATATAGAAATATAAGTGTTTTATTCTTAAAATTTAAATAGCATCACATCAGAGAATCCATATAATGATTATAATATTATAAAATAAATGAAGCTTCTAAGTCTAAGTTTCTTGTTCAACTTTTTATTTTCAAGCTTTCGGACTTGTCAGTTCTTCAACAGGAGTATCACTTTAATAAATTGATGATAAATATTCATTAACGTGATACTCCTCTTGAAGGACTGACAAGTCCGAAAGCTTGAAAATAAAAATTTGAACTAGAAACTTAGCCCTGGAAGCTTCATTTATTTTATATGATTATAACACTTTACTTTTTGATAATTAGTGAGAAAATTTTCGATCTATTATGTGGTTTGATTCCTTTTAAAACTTTGCTTTTTTTCTTATTTGAAATCTCTCAAAATTCGTGAAAAAGATGTGTATGAATGAAAATTATGAAAAAGTAAATAACCCTCAAAGAAAAGATAGATATACGACCTATTGAATATGTGTTATAACAGGAGCTCCATCTATGCTTCCTTTCTTCCTATGGTGAATCTGTATAAGACCAGTGGTCTTAATAAAGCTTTGTGTGTGTGTGTTATGAGGAGAAGATAGTCATTGTTACCGAAGTGTTACAGTGTAACCTTCAGTGCAAAGAAAACTTCAGACTCCATATTAAGACAGATGTCAAAGTGGACAATGAGTGAAATGTGTGACTTAAAATAACTGCGATTTCTCGTTGAACATGAGAACTATAAAACTTTCCATCTCAAAAATGGAGGGTAATGATGTATTCCACGTTTTGGTCAATTAGATTTATTTATTTATTTATTTCAACACACAAACGCGATATCCCGGCTAGGGATAATTGCGTCGATTTACATTTTTTTAAAACAGAAACAGTTATAAACATATTATGCAAAAAAAAAGTAATCGAAATAAAAAGAGAAGAAATAATATATATTAGGAACCTGAACCTTTCAGGTTTGAAATAAAATCATAAATATATTTACAAAAATAGTTAAACTTATGATAATTCTCTCAGCTATTTACAAATTGATATAGATCTACAACATTATTCATTGTCTGTTGTCTAGCGGTGAAGAGGAGTGGGCATTCCAGCAGTAGGTGTCTCGAGTCCTGGAATTCGTTGCCACAATGACAGCTAGAGTCTTCAATCGCGCCAATTTTTGATAAAAATCCCTTAATATTTCCTAGTAGTTTAGATAATTTGATAATTGAAAATTATTTATCAACATTTTGTCAATAACATGGATGCATTTTATATACAAATATTGATAGAATGATAAGAAGATGTGTGTATAAAGATTTTTATTGAGAGCTATTATATAATATCATAAAATTCTTTATGAACTAATAGAAAATGATTGATTTTAGATTAGCATGTTAAACATTAAACATATTGTAGGTCTTAAACATATTATGGAAGTACAGTGGTACCTCGACATACAAGTTTAATTCGTTCCGCAACCTTGCTCGTATCTTGAATTACTCGTATCTCGAAGCAAATTTCCCCATACAAAACAATTGAACTACCATTAATCCGTTCCAACCTCCAAAATGTCACCCCAGTTATTTTTGTTACGTGGTTTCAAATAATACAAACGTATTTATAAATATCAAATATTTATTGCACAAAACAAAAAAAAGAATGTAAAGAAATAAATTAGATATACTCACTGGTCTTTGCCTTTTTCGCTACATTTTTCTAGCTTTCACCTGTAGGCCGTTTAGAAAAAAACATGTCCAAGGAGATTTGTTTCTTCCTCCCTCTCAGAATGTTCCGGAAATGAGTTAGGCAAGTGTCATTAAAAAGGTCAGATGCACGACCTGTTGCAACTTTTTCTGGGTGTTTTTTTTTCACGAACTGTGAAACTCTCTCCCACATTCCTAAGATCTCCTTTATCTCACGGTAGAAATTTCACGTTTTAATTCAATACTCATCATCTTTTTCTTAGCACTTGACTTTTTACTAACTTTCTTCCTATCCATGGTTATAAAAAAATTAACTAAAACTGTAAATGTAAACGCAACACAAAACGCGAACACAAAACACAACTTATCACAGCGGAAGAACGCTGCTAACTGATCGTGATGGCGCGACTGCGTGTTACTACCGAACCGAACTCGTATCTCGAATTTCGCTCGTAACTAAAAGCAAAAAAATCACTTGCTCGTCGGCTCGTATCTCGAAAAACTCGTATGTTGGGGCGCTCGTATGTCGAGGTACCACTGTAAGGTTATATGCAGTTATTATGTTCATAGGGTATTAGGTATTTCAAAACTATTGTTGCATATATGCCCATATTAATTACTCATTTTACACTTTATAAATGGTGTTAGAGTTATGGTATTAACTATTATATATTGCACAAAAATGCATATAGGTTGATCAAAAATCTTCGAATTTACCATATAAATTATCATATATATTGGTAGAGAGATTTATTTGAAATATAGATTGTAGCCATTATACTTAAGTATTTAGATCATTTGATTTGCATCCATTCTAAACTGTATAACTATAATGGCGTAAGTAAGTGCAAATCCTGCCAAATTGCATAACGTCGACAAGTTGAGGGGAATAAAATTACCAGCAGAAAAGTTGATCGTCTGAGAACTCAGAGAATTCTGTAAAATTGCAAAGTAATTAAGATCTTCTGGAATAAAATGATTGTCTCTCAGAATATTTCTAAAAAACAGAACAGTATTGTTTTTGGCAGCTTCACCCCAAAAACATATTAAAATAACCAATATTGAATTCACCAAAATCGCTGATATTAAAGTTAGTATATGTTCAAAATCTACTTTCTTGAAATGTTCAATCATTGCTAAATTCATAGACATAATATAAAATATATATATGGATAATGGAAATGAAAATACATCTTGAATTTGATCAGCAATAATTTTCGTATCCATAAATTCCCTTAATACATTTTTTAAATTTTTACCATGTTCAAATAATAAGTCGTTCGTTTGTTTCAAAATAAAATTGAATCTAAAAAGTAAAAAGGAATATGTGAATAGGTAAACTTGAATTAACAATACTTCAAAAATTATAATTATTGAAAAAAGAGGCAGTTGTAATTCATTTAAATTTTTAACTAAAAATGTTATTGGAACAGGTATTAAATTAGTGAAAATAAAAGCCAAATTAAATTTTAAATTACTCACAGATAAAAATACTTGCTTTTTGTTGATCATTTCGAATATTTGGAAAATTTGATCAAGGTTAAGGTAAAAATGAAAACTTATAATTAAATATAAAGCAGAATTAAATATATTTACTAACGTATAAAACAAGTTTTCATGCACATAAGATGCTAAAACTATTTTCAAACAAATAATAATCATTGAATTTAATATTATTCTTCTTTTCGCATATAAATGATTCTTTTTCAAACTAATATTTCCGCATAAGAATAAATAGATCTTAAAATAAATCGGAATTATTTCAAAGTTATTTGACATTTTGAAAAGGTTTTGTCTAGAAATTATTCAAAAGGGTTTAATCTTCAATGTCTTTTTCTAATAAATACGCAATGATAAGTCAGTAAAGAATTGTTTTGCCATAGGCGTCATGGAAACAGAAGATAAATTTGATAAACAAAGTTGATTATGTTTGCTTTAAGAATGACACATCTTCTGGATATTAAATTGATGTTCGTTTGAATTTTTAAATCAATATAAAGAAATAAATTTTATTCCACACAATATTTTTAACACGGTCTCTTCTTTTTTATAATTTATAAATAAATTTATATCATTTTACTTATTTTTAAAGGTTTTAATTTTTAAAACAACATCTAAATTATTAATAATTGTTGAAGATATTTATCTGTGATTTTAAATGCTTCTTTTTGACCAGTACTTTTTTTTTTGTTTTTGCCTTTTCCTAAAATGTTTCTTTCTTCTTCTTCATTATTACTTGTTCTATGTGTAAAGCTTTGTTTTTGATACTTGAATAAACAAATTCAAGTTTATTATATTTTTTGTGTGCTTTTAAAGTTAAAACACAACAGGTTATGGACCCAACCACGCATTCACTGCGAAATATAACAAAAACGAAGCAACGGTAAGCCTAAAAAGAATTATATTTTGTTTATCACGTTAAAATTTATATTTGTAATGGCTGGAATGGATAATATTAAAATGGGTATGAATATTCCCAAATTGGAAGGATTAATAAACTGGCCAGAATATAAGAAAAATATAAAATTGCTTTTAACAATAAACAAAGTAATAGGCGTTGTTGATGGAACATATGAAGAAAAAGAGGCATATGTAAAATGGGAAAGTGAAGATGCAATATCCCAATTGTTATTTACAACAAGTGTGATGCCTGATGTAAGTCAACTAATCATTCCCTGCTCAAGTGCTAAAGTTATGTGGGACAAATTGTTAAGTGTCTATGAGCAAAGCTCTGGTCAAAGATTAGACATGCTCTATAATCAATTCTTTAATTTTAAGAATTCTCCTACAGATGATATTTCAAAGCACATTTCAAAACTAGAAAGTTTATGGAATGATATGCAAAATGAACTTACTAAACAAGAAAATTTGAAATTGCCAGAATCCATGCTGATGTGCAGAATCATAAACACCTTGCCTGATGAATATTTTGATTTTAAAAGTGTTTGGGAATCAGTGTCTAAAGAAGAACGTTCTGTAGACAATCTCACACAAAGGCTTCGGTTACTCGAAATAAGAATTCCACAGCGAGATGAATGCAGCACATCAAGTTCGACAGCACTAATGGCAAATGCATATGAAAATAAGCAAAATATGAAAGGAAAAGTTACCAAAAGTAATGAAAATTTTCAGAAACAAGAGAAACAATAGAATGTTACTTTTGTCATAGAAAAGGACACTTGGCCAAAGATTGTAGGTATGCAAAACAGAAGAAACTAAAGGAAAAAGAAAAGGATGAAACTAAATTAAAACTTAATTCAAAATTAAGTGAAAGTTTAATCAGTGAAAGATTCAATGAACAAGATGAAGACATTTGGATTGGTGACTCAGGAGCTACTAACCACATTACAAGAAATGCAAGTTTTTATACTTCTTATAAGGATTTTCCTACCCAACAGACTGTTAAAGTTGGAAGTAATGAAAAATTGATAGCTTATGGAAGTGGAACTATAACAATTGAAACTTTTGTAAAAGGTAAATGGCAAACTCACTACCTAACTGATGTATGGTATGTTCCCAATTTCAGTCGTAATATGATGTCATTACAGTCCACATTGGATAAAGGGTTTGAAATGAAAATGGATAAAAAAAGGTTGTAAACTTTTTAAGACAACAACTGGAGAAGTTATTGTAGAAGGGAAAAGACTACCAGGAGGCTTGTATGGTATGTTAATAACAAGTATCAAACCTGAAAATGCTGCAGAAGTCAATTTAGCCAAAACCCAAAATGTCAATATGCTACAACTATGGCATGAAAGATTTGGACATCAAAATAAAAGGCATGTTCAAAAATGGCTTAAAGAACAAGGAATAGATGCAGTCATGGACAATGAACCTTGCGAGGCATGCATTTATGGCAAACAACATAGACTGAGTTTTGGATCAAGAGAACAATATGCTTCTACCCAACCTGGAAACTTTTTTCATGTAGATGTATGTGGCCCTATGCAGGAGGTTTCGAAAGGAGGGATGAGATACTTTGTGTGTTTCAAAGATGATTTTACAAAATACCGATCAGTGTATTTCCTAAAAGAAAAGTCACAAGTCATTGAAAAGCTAGAACAATTTCTCTTGGAAACAAAGACTACTGGACATATAGTGAAAGAAATTCTCACAGATGGAGGAAAGGAGTTTGTAAATAAATAAACGTCAAAAATTACAAACAAGTATGGTATTAATCATAGGATCACAATGCCATATACTCCACAACAGAATGGTTCAGCGTAAAGAGAAAACAGGACTTTAATAGAAGCAGCTCGTTCAATGATATATGCCAAAAATATGAGCCTAAAGATTTGGGCAGAGGCAGTTAACACTGCTACATATGTTTTGAATAGAACAGGACCAACACAAATTGAGGGAAAGACACCTTATGAACTATGGTTTGATAAAAAAAAAACCAGCAGTTGATCATCTTCGAATATTTGGAACTGAATGTGTTTGTTCATGTGTGTGTGCCTGATGAAAAGAGAAGAAAGTTAGATGCCAAAAGCGAAAAAGTTATTTTAGTTGGTTATTGCAGTAACAAGGATGGGTATCGAATCTGGATGCCGAACTCAAACAAAGTTGTCACAAGTAGGGATGTAATATTCAAGGAAACTATACCAACATTTAGCCTTGATATTGAAAGGAGAAATAAGGAACTTTCAAGTAATCAGATTGATGAACAAAATGATACTCAAGATATTGAGAAAATTGAAAGCAATATTCAAACATCAGAAGTATACAATCTAAGAGATCGATCAATTATATCAAAACCTCAAAGGTATATTGATGCTGAAATAAATATTGCAGAAGGTCTTGAACCCAAGACATACAAAGAAGCAATGGATTCTCCAAATGCACAATTTTGGAAAGAAGCAATGAATGAAGAAATGAATTCTTTAACGGAAAATGATGTATACGAATGCACAACATTACCACCTGGCCAAACACCAATTGATTGTAAATGGGTATTAAAGACCAAATTGAATTCTAAAGGAGAGATTACAAGATATAAGGCAAGACTGGTGGCAAAAGGGTTTGTACAAAAGAAGGGTATAGATTATGAAGAAACATTTAGTCCTGTGGCAAGACATGACACCATAAGAACTCTTTTAGCAATTGCTGCTAATGAAGACTTAAAATTGGTACAGTTTGACATAAAGACAGCCTTTCTATATGGAGCCTTACAAGATCAAATTTATATCAAACAACCTGAAGGATTCAACAATGGAACAGATCTTGTATGGAAATTGAAGAAAAGTCTCTATGGACTTAAACAGTCACCAAGATGCTGGAATCAGAAAATAGTCAACTTCATGAAAGAAAGATGTCTGAAGGAAAGTACAGCTGACCCCTGTTTATTCTTCAGAAAAACAAATGATCATCTACTCATTATTGCCATATATGTTGATGATGGAATCATTGCTGGTACATATGAACAGGAAATCAAAGAATTTCTTGATGAACTAATGTTTTCATTTAAGATCACAAGTGAACCATTAAATTACTTTTTGGGTATTGAGATAGAGCGGCAACCGGATGGGTCAATCTTTATAAATCAAAAGGCATATATAAAAAGAATTCTTGAGAAATTCAATATGTCTCAAGCGAATAAAGTGGGAACACCAACTGATAATTCTACTGTTCCTGGGGAAGCAGAGATTCTAGAAAATGTTCCCTTTCGTGAAGCGATTGGTAGTCTGATGCATCTGAGCTGCTTAACAAGACCCGATATCACTTTTACACTGAATAAAGTTTCTCGAAAACTTGCAGCACCAACAATATATGACTGGGAAGCAGTTAAACGAATCTTCAAATATCTACTGGGTATGAGGAACATTTGAAATCTGATTAAGGGGAAGTGTTGAAGATATTAATCTATGATTTTGAATGTTTCTTTTTGACCAGTACTTTTTTTGTTTTTGCCTTTTCCTAAAATGTTTCTTTCTTCTTCTTCATTATTACTTGTTCTATATGTAAAGCTTTGTTTTTGATACTTGAATAAACAAATTCAAGTTTATTATATTATTGTGTGCTTTTAAAGTTAAAACACAACAATAATGATAATACGTATATGCTATATAATATCAACATTATTGATTGTTTAAAAGCGAATATTTAATAGCAATATTTTTTTTAAGTTTAACAAAACGTTTCAAAGTTAAATATATTGATGTTTTATAAAATGTTAAAAACCACATTTAATGTAAAATAATAAAAAAATTATCGTTTAAAAATAAATTTATGAAATAAATTAACATTTTTTTGAAATTGAATAATAATATTTTTCTATTTAATTGATTTTTTAGTGAAACCTATTTAGTAATTTTTCGATCTAATTTATGCTATATTTTTTACAATAAAATTATGTGATGATATCAATGCGATATTATATTAAATTGTTACACTTGCGTGACCCTGAATTTTCAACAACAATAAATATTGGGCAGAAAAATATGAAAATATCAGGGTAAAGTTAGCTCACTGAATTATTAAAATGATGCAAATTGGACAGTTATCTGGCGTAACCTATTAGAGAAGGAACTTGAATTTGCCAATAATCGCACTTCTCTGTCTGACAAGGACAGCATTTGAAATTTTTGTTTTGATTCAGTTAAAACGTTTAGTAGCAGAAGATGCCAGGCCGCCGACAGACGAGACAGTTCCAGCAGACAGACGAGAGGTGATTGGACTCAGAATTGGTTGGTCCATGTTAAAAAACGCACTAATCCGTATTTTTCAAAATAATACAAATCTAAATTTTCTCTCTATATATATATATTATATAAAAAGATTTTCCGCTGATTTTGGAATATTTTGAAATATACAGAATTATTAGCTGCTGCTTGACTTTGGTATATATTTTCTAATTATTTTTGGATACATGACTATCATTATGATATTGTTTTTTTTTTTTTTTGCAGTCGTGGTTAAAATCTTGAAAGTATAATAATAAAAATAGTGAAGATTAGAAATAGCTTTAATTGAGCTAAAGGAATATATAAAAAACATAATTTGATAAAAGCAATGCCTGGCTTAAGGCGTAAGAATAAAAAAATGGAAAACCTATTTACATAATGTACAGAATGTTTGAGCCGGCCATCGGGAAACAACAACAATGAGTTTTTTATAAGGGAAGCGTGACCTCTGGCGGTCGATTTAACAGAGTATTTGAATCTATTAAATATAATTTTAAATGAATAATATTTTAATATAACATATATACATCGACCTGCCCACTCTGTGGGAAAGAACTCTTGCAGTCCATCGGTGGCAGAGTCTATCCCGCAGTGGGCGCCACCAATGACGACTTGTATTTATATTAATATATATATATATATATAGAAGCAATGGGCGCCTCTCCCGTCAAAATAAACGTCAAAAACTGACGTCATCTATTGACCGTCGCCGCAACTAGCGGCCTCGGGTCGGTGACAAAGCCACAACACCAGCTTTGGCAAACTGAGAAGCGTCCACCTAGAGACCATGGTTTCGGGCTAATGGCCCTCGTCAGTCTAGGGCGGACTTTATTCCATGAGATCCACACGGGATTTAATGGAATCTTCACAATCTACCAAAGAGGTGTTTTGCTGGCAATGTGGCTGGGCCAAATCTATGGCTAGAATATAGATGGAAAATTTGCCGGGAGGAAATTAATCCATAGAAGCAATGGGCGCCTCTCCCGTCAAAATAAACGTCAAAAACTGACGTCATCTATTGACCGTCGCCGCAACTAGCGGCCTCGGGTCGGTGACAAAGCCACAACACCAGCTTTGGCAAACTGAGAAGCGTCCACCTAGAGACCATGGTTTCGGGCTAATGGCCCTCGTCAGTCTAGGGCGGACTTTATTCCATGAGATCCACACGGGATTTAATGGAATCTTCACAATCTACCAAAGAGGTGTTTTGCTGGCAATGTGGCTGGGCCAAATCTATGGCTAGAATATAGATGGAAAATTTGCCGGGAGGAAATTAATCCATAGAAGCAATGGGCGCCTCTCCCGTCAAAATAAACGTCAAAAACTGACGTCATCTATTGACCGTCGCCGCAACTAGCGGCCTCGGGTCGGTGACAAAGCCACAACGGCGACGGTCAATAGATGACGTCAGTTTTTGACGTTTATTTTGACGGGAGAGGCGCCCATTGCTTCTATGGATTAATTTCCTCCCGGCAAATTTTCCATCTATATTCTAGCCATAGATTTGGCCCAGCCACATTGCCAGCAAAACACCTCTTTGGTAGATTGTGAAGATTCCATTAAATCCCGTGTGGATCTCATGGAATAAAGTCCGCCCTAGACTGACGAGGGCCATTAGCCCGAAACCATGGTCTCTAGGTGGACGCTTCTCAGTTTGCCAAAGCTGGTGTTGTGGCTTTGTCACCGACCCGAGGCCGCTAGTTGCGGCGACGGTCAATAGATGACGTCAGTTTTTGACGTTTATTTTGACGGGAGAGGCGCCCATTGCTTCTATGGATTAATTTCCTCCCGGCAAATTTTCCATCTATATTCTAGCCATAGATTTGGCCCAGCCACATTGCCAGCAAAACACCTCTTTGGTAGATTGTGAAGATTCCATTAAATCCCGTGTGGATCTCATGGAATAAAGTCCGCCCTAGACTGACGAGGGCCATTAGCCCGAAACCATGGTCTCTAGGTGGACGCTTCTCAGTTTGCCAAAGCTGGTGTTGTGGCTTTGTCACCGACCCGAGGCCGCTAGTTGCGGCGACGGTCAATAGATGACGTCAGTTTTTGACGTTTATTTTGACGGGAGAGGCGCCCATTGCTTCTATGGATTAATTTCCTCCCGGCAAATTTTCCATCTATATATATATATATATAGTGTAAAAACTATATAACAAAAATATAACAGTGATTCCACATAATTATTCCACATATTCCAGTAATTCCACATATATAATTAACTAGATGATGTTTTAGAAGTAAAGGACTTTTTTTTTTCTCTCTCTCTCTATACTAAATAATAACAATTTACAAATTTTATAATTTGAATTTAAATAATCAAAATAATGAAGATAATTTTAATACAAAACTTAACTATAAATTTTTATATATTTTCATCTATTTATTCATATATGTATCATTATATAATCATATTTATTCATATTTATATTTATTCTGTATTTAACCTTATATAATCTTATATGGCCATTATAATAAATCAGTTTCAATCTCAATCTCTCTCTCTCCATTATAAGCCTAGTAGTGCTTTAATGGGTAATTGAAATTGGATTAATACATCTCCATGGAGATAATTCTTTTGGTCAAGTTTCTTCAGTGTCTTGAAAGTGATCTCTAGTATATTTACATACTTCTTCTTAGGACGTGGAAAGAAGCTTTATCCTCATGTTGTCTAAAGGGACATCATCCTGATGAAGGGAAGTCTTTACATGGCGTGATGGAATCCTCAAGTCAGTCGTGGAAATTGTAATTCACCGCACTAATGGCCGTAAAGTCTGCTGGTGAACTTCAGTTTCTATTCCTTAAAAATCCTCTCAGAATCTCCATAATAATTTCTTGTAAAAAATGAGGAAAGAAAACCATAAGAATGTTAATTGTTCAAAATAATTCCCAACTTATTTAAAAGCAACAAATGTATATTGTGGCGAAGAAATAATTTATATTTATTATTTAATTTAATTATTCAATGAAAATATTTGAAACATTTTTTTATTACTTTATATTCGTAAAAAATCATCATTTAGTTGCCTAGCTTGCTTGCTCGATATTCTCTAGCTGTAGATAGTTTGGTTAATTTGTTGATAATTGTCGACTAGTTATCAATAAATACTTTTAAAACTTAAGATATTCCAAGACTCGAATTCTACGCTACAATATTTAACATCAAAGAAATATACTCAGTAATCTTTAGAAAGAAGATAAAAGAAAAATTTCAATGATATTCCATTGGAAGTATGACAAGTACATGAGTGTTTATCTTTAATATTGTTGTATATAATATCTGTTGTTTTTTTTTTTTTGGTATATGGTCCTGTTTGAGTGCGTGATCTACTAAAATTGATAATGGGCGATGGTTTTTTAAACCTGTTTTGTGTTGGTTTACTCTTTCTTCAAGAGTTATACATATAACTTAAGTCTTAGAGTCCATTTTGAACTGTATGATCATTATAGTGTAGGTAAGTGCGAATCCTGACAGACTACATAGCGTGGATAAATTGAGGGGAATGAAATTACCAGCAGAAAAGTTGATCGTCTGTCCGCTTAAAGAGTTTTCTAGAATTGCAAAGTATTTGAGATCTTCTTGAATAGAATTATCATTTCGAAGAATATTCTTAAAAAACAGAACAGAATTTTTTTTAATAGCTTCACCTTGACAAGATACTATAATAATCAACATAGAAGAAGCGATAATTTGAATTAATAAAATCAATATTGATTCCAAGCTAGTATCTTTAATATTTAATATCACTGCTAAATCCATACATACAACACAGAATATGTATATTAATAGAGGAAATGAAAATATATTTTGGATATGATCAGCAAGAATTTTCATATCCATAAATTCCTTCCATATAATTTTTAAATTCATTCCATGTTCAAACACTAACTTAGTCTTCTGCTTTAAAATGAAGTTGAATCTGAAAAGTATGAAAGAAAATGTAAATAAATAAACTCTATATAAAGCAAATTCAAATATTGTAACCAATTCCATAGGCTCAACAAACGTTTTATTTGAAAATATAGATATAAATGTAACACTTAGAATTGAAATATTTTCGAAGATAAATATAAAATTGAATTTCAAATTATTCATAGATGAAGTTTGTTTGTTTCCAATCTCTCTAAATAATTGATAAACCTTTTCAAGTTGAGAGTAAAAATAAATAATTATAATTAAATAAATAGTAGTAAACCAAAGCTTTAATAAAATGAAGAAATTGATTTCGGAATATATACATAAAAATACTTTTAAGGAAATAACAATCAGTGAATTTACAATAATTCGTATTTTGACATACAGAGTATTTTCGTTCAAACTTATACTACCGAATAGGAATAAATATATTTTAAAATATAAAGGAATATATTTAAAATTATTAAACATTTTTTTAAAATACTATTCAGAAAATTAATGATTATATGAACATATAGAAAAACAGCTCTTCGTCTTTTTTCATAGAAGAAAACTTAACTTTTTGTCTCTCTTTCTTAGGTTACCATGGAAATGTACAGCAAAATATTTGATAGCATTTATTTGGTAGCCTATTTTTAAAAAATGGAGTTAATTATATTTATATTTTGTCAATACACATTTCTTTTGAAATATTTTATGAGGTGCATGTGCAATATACAAGGTTGTCCTGAAAGTTCGTAAACATATTAGGATTTATATATTGCAAGTGTTTACGAACTTTTTGGACAACCTTGGTAACCTTGGTAGAATTGTAACAGAATTCTTATAGAAAAATGATTTAATCTCTGATGTTCTATATCAAGGGTGACCAATCAGCAGGTGGACCAAGTTTCAGAATTACAAGGTTGTTCCAAAAGTTCATAAACACTTACAAAATATAAATCATTATATTGTCAGGAGGACAGAGTATTCCCTCTTATCTGGACTGGACGGACAGGTCGGAGAAAACAGTGGCGCCACGTGGAAGGTAGAAAACTAAGTTCTCCCCTCTTGTTCTAACTGCTGGGTCGATTTGGCTCATGTACATAGTAACTTTTATTTTATATTTAAAATCTTTCCTATAACTAATTAAATAAATATTTAAAGTAATTCGGTAGCCTATTTAATTATTTTTCTTCGCAACAATATGTTTACGAAATTTTGGGACAACCTTATAATTACAAGAAAAAAAAACATTTTTTCCCAATCAATATTTATGTTGTTACTGATGTGGATGAACGTATAAAAATAATTAAATATGAGTGATTGAATATTAGATAATAATTGAATATTAATTAATTTATTTTTCTATTGTTTTTTGACCAAGAAAAGGTAAATTCATTCTGTCAAGAGATATGTAAATTGTGTTCGTTCAATTTTTAATTTTAATTTTAGTTTTACTTGGTTTGCATGTAAATATTCTTAAGGAAGAAAAATAAACTTTATTTCTTTTATAAGTGCAGACATCTTTTGTTTAATATAAATTCCTAGAAAATTATTTAAGCAGCAAAATTAACAATGGCGACGAGACTTTCTTTCGAACCATATGTAATGAAAGAAGAATCTTTTGAAAATTATCTTCAACGATTCAAACAGTACATTTTTGTGAATGAAATCGAAGGTAAGAAGATTGTGCCTTTTTTTATTATGTCTATTGGAGCAAATACTTATAGTGTTCTAAAAGAATTAATCTCCCCTAGAGATGTTTGTGCATTAGAATTCGAAGAAATTGTTAGTGTTTTACTCACTCATTTTACACCTAAGCTAAATATCATTTTTGAAAGATATGAATTCAGCCAATTGGTTCAGGAACATGGCGAGAAAATAGAAGACTATGTCCTTAAATTAAAAAAACAAGCTAATAAATGTAACTTTGGCTTAAATATTGAAGAACACCTAAGGGATAAGTTCATTGCAGGAGTTTCTAATCAGGTTATTTTGAAAAGATTACTCCAAGAGCCTGAGCTCACTTTTAATATGGCAGTGAATATGGCTACCACAATAGAATCGGTAGATTGTAATGTGTTGAAAATGAAGTCTTATGCTGAAACTAAAGAAATAAACAAATTACATTCTAAATGCAAACATTGTGGAAAGATGAATCATCATTCGGACAAATGTTTTTTTAAAAATTCTTTCTGCTATTCTTGTAAACAATTGGGACATATATCAACTGTTTGTCATTCAAAATCTAAGAATGGATATTTTCAACCAAGAAAGAGAGGAATATCTAGTGAAGCGTCTGCCCACGGAAAATCATTTTCGGAAAAAATGGTGAGTCCATCAATAATGTAGAATATTTGACTAATAAATTTGAGAGTATTTTGTATGTCTTCGACATAAAATTCTTAGCAGAAATTGACACTGGTGCGGCTTTAACAACTATGTCAAAAGATCTATTTTTAAAATATTTTGAACATATTAAATTGTTTCCGCCTAAATGTTATTTAACCGATTATCAAGGAAATGGCATTTCCTCTATTGGAGAATGTAAAGTAGAAGTAAGATTTAAAAATAAAGTAGGCCATTTAAACTTAATAGTAACAAATATTAAAAATAATAAATTTCTCATAGGAAAAGACTGGATAGTATATTTTGATATGGTACAAATTAATGTCCAACAAAATAATAATTTTGATACTAATTTAATTTTTAATAAATATTATAAACTTTTTGAAGATATAGTCTTGCCAATAAAAGATATTTCCGTGCACATTAATGTAAAAAATAATTTTGCGCCAAAATTTTATAAATTTAGACCTGCTCCTTTTGCTATTAGGACTTTAATTGAAGAAGAACTATTATTTTTATTAAATAATGATATTATTGAAAATGTAGTGGATAGCCCAATAGCTTCACCGCTGGTATGCGTCCCTAAGAAAAACGGCAAAATTAGAATTTGTGCGGACTTTAAAAGAACCTTAAATCCATTTATCGATGATGTTAAGTATCCCATACCGAACATCGATAATGTTTTACATTCATTTTTTGGTAAAAGTATATTTAGTAAAATTGATCTTTCAAGCGCATATCATCAGATACTTCTAGACGAGGAATCTCAAAAATTAACAGTTATTTCTACCCATAAAGGCCTTTTTAAATATAAAAGGCTGCCCTTCGGTATCAAGTCCGGAGCGACTATTTTCCAAAGAACTATGGACAATATTTTTTCCGGTCTTAAAAATGTAATAATATATTTAGACGATATTCTTATAGCATCGTCTGATGTAAATGAGCATATTTCAGATATTGAAACAGTCATGAATAAATTATCGGATTTTAATTTTTCAATTAATAAAGAAAAATCTTTGTTTTTTGTTGATGAAATCAATTATTTGGGACATAGAATAAATAAAAATGGAATATATCCCCTTGAGGATAAATTGGACAGTATAAAAAAATGTCCTAAACCGAGTAACATTTCAGAATTGAAATCTTTCTTGGGCATGTTGTCATTCTACAGTAAATTCGTTAGAAATTTATCCATACATGCAAATCCTTTATTCTCTCTATTGAAAAGAAGTTATAATTGGAATTGGAAAGATGAACATGATCAGGCTTTCGAAAAATGTAAAAATTTGATTAGTACAAAAACTTGTTTGACGCATTATTCGCAAGATTTACCTCTTTATGTTACTTGTGATGCATCAAATTATGGTATTGGAGGATATATTTCCCATATTGTAAACGGCATTGAGAAACCAATTACTTTTGTTTCAAGAACACTAAATGACACAGAAAAGAAATATTCCCAAATAGAAAAAGAAGGGTTATCAATATTCTTTACCTTAAACAGGCTAAAACAATTCCTTTACGGAAGAAAATTTATTATTAATACAGATCACAAACCATTACTAGCCATTTTTGGCGATAAAAATAATTTACCAGCCTTAGTGGCAAATAGATTACATAGATGGTCACTCTCAATATCAAATTTTAATTTTGAAATTAAATATACTAAGGGAACTGAAATACCTCTTGCAGATTTTCTTTCAAGATTTCCAAATCCTGAAAAAGGGGAGAAGGAAGAGGAAATGGGAGAAATATTATTAATAGAAAATTCGATATTAGATTACGTCTTGGTATCGTACAAAACCCAAGAAGATCCAACTCTTAGAAAACTATATAAGTTAGTCAAGTATGATAAGTATGATATCGAATCAGAGGTAGATATAAAACCTTATAATAGAATTAAAAACGAGATAACAATAGTAAGAAATTGCCTATTTTTTGGAAATAGAATGATCATCCCCGATTCCTTAAGAGAATATGTTTTGAACATCATTCATGAAAATCATATTGGAGTAAATAAAATGAAGACTCTGGCCAGAAGTTCTGTATATTGGCCGGGAATGGATGAGCAAATTGAGAAACTGTCTAAAAGCTGTAGCACTTGTATGGAAAACACGTCAAAGCTGCCAAACCAGGAATTCACTGAGTGGACTCCACCAAACAAAGTTTGGAAGAGAATTCATCTCGACTATTTCTATTTTGCGGGAAAAACTTTTTTGATATTAGTGGATGCGCATTCTAATTGGATAGAATGTCAAATAGTTCCAAATACATCGGCGGGATTCTGCATAGACTTTTTGAGAGAATGTTTAGCGAGATATGGTATCCCGGAGGTGGCGGTAATGGATAATGGGCCCCCGTTTAGAAGTTATGAAATAAAGACATTTTTCGAAAGAAATGGCATACATGCGATGTTTAGCCCCGCTTACCATCCGGAGAGCAACGGACTAGCGGAAGTGTCTGTAAGAGAGATAAAAAAAGCTATGAAAAGAATTATTTCGGAGGAAAGAGAATTACCCCTTGAGTTTGCTTTGATAAAGGCATTATATGCATATAGATTGAGTCCTTTGACTAGAACGGAAAAATCCCCTGCTGGAATATTTTTAAATCGCGAGATTAGAACAAAGATTTCCATGTTGAGCAAGAAATCAGTAAGAGTGGGGAGATTGAAAAATAAAAAACAGAACAATAGCTACAAAATAAATGATAGAGTAAGATACAGATGGATGGAAAGAGGAAAACCGAAATGGATGTTTGGGATTGTAAAGAGAATAGTGGGAAGCAACAGCTGTATGATAGAAACTGATGGAATTGAAAAGAAAGTACACACTAACTATATGAGGAGAAGTATGGAGAGAAAGGATGTTTCATCATCAGAAGAAGGAATAAGCTACCCAAGGCCTCAGACGTCAAGTCCCCTGACTCCTGCTACAATAGTAGCAGAATCTACACCTGGACCACCGACTGAATCTACACCTTCCCGGAGATATCCACTACGAGAGAGGAGACCACCGGATAGATATGTACCTTAATGAGTATTGCTATCTTAAAAAAGGGGGAGTTGATGTGGATGAACGTATAAAAATAATTAAATATGAGTGATTGAATATTAGATAATAATTGAATATTAATTAATTTATTTTTCTATTGTTTTTTGACCAAGAAAAGGTAAATTCATTCTGTCAAGAGATATGTAAATTGTGTTCGTTCAATTTTTAATTTTAATTTTAGTTTTGCTTGGTTTGCATGTAAATATTCTTAAGGAAGAAAAATAAACTTTATTTCTTTTATAAGTGCAGACATCTTTTGTTTAATATAAATTCCTAGAAAATTATTTAAGCAGCAAAATAACAGTTACGTAGAAATTAGGAAAGAGAATTCTCAAAATGAGCAATTAATTTGTGATGCAAAACAAATTTTAAATATTTTAAATGATTATGAGGAAATGAAGGAATTTATCAGAACAGAAACATAAAAATATTAAAATTAACTTTTTTTTATATAATAATACCCAGACCACTATTTCAATGCAAAATTTCACTTACTTGACTTGTGTCTTGAAATATTTTGAATTGATGGAGGGATAGCAGTAAGGGACTAATCTGTCAAATTATATTGACAAATATTTGCACTTCATTTTATCTCAGGTTTTACTGGGAAGATTTTTGTTTTTATTTGTTAGTGAACCAATCTATCTCGCCTTCTCATTGGATGAATGTGGCCATGTTTGTATATATAAGGGGGCTATGGTATTGCGAGAGAGGTGTGTGGTGGATTATCGTGTTGAGACGCTTAAAGTGTTCTCTGCGTGCTTTATCCGTTTTTGGTGATCTCCTCACATACCTGTGTGACCCCGGTCCGATCCCTACCAATGCTGCAATAAAGGATAAGTACTGTTTTGTTTTTATATAGCAAATTCTGCGTTTCCTTTTTTTTTTTTGCTCCTTTTTATTGTTGTTGTTGTACTCTTGAGTGTACGCTTTTCTGTGTGTTAGTTACTATTACTTTAGGCCCTAGTAATTTGCAACTTTGTGTGTTATCCCGTAAATAGTAACCTTTGTCAAATATTTTTCGAATTCTTGATGAGATGTAGAGTTCGATACATTGGATGACACAATGGTTGTTCAATGATTGGAATGATATATATCACGATTGATGGAGATGAGGCAACAGATGATCCTAGCTGCTTCTGTGGAAAAGAAAACCAAAACTCAATACATTTATTGATAGAATGTCCAATCTTTCACAACTACAGAAGTAATCATTTTTATTCCATCGAAGAAATATGCGAATTTGTTTATAACAAAGACACCTATGTAAAGTTCAATATTTTTTTAAGATTCATTTTAGATTTTCTTTTTCTGTTTGAGAAAAACAGCTTTTTAGTTTTGTTTTTGTTTTTTGTCTTGTTTATTGACTGTATATAAAGCAAAATTTGTGTATGAACTACAATTTCCAGGAATCACTCTAGGATTCCACCGCAGTGCCAAGACTTCCCTCCATCAAGACGATGACGATCTAATACTGCACATGACTGGTACAGAGCAGGAGCGACAAGCACCGATTCTGTCTTCCCAAGAGAGCAACAGTCTTTGATTTCCAGACTTAAGTCTAGTCATCTACGGACAATGACTTTGCAGAATGGTTGCAAGGTTTTCCCACTATGTACTAAGTGTCAACTTGCAACCCCAAACCACATCATTGACTGTATTGACTCATCCATTGATGAGCTCTACTCAGCATCCCCAGCAGACACCATCAACAATCTCTACAAGCTTGATACCCTAATATGATTTAGTGGAGATAAGAAAGAAGAAGATGTCCCTTTAAACGTCATGATGATAAAAACTTCTCTCCACGCTGCGGTTTAAGCGCTGGGCTTATTATGAAAAGACTTTTGGATATTTCTTTTATTTTCCGAAACTTACTAGTGAGTCTTTTAAGAATATCAATACCCCAAAATTTTTAAAATTGAAAAAAATATATATTACTAAAACCATCATATTTTGAAAAAGATGTGGGTAAAAAACTCGTATATAGTGTGTGTGTTATATATATTATATATATATTCAATTTAAATACTCCTTGTGTGTGTAAAGAGGTTAAATTTTAAAAAATATATTTTTTTAAATTATAAATTAAATCTTCGAATCCATTTTGAACTGTATGATCATTATAATGTAGGTGAGTGCAAATCCTGCCAAACTACATAACGTAGACAAATTTACACATATTTTTGACAAAGATAATTATTTTTTTATATTTTGTGGATTTATTCATTTTTTTTCAATTTTATTTTTTATAAAGCATAAGCAATATAATAATGCACAATTTGGATTATCTATATATATATAAAATTGAATGTCTGTCTGTCTGTACTCTATAGATTCAAAACCATACATCCAATCGCCGTGATATTTTGGGATATTATTAGGTATATTCCCGGAAAGGTTTTCGAAAAATAATTTCTTGAATATCTTGAATATCCTTAGAGTTATTTGCAGATTTGTAGATTTAACTCGCAAGCAGCGCCCCCTATCGGGGGATAACAAGTTTTTTATCTATAAGTTTTATTATCACTAAGTTTATTATCTTAAAGATTATTTATCAAAAGTAAGATTTTCTACCTATTAATTACGCACAAGTCAAAGTTAGTTTTATCATTTATATACAATATATATATTGGGAGAATAGAAAAAATGATGATTTTGTAATGTTGAAAATTAGGAAAGACAAAATTCAGGATGACACGGCAATTTATTTGAGACAAGAATAATGATACAATTCCGAGGCATGAGACTATTCCTTTAACTTCCAATTACCGAGGGAACCAATTAATATCGATTTTATTCAACTTATCGAGTATTTTTCAAGGGACCGGGAAAAAATGTTCACTTTATCGAGAGATTCAAATTTACGAGTTTCAAATTATCAAAATATATCTTTTTTTAAATAAGTTTATAGAGAATTGTTTTAACAAATATTCGTTAGAAAAACCTTTACTCGGGTAAAAACCGGGCGAATCCAGGCAAAATCCGCTAGTCTATATATATATATAATTGAATGTCTGTCTGTACTCTATAGATTCAAAAACCATACATCCAATCGCCGTGAAATTTTGGGATATTATTAGGTATATCCCCGGGAAGGTTTTTGAAAAATAATTTCTTGAATATCTTGAATATCCTTAGAGTTATTTGCAGATTTGTAGATTTAACTAAATGATGATGATTATTTATCAAAAGTAAGATTTCCTATACCTATTAATTGGACACAAGTCAAAGTTAGTTTTATCATTTATCTACAACATATATATTGGGAGAATAGATAAAAATGATGATTTTATAATGTAGAAAATTAGGAAAGACAAAATTCAGGATGACACGGCAATTTATTTGAGACAAGAATATTGATACAATTCCAAGGCAAGATACTATTCCTTTAACTTCCAATTACCGAGGGAACCAATTAATATTGATTTTATTCAACTTATCGAGTATTTTTCAAGGAACCGGGGAAAAATGTTCACTAGATAAAATGATGATTTGTAATGTATAAAATTAGAAAAGACAAATTTCAGGATGACACGGCAATTTATTTGAGACAAGAATAATGATACCATTCCAAGGCAAGATACTATTCCTTTAACTTCCAAATACCGAGGGAACCAATTAATATTGATTTTATTCAACTTATCGAGTATTTTTCAAGGGACCGGGAAAAAATGTTCACTAGATAAAATGATGATTTTGTAATGTAGAAAATTAGGAAAGACAAAATTCAGGATGACACGCCAATTTATTTGAGACAAGAATAATGATACAATTCCAAGGCAAGATACTGTTACGACGCTTCTCAGCCGTCGATGTTTGCGTGCAAGGCCTCCGAGAAGACAATGTGAGTTCGTTTAGGATACAGCTTAGTGCTATAGATTTATTATCACAGCAACTTTAAAAGGGATATTAAGAACTATACAGGGGAGACAAACACTTGCCTTCAATGCCGCCCCAGGTAGGTTTCTCCTCGTCCTCCACTTGTTATTCCACACAGTCCCGGAGCCCACTTCCTGAAATGGAATGCGTCACACCACGATAGCGAGTCCATGTTCCGACGCCATCTTCCAACTGACGCCGTTCCAACTGTTTTTCCGTTCTATTCTCGCGCGCGCGTGCTCGCGCGGGCGTGCCTTGCCTCCCTTGGCTTTCCCACTTCTTCTCTTCTACTTTTCTGCATCGCTTCAATACTATTCCTTTAACTTCCAATTACCGAGGGAACCAATTAATATTGATTTTATTTAATTTATCGAGTATTTTTCAAGGGACCGGGAAAAATGTTCACTTTATCGAGAGATTCAAATTTACGAGTTTCAAATTATCAAAATATATCTATTATTTTTTTATAAGTTTACTAGCCGAATGACCCGGGCAACGCCCGGGTTTTACCCGATTAAATGTTTCTATTCAAATACTATTCGTTACAATTATAAATTGGCGCCGTGTATGTCACTCTTGTGAAACGTCCCGCTCCAAACTTTGTGTCTGAGAAGCGATATTTTTATAGCCGAATGACCCGGGCAACGCCCGGGTTTTACCCTATTAAATGTACCCTATTCAAATACCATTCGTCACATGTTTTCTGCTTGAATGAATGTTTTTCTGTTAGAATTTTGTTCCTGCATGACCCGGGCAACGCCCGGGTTTACACGATTAAATGTATATTACATATGGAAGATGGACGTAGTTCCCGGAGGTCACCCGCGAGGTCACTCTGCCCCCGCGCGCCAGGACCTCATGATCGGTGGTCGGTGGGAACTTGGACTGTCCAACTGGCCGGCAGCCGGACGATCACATTTACTCGGCGGGGGGGGGGGGGGGGGGCAGGGGGCAGGGAAGTCACGTGCGCGCCGGCAGCCAATGGGCGCCCCCCGCCGTCAGATCACCACGCGTTCTAGAGGGCGCTGCTCGTGAGCTAAGTTGAATAATTTGAATATATAGTTTTAATAATTGATTTATATATATATTTAAAATAGCCTATCGTCTTCCCCGTATTCTTTTACCTATGTATGGAAATTTTGGTTTGAATTAGTGAACTACTGTGAATTTGTATACCGGACATACAGACAAACAAAAATACAAACATTCATTTATATATATATAGAGATAGAGAATTGTTTTAAAAAATGTTCGTTAGACAAACCTTTACTTGGGTAAAACCCGGGCGAAGCCGGGTACACCGCTAGTAGATTATAAACACAAGGTAATAAGACCAAATAAATAGTGTGTGACGTTTCGATAACAGCATTGTTACAGAAAAACGTCACATACTATTTATATATTTTTTGGTCTTATTACCTTGCCTTCCTAAGCAATATATTTATAAATAAACAATTATCCAAAACTCTAAATGTATTGTAACATTGAAAATTAGGAAAGACCATTCTCACAATAACTTAGCCATTTTTTTATGCTAAACAAATCAAAATTTATAAAAATACCTATATAATAACTACACAAAACATTTGATATAAAATAATTATTTAATTTACAATATTCTTTACAAATACATAGCATAATTAGAGAGAAAATATACCAAGTAAGCCATAATTTAAAAACTAATATATACCTTATATATACTTCTGTAAATAATTTACACGTATCTGTCCATGGAAAATAATCAGCATTGCATACTGTAGGTGGCGCACAAGTCTATGTATATTGTTGCGTCGTACCCAGACGCTATTCGTGTACTTTGTCTACTCAGGATGCCACAAAGATACACATGTGAGTTCGAAGGGATTGCAGCTAAAGTTAGCGCTTTATTTTATCTCACTTAACAGAAGGAATACAACAGTGGGACTTGCCTTCAACCTCCCCGTCAGAAGAATCCTTGGCGCCGTGGACGTCCTCTTGTGAAGCGTTCCGCTCCACACAATACACGTTCAGCCTGGACTACACTGTCTCGTAGACCGCTCCGATGTTAGGCTCTCCTTGCAGGATCATCCACACACCCAGAGGCAAGGCACCATGTCTTCTCTTTGCCGCAGGTTTGACCGGACTCTGTCTTCCCCCACACAGGAATGCTGTTTTAGCGCCTGCCACATGGCAGCGGGGGCAGCTGGAGTCCACCCCTCTTTCCCAAACTTTACTCTGGTATCTTGGCCTTGTCTTCCATGTAACAGTATTTATTTCAAGCATACATACTTCAGCTTGTAGATTCTTATGAACAGAATATATAGCCTCTTCATCATTAGATGAATAGACGTGTTCTTGTCACACTCAAATATTCAAAATAATTTCTTGAACTCTCTTTAATAGCGTTTAGAAAGATATATGCAACTTTGTGTGAATTGTTTACCTATGCAAAATTCTCCAAGAATTTATATGGAAACATTAAGTGTGAGTTATGACAGAGAAAAAATTTAAATGGCTAATTTATAAACAAACTATATAATAGAATTAGAAAATACACACTTTTTTACAGATATATCTCACTTTATTCTCATAGAACTTCTTTAATTTGCGCATGAAAGGCTGCCTATAAGTCACTAATTGTGGGAGAAGAGATAAATTTAAAGCTATATACTTTTTAAAAACTGTTTAAAATTATAATTAATGGTCGTTTTTAATTGTATGATGATAATAATGTAGGTAAGTGCAAATCCTGCTAGATTGAAAAACGTAGATAAGTTGAGAGGAATAAAATTACCAGCAGAGAAATTGATCGTCTGAGAACTAAAGGAATTTTCTAAAATTGCAAAGTATTTTAGATCATCTGGAATAAAATTATCAATTTGAAGAATATTCTTAAAAAATAGAACAGAGTTGTTTTTGATAGCTTCGCCTTGACAACAAATAATAAAAAACAGTAATGAAGATACCAAAATAACCATTAACAAAATCAATATAGATTCTAAATTAATATATTTGAAACTGAAGATCGCTATTAAATCCATATAAATTACAAAAAATATATATATCAATGAAGGAAATGAAAATATATTTTGAATATTATCAGCAAGATTTTTCAAATTCATAAATTGCTTCCATATAATTTTGAGATTCATTCCATGTTCAAACATTAATTTAGTCTTCTGCTTTAAAATAGCGTTGAATCTAAAAAGTAAAAAAGAAAATACAAATAGGTAAACTTTATATAATGAAAGTTCAAATAATGTTATCAACTCACTTGACTGAGTTATCGATTCACTTGAAAAAATAGATATTAATTGAACGCCTAGAATTGCAATATTCTCAAAGATTAATAAAAATTAAAATTTTAAAAGAGAAAACGAAAATATAGCGTGGTGAGTTTCTTTTTATTAAAATTACAAGCTTTCAAGCAAAATGCTTTTCATCAGGTAATCCAAAAAAAAAAAATATGTGGAGAGGTAAATACATCCACCTAAGTAAGATTTGAAAATTAAAATTAAAGCGGAATTGCCACGAACAAGCACGCATCAACACACCCAGAGAGCGAGCGAGAAATTCAGTTTAAAATAAGTTTAAAACAAATAAAATATATACATAATTCGGGAAAACACTTGAGGTTAAACTTCCCTATGCGGGGTCCATGCTATTACAAAAAGCTATGTACTGCGGGGGTAGTTCTATTTTTCTATTGAGGCTTGGAATTTTATTGGAAACCAAAGCCTCCAGGACCAGTCGTTGATATTTTCCGCTTATGTTACTGTAAATACATTGGGTGTCTGTGAAATCAAATGAATGCTGTGTTTCTGCCATGTGCTGATAAATCCGGGAACGGCTGTCTTTGTTCATGATGTTTCTATTGTGTTCTTTAGTCATGATTTCTATGGTTCTGCCGGTTTCACTAACATAATGTAGTTCGCAATTTGAGCATTTAATTTTGTACACTGCGTTAGAGGCGGATAGTGGGTCCCGCTTTTTAGAACTTTTTGTGATGGGATGCCGGAGTTTGAGTTCGACGGAGTTTCACAGACACCCAATGTTTTTACAGTAACATAAGCGGAAAATATCAACGACTGGTCCTGGAGGCTTTGGTTTCCAATAAAATTCCAAGCCTCAATAGAAAAATAGAACTACCCCCGCAGTACATAGCTTTTTGTAATAGCATGGACCCCGCATAGGGAAGTTTAACCTCAAGTGTTTTCCCGAATTATGTATATATTTTATTTGTTTTAAACTTATTTTAAACTGAATTTCTCGCTCGCTCTCTGGGTGTGTTGATGCGTGCTTGTTCGTGGCAAATCCGCTTTAATTTTAATTTTCAAATCTTACTTAGGTGGATGTATTTACCTCTCCACATATATATATATATATATTTTTGGATTACCTGATGAAAAGCATTTTGCTTGAAAGCTTGTAATTTTAATAAAAAGAAACTCACCACGCTATATTTTCGTTTTCTCTTTTAACTTTTAAAACGTGGCTAAAGTATGCCTGATAAATAAAAATGTAAATTTTAAATTATTCATAGATGAGTAGTAAGTTTGTTTATTTTCAATCTTCCTAAATAATTGATAAAGCATTTTAAGTTTAAAATAAAAATAAATATTTATTATAAAATAAATACCGCTATACACAACCTTTATTAGAATATTAATATCGCTTAATGTATTTGGATACAAACATATAAATGCTTTAATAAATATAATAATCAGAGAATTTACTATAATTCGTATTTTGGCATACAGAGTATTTTTATTTAAGCTGATATTACCGCATAGGAATAAATATATTTTAAAATATAAAGGAATTTTTTTGAAATTAGAAAACATTTTAAAAATTAATATTACTTTTCTCTATAAATATTTTTCTAATTTTAATAATGAGCAGCACAAAATCGTTTTTGTCCGTTTAAGAGGTAAAGACTTCTGTTATTGTTTCTTTCTCTCTGGTTACCTTGGAAACTTTCATAAAATATTTGGCAACACTTTCTCTATAATATTAGCTTTAATTTCGTGGAAAAAAAAGAGAGAATATTATATTTACTTTGTCAATAAAACTGCTCCAGATTAGAGGAATCATTTCTTTATTTCGACTTAGAGCGCTATGTCCCCCTAGGGACACTTGCACTTTAAAGATAAACAAAATTTTGAAAGAAAAGAAAGAAAGATATTTTAAATATGTACAGAATTATTATGCAAGTTAGTTAGATAAAAAGATTTTTAAAAAATATCAACACAATTGATATATGTACGAAGGGTTGGTATTCAAATTTAGTTAAATGAAATCAAATTGTAAAGTATTGTGTGTATTCGAGAAAAGCAATTTACAGATTTGAAAAAGGTTTTAAGGAATATTTTATATATAAAGAATATATTCTAGATATTAGAGAATTGTGCAATTAAAACAATACTAAGAGGATTCATAGAACATCTGATTAGAAAGAAAAAAAGATTAAATCACATAAAGAGAGAGTGGTAGTTCAGAGAGAAGACAAATAAAAACTGTAAACAAATAAAGACAATACTATCATGGTCAGTTTCATGCCAGATTACTGATTTCTGTTTCCATATAACTTTCCATTGTATTCTACAGCGACACATTGGCAGTGTTAGGACAATAAACATTTATCTAGACAAATTGATCGTAATGATCTATTATATATACATTAAATTTCTATTATATATAAAACAAATATATGCACCACACAACAAGCTTTAAACAATGGTATTTCATAAAGCATTTATTTTGATATGTATTTACAAATAATATTAAATTATATAGAAAAATAAGTGTTTTATTCTTAAAATTTAAATAGCATC
Organism: Cordylochernes scorpioides; assembly: GCA_030710605.1. Lineage (NCBI taxonomy): Eukaryota > Metazoa > Arthropoda > Arachnida > Pseudoscorpiones > Chernetidae > Cordylochernes > Cordylochernes scorpioides. Next base: position 54,602,689 of record CP092880.1, read on the forward strand.
ACATCAGCGAATCCATATAATGATTATAATATTATAAAATAAATGAAGCTTCTAAGTCTAAGTTTCTTGTTCAACTTTTTATTTTCAAGATTTCGGACTTGTCAGTTCTTCAACAGGAGTATCACGTTAATAAATTGATGATAAATATTCATTAACGTGATACTCCTGTTGAAGGACTGACAAGTCCGAAATCTTGAAAATAAAAGGTTGAACTAGAAACTTAGCCCTGGAAGCTTCATTTATTTTATGATTATAATACTTTACTTTTTGATAATTAGTGAGAAAATTTTTGATCTATTATGTGGATTGATTCCTTTTTAAACTTTGCTTTTTTTTCTTTGAAATCTCTCAAAATTCGTGAAAAAGATGTGTATGAATGGAAATTATGAAAAAGTAGATAACCCTTAAAGAAAAGATAGATATACGAACTATTGAATATGTGTTATAACAGGAGCTTCATCTATTTTTCCTTTCTTTCTATGGTGAATCTGTATGAGACCGGTGGTCTTAATAAAGCTGTATGTGTGTGTGAATATCTGTTATGAGGGGAAAATATTCCTTGTTATCGAATTGTTACAGTGTAACTTTCAGTGCAAAGAAAACTTCAGACTCCATATTAAGACAGAATTCAAAGTTGACAAAGAGTGAAATGCGTGACTTAAAATAACTGCGATTTCTCGCTAGACATGAGAACTATAAAAAACTTTCCATCTCTAAGATGGAGGGCAATGATGTATTCCATGTTTTAACAAATTAGATAATTTTCTAATTAAAAATGATTTATTGACATCTTGTCAATAACATGGGTGCTTTTTATATACAATCATTAGTAGAATGAATGTATGTGTAAAGATTTGTATTGAGATTTGTATTAATAGAAAATGATTGATTTTAGATTAACATATTTAGCATTAAACATATTGTCAGTCTTAAACATATTAGAAGTATATATTGTGGAAGTAAGGTTATATTAATTGTAGTTATGTGCATATTAGGTATTTCAAAACTATTGTTGCATATATGCCCATATTAATTACTCATTTTACACTGTATATATGGTGTTAGGGCTATGATATTAACTATTATATATTGCACAAAAATTCGTAAAGGTTGATAGAAAAGAATCTTCGAATTTCTCCCATTTAAATTATCATATATATTGGTAGAGAGATTTATTTGAAATATAGATTGTAGCCACTATACTAAAGTATTTATATCATTTGATTTGCATCCATTCTAAACTGTATAACTATAATAGCGTAGTAAGTGTAAATCCTGCCAAATTGCATAATGTAGACAAGTTGAGGGGAATAAAATTACCAGCAGAAAAGTTGATCGTCTGAGAACTCAGAGAATTCTGTAAAATTGCAAAGTAATTAAGATCTTCTGGAATAAAATGATTGTCTCTCAGAATATTTCTAAAAAACAGAACAGTATTATTTTTGGTAGCTTCACCTTGAAAACATATTAAAATAACCAATATTGAATTCACCAAAATTACTGATATCAAAGTTATTATATGTTCAAAATCTACTTTCTTGAAATGTTCAATCATCCCTAAATTCATAGACATAATATAAAAAATATAGATGGATAATGGAAATGAAAATATATCTTGAATTTGATCAGCAATAATTTTCGTATCCATAAATTCCCTTAATACATTTTTAAAATTTTTACCATGTTCAAACAATAAGTCGTTTGTTTGTTTCAAAATAAAATTGAATCTAAAAAGTAAAAAGGAATATGTGAATAGGTAAACTCGAATTAACAATACTTCAAAAACTATAATTATTGAAAAAAGAGGCAGTTGTATTTCATTCAAATTTTTAACTAAAAATGTTATTGGAATAAGTATTAAATTAGTGAAAATAAAAGCTAAATTAAATTTTAAATTACTCACAGACAAAAATGCTTGCTTTTTGTTGATCATTTCGAATATTTGGAAAATTTGATCGAGGTTAAGGTAAAAATGAAAACTTATAATTAAATATATAACAGAATTAAATATATTTCCTATTGTATAAAACAAGTTTTCATGCACATAAAATGCTAAAACGATTTTCAAACAAATAATAATCATTGAATTTGTAAAGTTCGAGAGCATTTCATAAAATTTTTTTTTTTTTTAGTATAATGGAAGAAGAAAGTCATTGTTAAAAACAATGATGATTTTATACTTTTACTATTTCCAGATCTCTACATGTCCATATATTAGGGCGCCAGTGGCTGCTGAAAAGCAGACCACAAATTTATTCATCTATGGCACATGTAGAGACCTAAAGCTGTGCCGGCTAGCAATTATATGTTAAAAGGGGAAATTAACCAATCAATATTTTGGCCAAACATATTTTATTTATTCTAATAAAATAAATTTTCAATGTACTACACAAGCAGATATATATATATAAGATTTCATGAAAAAGGATAATAAAAAAAAACTATATAAGTTTAAAATTGGGAGGAGTTTAATATACATATAAATGTAAACACACAAAAAAAAAACCCTATTATGCCATTATCCCCAGAATATTCCCACCTACCTTCAGCCACCCATGTCCACCATTCGAATAGGGGCAGGCAAGGCCGCAGCTAGCGGCCTTCGCCCTCCGCAACTCCAAGTCTTTTTTTTTTTTTTGCTTCTCAAAAAAAAAAATCAAATTTTTGTTTAAAAAAAAATATGTCAATATCAAAAAAATGTCAATCTCCAAGAATGTCAATATAAATCTCAATCTCCCGCTTCCTTCTCCCAGTGTTGCTGAACTCACCCCCCCAAGCTATCATCACCTTTCTCTCTATGAAAATAAAAAAATTAAAAAGGCATCTTAAAAAAAATGATAAAAATAAATCAAATATAAAATTATTAAAGAAATATTCACAAAAAATAAAATAAAAATACGAAAATATTGAATAAAAAAAAAAACAATTAATATTGTAGGATCTGGGCATCTTGGGGTCAGCTTGGGAAAGGTTCAGGGCTCGTGGTGGAGTCAGGTCAAGCACCATAGGTCGGTGGCTTGACTACAGGGAAGGGGCGTCTGGGTCCATCTTGGACTGGCTTGTGGTCAAGTCGGCCACCATCGGACATGTGGCTCGACCAACAGGAAGGGGTGTCTGAGTCCATCTCAGGCTAGCTTGGTGTTGGTGGGGCCAGGTCATCCACCATAGGTCAGGTGTCTTGACCACCAGGAAGGGGTGTCTGAGTCCATCTTGGACTATCCTGGTGTTGGTGGGGCCAGGTCATCCACCACAGGTCAGGTGGCTTGACTACAGGAAGGGGTGTCTGAGTCCATCTCAGACTAACTTGGTGTTGGTGGGGCCAGGTCATCCACCACAGGTCAGGTGGCTTGACTACAGGAAGGGGATCTCGGTCTCTGGCTCAGTGCTGCCAGGGCTAAAGGTGGCTTCAGGCTCCATCTCAACACCTCGCAATCACCAGAGGTTTGTGGCTTAGATGGACATATGTGGGATATGGTTAGGTTAGGTGGGGTTCTGGGTTACTTTGGCATATTATGGTCACGAGGTGTCCTAACAATCCTCCCTGCCAAAAAATTAATTTTACCAAATAAAAAGGAAAATTAATTTCCAACACCGAGTGAGGAAACTTAATAAAATAAAAAAATTACATAAAAGAAAATATTTACTACAAAAAAATAGTATATCTATACTCAAATATTAATTAATCACTCAAATCCACCCTGGGTGCTAGGGTGAAGTGATGAGAAAAAAAAAAAACTCAAAAATTCTAAAGTCATAAATCTACAAATTTAAAAAATATTATGGTATACACGTATGCAAATGCAATTCATTTTCTTTTTCAAATAATAACAATTATCCAATATATGCATTTTTCATAATGTAACAGCCAAAAAAAAAAAAAGTCCTAAAATACATAAAGGTATCAGGGGGGAAAAGACAAATTTCAAATCTAATGCGCTTCTTTCTACTAATATTTAATAGGGTAATTCAAATCAGTAATTTAAAACACTTTGATCCCACACACAACTCATTCTGTTAAAACTAATTGAATCTTTGATTAAAAATTGAACTGAAACCTTTTACATGGTTAGACTAGTTGTCTACCTAAACTATTCGGTACATTGACCTCGCATGGCCACACCTAACTGAAAACATCCTTTGTTAAAAAAAAAAATCCTGCTTCACAAAATATTAAACCAAACCTATAGCTTAACCTTAAGGTATATATACCTCCTTTTTTTTTTTTTTTAATGACCTTAAAACACACACAAAAATTACCCTACTTTTTTATAATAAACCTTAAAAAAAAAAATTCTTTCGAACCGGTATTCAAGGTTCAAGACCAAATCTATAATCACAAACTGACACTCAGGTACTTGTTAGTTTACATGGGATTATACCATTTGTCCTCTAGCTGCCCAAAGCTAGAGCTTCTCACACCTTCGGGGCTTTCAGGCGGAGGACAAAGACCTTCACATGGTCTCAACACAACTGCTGCTCCCAGAGCAGTCAGAAGAAAAGGATTCATGGGACTCTCTCCCTTGACATCCAGTGTGTGCTCCGTTTACCTTGCCTCTGGGGTGTGTACAGTTCAGCTACCTCCCCCTTCCAAGAAATTCATATTACTTTCATCTACTAATATACCCTCTATTCATTGACCTGAATCCTATAAATCTACATCTTATAAGTTTGAATTTTTATCAATCTGAAATTTTGGTTCCTTTTACAAATTCCTTCAGGATTCTACTCCCTGTATAACTGCTCTTAATTCTACTGTCCTCAATACAACACTTCTAAAACTTTGACTCATTGGCTCGTTCTGGCGTCTCGTTCGCGGTCCTTATAGTTAACTAATACTTTAAAATTTTATCCTATCATGGAACGAGTTTAAACTCGTTGAAGGTCCTAATAATTACTTATTTTGCCTCTCGAATCGGTCTTATACTCGAATTCATTCCAACAAAACGTATGGCAGGGCGAATCCTTTATTAGAAGAAACTTCCGCTAGCTATGGGGGATCAAACTGGTACCAAAAAAAATTCAATAGACGGAAACACTTCGTCTAGAATAACTGGGCAATCTCTGCCTACATGCCAATCTTACAGGACCTCCCGTCTAGAACACCCTCGCTCCAGCCACGCTAAAAGCGTCGAAACTACGGTGTCAGATCGGTTACCCAAGGTCGCGCCGTTATACCCCAGGCTATACGGCATGGCTAAAACAAATCCCCCATCCTGCATAAAATTCAATCTATACCTCTTCGTTCCCTCTAATGAGGGGAAGTTTGGTGGGGTTTCTGGTCTGATCATAACCTCCCACAACCTTCCAGTCTGAGAATCGAGATATGATCATTATCTACGACTCTTAAAATTCAAGTTGATATAAATAACAAAGAGTACTTGATTACCCTAGTAATAGAAATTAAAATTTTATACTCCCGAAAGGGGAGACCTAACAAAATGGAGCGAATACCTTTCCTAACAATAGAGTTGTACAGCCCTGTGAGGCTATCGTTCCTAACAAATAAAGAAATCAAAATCAAAATTGAACCTATTGGTTCCCTATTCTATGCTAAAGTACCTTTGGTCTTTACAGTATAATTGTTTTTAACCTTCTTACACATTCATTAAACCAATCCATTCATACACCCCCCCCCCCCCCATCATTCACGGTTTGCATACAAACTAAAGTTAAAAGCTGCTACACAAGCCAAAGTACTATAATTATCATCATTGATAGATCCTAATAATAACAAAATTTTCAGGACAAATGTGAAATCAAATAAAGTTTCTAATTAAAACAAAGTGGGGACTAATGCCCTATTAACTTAAATTAATGCCTCATACAAACTCTATATATACTAATACTTTATACTTGATAAATGATTGTTAATAAAATGGTTAACAATTCTAAATAATCTGAAAGCTAACCTACCAAAAAAAAAAATCAGTGTAACTTCAAAACTGCCCTTGCCTCGACACTAAGCGACTTTTTACGACAATTCTATAAAGACATACACAAATATAAGGGCGAATAAAGAACCATTAAACGTGACACCTCATAAAAGCGGATTGAGTCTCTCCCCTAGCCACCGTGGGTGAAGTCACTTTCTTCTTACTTCCTCGTGCGTCTGCCCCCTTTGCAGTAGTCCGACCTCAGCACTCTATTGAAAGATGGATTTATAGGGTTTACGATTCACTACCCAACACTAACATTCTCAAGTGCTTTCCAAGGATCGACTACAGTCTGGGCCTACTTAACTTCTACCCCTGGCCTAGGGTCCCTATACCTCACAACTTCACTCTGAGAGATTGACCTTTCATGTTCTCATTAGAAACCTATTTCAAAGCTACTACCTGAAGGCCAGGGATTATAGGGTTTCTGAATTACCCAACACAAGCCATAGGATGCCTATTAGGTTTGTTGTTTTAGACATAGCCCCCCTCTAAGTTGTGATTTCCTACACCTTCCTTCACCTATTACTCCTGATAATAACTAAAATTTCAGATTTACACTAAATAGTTAATTCACAATGGTATACATTATTCTCACTGGTCTTTGAAACTCGGGTTTTAACAAGAAATAGTTTGTATAAAAAAAAAAAGGAATCCTAATGAAGTTCTACTTTAAAAAAAAAAGGTTTTTAAATGAAAAAAAAAAAAAAAGGTTGAAATCTCTAAACTTCTCATTCTATCGAGCTGATTCTCCGTACACACTCCAAAATCCTAGTTATGGTCCACCTCCATAAACTCACAAAAGAAAATAAACTTGTACTAATTACCACCAATTTGGTCATTCGGTACCCAAAATAGTACTCTAACATAAAAAAAAAGAAAAGTGTGCAAGGTTCATAAAAAATAGAAATCCTATCTTCAAATATTCATCTAATCCTATCTATTTAACCTAAAAAAAATATTATCATTTACTGTAAAAGCTATCTAGAGGGCCTGTATCCCGTCCGTCCTGTGTTTACAATAAGCGACAAAGAGAAAACAACAAAAAAAAAAAAGGAAAAATCCTCAAATTAGAGCATATTATAAATCCTAGAATCCTATTTAAAAAAAAAAAACTACTACACTGACTATCCAACTAATTCAACATTGCTTCATAAAGATTGCTCACAGTGATGGATACCAAGAGAGCCTAAATCTAGTCTTTTAGGTGCTTCACTGTCCGAGACACAAAATCTTAACTCCTAGTTGAAGAAATGGATATCTCTTTAATCATAAAAGTAGGTCTTAAATCTATACTAAAATAAAAGTTTATAAAATTACTAAAAAAAAAAACAAAGGCTGAGTTTTAAAAAAAAAAGGATGCACAAATGCTCTTACATTTTGATAAATTTACACAAAAAAAAATGTTCAAAAAATCTAGAAATTACCCTAAAAAAAATTAAGTATAAAAACCTTTTACTCTAAAATTAACTTGTTCATACCATGTAAATATTTCCTTTATACTATGAAAAGCTTAATCATGTAGGTCAGAATGTACCTCAAGGGCAGACCATTGGCATGCTAACACTTCTATAAGTGAAAATCATTATTAACCAAAAAGAATGTCAAGAAATGTAATTTTTTCATACACTCATATGCAATATTCCTGAAATACCTCATTAAGATAATAATAATTATAGCTTTTGTTATTTCAAACACTTGAAAAGAAAACATGCCTTTTTATTCAATAAATTGCCTTAGAAAATTGTTTCAACCAATAAAGATGAAAAAAGAAAAAAAAAAGACATTTAGGCCTAAAAATAAATGAGCTAATTGGTTTAAACTATCAACTGGTTTATAAATAAAGGTAAACTTAATGAAATGTATTTCATGAATTAGATTATTAGATCTGGGTATATGTAACCATATAATAGGAAAACCTCCCTGCCAATTTCTTACATAATGGTAAGTCATTTGAAATTGACATCTGTTATATGTTTATTATATATGACACTGTCATAGTTTCCATATTAAAGTAAATTAAAAATTATTAACATCATATTTTCTTCTAAGTAAATATATTTTTAAACATCTAAATGTTACAAACAGAAAAGAATTTAAATAAAATATTGTATATAATAAATGTATGAAACAGGTTTATTATTAGTGTATTTTCAATAATATTTGAAAATATAAACGTGTATTCTCTGTATAAAAGAAAGAAATGGTAATTAATTTTAATTAACTATTGTCTGACGTCAGTGTTTCCCATTTCTAGCGCCAAAATTATATTTGGTTCCAGCACATCTGGTGACTCCAGATGTTGTTTTTCTGCACCGAGTCCTAAATTTAAACTAAGCTGCCATCATGGCTCTAATTTCGTTTAAGCCCAGCTTTGTTCTTACATTGTTACATTGTTACATACGTTACATTCTTCAAAATTACAAAACACAGCATTAAATATACCAATCGACGAAGCTATAATATTGTAAATAAAAATAACGGTTGTTATTTACCTAACTCCCATATATAATTATACCATAAATAGTTTAAAGTATTAAATATAAATGTTTATTAAAACACGAAAATTAAACTCAACAAAACAATAGTTTTTAGAAGAAGCATTAGATTTGTTTACTTACTACAGAGTGGATATTGGATAATTTTTATCACTTTAAATAATTCAAAACATGAACTTGCTTGTAAAAATGCAAGTTTTTTTTTTTTTTTTTATATAAATAATTACCTAAAATAATTGTTCTGTGTACATTGAAAAATATTTTATTAGTCTAATTTCCCTGGGTATTGATTCTTAATTAATCTCAGGATGCGTGGACTACTTAGCCCTAATGGCGTTTCACTATGTATATAATTTAGAATATAATAGAAGAAAATTATATACATAATTCGAGCCCCGCGGCGGGCGACATTGTAAAGTTCGAGAGCATTTCATAAAATTTTTTTTTTTTTTAGTATAATGGAAGAAGAAAGTCATTGTTAAAAACAATGATGATTTTATACTTTTACTATTTCCAGATCTCTACATGTCCATATATTAGGGCGCCAGTGGCTGCTGAAAAGCAGACCACAAATTTATTCATCTATGGCACATGTAGAGACCTAAAGCTGTGCCGGCTAGCAATTATATGTTAAAAGGGGAAATTAACCAATCAATATTTTGGCCAAACATATTTTATTTATTCTAATAAAATAAATTTTCAATGTACTACACAAGCAGATATATATATATAAGATTTCATGAAAAAGGATAATAAAAAAAAACTATATAAGTTTAAAATTGGGAGGAGTTTAATATACATATAAATGTAAACACACAAAAAAAAAACCCTATTATGCCATTATCCCCAGAATATTCCCACCTACCTTCAGCCACCCATGTCCACCATTCGAATAGGGGCAGGCAAGGCCGCAGCTAGCGGCCTTCGCCCTCCGCAACTCCAAGTCTTTTTTTTTTTTTTGCTTCTCAAAAAAAAAAATCAAATTTTTGTTTAAAAAAAAATATGTCAATATCAAAAAAATGTCAATCTCCAAGAATGTCAATATAAATCTCAATCTCCCGCTTCCTTCTCCCAGTGTTGCTGAACTCACCCCCCCAAGCTATCATCACCTTTCTCTCTATGAAAATAAAAAAATTAAAAAGGCATCTTAAAAAAAATGATAAAAATAAATCAAATATAAAATTATTAAAGAAATATTCACAAAAAATAAAATAAAAATACGAAAATATTGAATAAAAAAAAAAACAATTAATATTGTAGGATCTGGGCATCTTGGGGTCAGCTTGGGAAAGGTTCAGGGCTCGTGGTGGAGTCAGGTCAAGCACCATAGGTCGGTGGCTTGACTACAGGGAAGGGGCGTCTGGGTCCATCTTGGACTGGCTTGTGGTCAAGTCGGCCACCATCGGACATGTGGCTCGACCAACAGGAAGGGGTGTCTGAGTCCATCTCAGGCTAGCTTGGTGTTGGTGGGGCCAGGTCATCCACCATAGGTCAGGTGTCTTGACCACCAGGAAGGGGTGTCTGAGTCCATCTTGGACTATCCTGGTGTTGGTGGGGCCAGGTCATCCACCACAGGTCAGGTGGCTTGACTACAGGAAGGGGTGTCTGAGTCCATCTCAGACTAACTTGGTGTTGGTGGGGCCAGGTCATCCACCACAGGTCAGGTGGCTTGACTACAGGAAGGGGATCTCGGTCTCTGGCTCAGTGCTGCCAGGGCTAAAGGTGGCTTCAGGCTCCATCTCAACACCTCGCAATCACCAGAGGTTTGTGGCTTAGATGGACATATGTGGGATATGGTTAGGTTAGGTGGGGTTCTGGGTTACTTTGGCATATTATGGTCACGAGGTGTCCTAACAAATTTAATATTATTCTTCTTTTTGCATATAAATGATTCTTTTTCAAACTAATATTTCCGCTTAGGAATAAATAGATCTTAAAATAAAACGGAATTATTTCAAAGTTATTCGACATTTTGAAATGGTGTTCTCCAGAAAATATTCTAATGGGTTTAATCTTCAATGTCTTTTTCTAATAAAAGCGCAATGATAAGTTAGTGAAGAATTGTTTTGACATAGGCGTCATGGAAACAGAAGATAAATTTGATAAACACAGTTGATTATGTTTGCTTTAAGAAGGACATCTTCTGGATATTAAATTGATGTTCGTTTGAATTTTTAAATCAATATAAAGAAATAAATTTTATTCTACACACAATATTTCTAACATAGTATCTTCTTTTTTATATTTTATTAAATTTATATTATTTTACTTATTTTTATATAAAGGTTTTATTTTTTAAAACAACATTTAAAATATTAATAATGATAATATATGCTATATAATATCAACATTATTAAATGTTTAAAAGCGAATATTTAATAGCAGAATTTTTTAAGTTTAACACGAAATTTTAAAGTTAAATATATCGACTTTTTATAAAATGTTAACATTTAATATAAAATAACAAATTTTAATCGTTCAAAAATAACGTTAATAACTTTATTGAATTAAATAACAATTTTTGAAATTAGATAATAATATTTTTCGATTTAGTTGATTTTGTTAGTGAAACCTTCCTATTTAGTAACGTTTCGATCTAATTTATTCTATAATTTTTTTACAATAAAATTATGATTATTTTAATGCGATATTATATTAAATTGTTACGCTGCGTGACTCTGAATTTTCAACAACAGTAATTATTGGGCAGAAAATTATGAAATATCAGGGTGAAGTTAGCTCACCGAGTTATGAAAATGATTTAAATTGGACAGTTACCTGGCGTAACCTGATATTTTAGAAGGAACATGTTCTAATATTCGAACCACTCTGTCTGACAGGGAAAGTATTTGAAATTTTTGTTTTGACTCAGTTAAAACTTTTAGTAGCAGAAGATGACAGGCCACCGCCAGACGAGACAGTTCCAGCAGACAGACGAAAGGTGATTGGACTCAGAATTGTGGTTGATCCATGTTAATAGACGCACTAAACTGTATTTTTCAGAACATTACAAATCTAAATTCTATATATAAATATATGTTATAAAAAAGAGATTTTCTGTTGTATTTTGATTGTTATTTATATATAATTATTAGCTGTTGCTTGATTTTGGTATGCAGTCGTGGAAAAGATTATAATAAAATTTTGTTATCAAAAATAGCTTTAATTACGCTAAAGGAATATTAAAAAAACATAATTTGGTAAAAGTACTGCCTGGCTTAAGGCGTAAGAATAAAAATAATGAAAAACCTTTTTACATAATGTACAGAAGGTTTGAGCCTGCCATCAGGAAACAACAACAATGAGTTTTTATAAGGGAAGCGTGACCTCTGGCGGTCGATTTAACAGAGTATTTGAATCTATTAAATATAATTTTAAATAAAATAATATTTTAATATAATATATATACATCGACCTGCCCACTCTGTGGGAAAGAACTCTCGCAGTCCATCGATGGCGGAGTCTTTCCCGCGGTGGGCGCTACCAATGACGACTTGTATATATTTGATATACATGCCTATTTATCAATTGTTTGATATATTTATATCTATTTATTCATATATTTATCATTATATAACCATATTTATTCATATTTATATTTATTCTGTATTTAACCTTATATAATCTTATATGGACAATGTAATAAATTAGCTTCAATCAAACTCTCTCTCTCTCTCCATTATAAGCCTAGTGCTTTAATGAGTAATTAAAAGTGGATTAATACATTTCTCTGGAGATTACTTAATTCTTTTGGTCAGGTTTTCTTCAGTATCTTGAAAGTGGTCTCTAGTATATTTACATACTTCTTCTTAGGACGTGGAGAGATGTTTTATCCTCATGGTGTCTAAAGGGACATCATCCTCATGAAGTCTTTACATGGCGCGATGGAATCCTGAAGTCAGTCGTGGAAATTGTAATTCACCGCGCACTCATGAACGCAAAGTTTGCTGGCGATCTTCAGTTTCTTTTCCTTAAATATCCTCCCAGAATCTCCTTAAAAATTTCTTGTGGAAAATAAATTAGGAAAGAAAAACATAAGAATGACAAAGGCCATTGTTCAAAGCAATTCCCAATTTATTTAAAAGCAACAATTACATATTTAACATGAAATAAATAGACTGAGTAACAAAATGTCGAAATTAATCATTTTTATTAGTTAAAAATGTAATATTATGACACAATATTAGTTTTTATTTACTCTTTTCACTCTGTCTATTGACCTCAGTTAAAAGATAAATTCATAGAGAATATTGTATTTATCTTTAGGAAGAAGATTAAAGAAATTTTTCAATGATATTCCAATGGAAATATGACAAGAACATGAGTGTTTATCTTGAATATTGTTTTATATAATATCTTTTTTTTTTTTACAAATTTTGGTATATGGTCCTGTTTGAGTGCGAGATCTACTAAAAGTTATAATGGGCTATGGTTTTGTGCTGGTTTACTCTTTCTTCAAGAGTTATATATATAACTTAAGTGTTAGAGTCCATTTTGAACTGTATGATCATTATAGTATAGGTGAGTGCGAATACTGCCAGACTACATAGCGTGGATAAATTGAGGGGAATGAAATTACCAGCAGAAAAGTTGATCGTCTGTCCGCTTAGAGAGTTTTCTAGAATTGCAAAGTATTTGATATCTTCTTGAATAGAATTATCATTTCGAAGAATATTCTTAAAAAACATAACAGAATTGTTTTAATAGCTTCACCTTGACAAGATACTATAATAAACAACATAGAAGAAGCGAAAATTTGAATTAATAAAATAAATATTGATTCCAAGCTAGTATCTTTAATATTTAATATCACTGCTAAATCCATACATACAACACAGAATATGTATATTAATAGAGGAAATGAAAATATATTTTGGATATGATCAGCAAGAATTTTCATATCCATATATTCCTTCCATAAAATTTTTAAATTCATTCCATGTTCAAACACTAACTTGGTCTTCTGCTTTAAAATAAAGTTGAATCTAAAAAGTATGAAAGAAAATGTAAATAAATAAACTCTATATAAAGCAAATTCAAATATTGTAACCAATTCCATAGGCTCAATAAACGTTTTATTTGAAACAATAGATATAAATGTAACACTTAGAATTGAAATATTTTCGAATATAAATATAAAATTGAATTTAAAATTTTTCATAGATGAATAACAAGTTTGTTTATTTCCGATCTCTTTAAATAATTGATAAACATTTTCAAGTTGAGAGTAAAAATAAATAATTATAATTAAAAAAATAGTAGTAAACCAAATCTTTAATAGAATAAAAAAATTGTTTTCGGAATATATACATAAAAATACTTTTAAGGAAATAACAATCAGTGAATTTACAATAATTCGTATTTTGACATACAGAATATTTTCATTTAAACTTATACTACCGCATAGGAATAAATATATTTTGAAATATAAAGGAATATATTTAAAATTATTAAACATTTTCAAAAAAATATTATATTCAGAAAATTATATTAATAATTATATGAACATATAGAAAAGCAGCTCTTCGTCTTTTTCATAGAAGAAGACTTGACTTTTTGGCTTTCTTTCTTAGGTTACCATGGAAATGTACAGCAAAATATTTGGTAACATTTATTTGGTAGCCTATTTTGACAAATAGAGTTAATTATATTTATATTTTGTCAATACACGTTTCTTTTGAAATATTTTTTGAGGCGCATGCGCAATATACAAGGTTGTCCCGAAAGTTCGTAAACCTATTATGATTATGATTTATATTTTGTAAGTGTCTATGAACTTTTGGAACAACCTTGGTAATATTGGTAAAATTATAACAGAATTCTTTTAGAAGAATGATTAAATCTCTAATATTCTATATCAAGGGTGACCAATCAGCAGGTGGGCCAAGTTTCAGAATTACAAGGTTGTCCCAAAAGTTCGTTAAACACTTATAAAATATAAATCATAATCATAATATGCTTACGAACTTTTGGGACAACCTTAGAATTACAAGAAACCCATTTTTTCCCAATCTATATTTATGTTGTTACGTAGATATTAGGAAAGAGAATTCTCAAAATGAGCAATTGATTTTATGCAAAACAAATAAATAAAAAATTAAAAAAAACTTATGAAGCAATGAAGGAATTTATCAGGGGGGGGGGGGGGGGGAATAGCGGTTAGGGACTAATCTGTCAAATTATATTGACAAATATTTGTACTTTCATCTTATCTCATGTTTTACTGGGAAGATTTTTGTTTTCGTTTGTTAGTGAACCAATCTCTCCCGCCTTCTCATTGGACGAATGTGGCCATGTTTGTATATAAGAGGAGGCTATGGTATTGCGAAAGAGGAGTGTGATGGATTATCGTGTGGAGACGCTTAAAGTGTTCTCTGTGTGCTTTAACCGTGTCTGGTGATCTCCTCGCATACCTGTGTAACCCCGATCCGATCCCTACCAACGCTACAATAAAGGATAAGTACTGTTTTGTTTTTATATAGTAAATCCTGCGTTTCTTTTTTTTTTTTTTGCTCCTTTTTATTTTTGGTGTTGTACTCTTGAGTCTACGCTTTTCTGTGTGTTAGTTACTATTACTTTAGGCCCTAGTAATTTGCAACTTTGTGTGTTATCCCGTAAATAGTAACCTTTGTCAAATATTTTTCGAATTCTTGATGAGATGCAGAGTTCGATACATTGGATGACACAATGGTTAATGATTGTTCAATGATTAGGATGATATAGATCACGATTGATGGAGATGGGGCAACTGATGATCCTAGCTGCTTCTGTGGAAAAGAAAACCAAAACTCAATACATTTATTGATAGAATTTCCAATCTTTCACAGCTACAGAAGTAATCATTTTTATCCCATTTAATAAAATATGCGAATTCGTTTATAACAAAGACGCCTATGTGAAGTTCAATATTTTTTGAAGTTTCATTTTACATTTTGTTTGAGAAAACCAACTTTTTAATTTTGTTTTTTGTCTTGTTTATTGAACTGTATATAAAGTAAATTGTGTGTATGAACTACAATTTCCAAGAAATCACTCGAAGATTCCACCGCCGTGCCAAGACTTCCCTCCATCAAGACGATGACGATCTAACGCTGCACATGATTGGTACAGAGCAGAAGGGACAAGCACCAATTCTGTACTCCCAAGAGAACAACAGTCTTTGATTTCCAGACTTAGGTCTTGTTATCTACGGACAATGACTTTCCAGAATGGTTGAAAGGTTTTCCCACCATGTACTAAGTGTCAACCTGCAACCCCAAAACACATTATTGACTGTATTGACTCATCCATTGATGAGCTATACTCAGCATCCCCAGCAGACACCATCAACAATCTCTACAAGCTTGATACCCTGATATGATTTAGTTGAGATAAGAAAGAAGAAGATGTCCCTTTAGACGTTATGATGATCAAAATTCTCCCCACGCCGCACACTGTGGTTCAAGCGCTAGCCGTATTATGAAGAGACTTTTGGATAATTCTTCTATTTTCCTAAACTTACTAATGAGTCTTTTTTAAGAATATCAAAACCTCAAAATGTTTTAAAATTTTCAAAACATAACTAAAACCATCATATTGTATCAAAGTATTTATTATTTTATTAACAGAGTATTATTTTTTATGTTTATATTTTGCTATACTCTGTACACCTCCGTCTTTTGCTTATCTTTTGTTTATCACTCATAGTTTGTTCTTGCCTGAAATATATTGTTGTCTCATCCTGAAGTTTGTCTTCCTTAATTTTCCACGTGGCAATATTTTGAAATAGATGTGGGTAAAAAAACCTTTATATAGTGTGTGTTAAATATTGTATATATATTTTTTAATTTAAATACTCCTTGTGTATCAGTGTTGGGCATTAAAAAATTATTTTTCAATTAAATTGAAGTGCAATTAACAATAAATTAATTGTTAATTAGAAAAGTGCAATTAACAATTAATTAATTGTTAATTGTATGAATACAATTAACAATTAATTAATTGTTAATTGTAAAAATACAATTAACAATTGATTAATTGTTAATTGTGAAAATTACAATTAACAATTAATCAATTGTTAATCTTTAATAAATCATTTTAATTAATATTTGCCCAACACTGCCTGAGATAAAAAAGTGTTTTTATTAAATACAACACACGTTTACCATCGTCAGCTGCAGTTGAACGCCTTTTTTCTTTTGCGACAATGACAAATCTGCCAAAGAGTCACAAATTGTCGGACAGCATGTTCGAGAAGAGAGTGGTACTGAAATGCAGTGTTGGGCATTAAAAAATTATTTTTCAATTAAATTGAAGTGCATTAACAATTAATTAATTGTTAATTAGAAAAGTGCAATTAACAATTAATTAATTGTTAATTGTATGAATACAATTAACAATTAATTAATTGTTAATTGTAAAAATACAATTAACAATTGATTAATTGTTAATTGTGAAAATTACAATTAACAATTAATCAATTGTTAATCTTTAATAAATCATTTTAATTAATATTTGCCCAACACTGTTGTGTATAAAGAGGTTAAATTTAAAAAGATATTACATGTCAATATATATTTTTTGAATTATAAATTAAATCCATTTTGTAATGTAGGATCATTATAATGTAGGTAAGTGCAAATCGTGCCAGACTACATAACGTGGATAAGTTGAGAGGAATGAAATTACCAGCAGAAAAGTTGATAGTCTGAGAACTAAAGGAATTTCCTAAATTGCAAAATATTTGAGATCGTTTGGAATAAAATCATCATTTTGAAGAATATTCTTAAAAAATAGAAATTATTTGTTTTTGATAGCTTCCCTTTGAAAACAAACTATAATAATAAGCGTAAAAGAGGCGAGAATTAGCATTAATAAAATCAATATTGATTCAAAACTAGCATCTTTGATATTTAATATCACTGCTAAATCCATACATACAACACAGAATATGTATATCAATAGAGGAAATGAAAATATATTTTGAATATGATCAGCAATAATTTTCGTATTCATAAATTATTTAAATATACAAGTATTTTTAGAATTCATTCCATGTTTAAACACTAACTTGGTCTTCTGCTTTAAAATGAAGTTGAATCTAAAAAGTATGAAAGAAAATGTAAATAAATAAACTCTATATAAAGCAAATTCAAATATTGTAACCAATTCCATAGGCTCAACAAACGTTTTATTTGTTGTTTTTGTTGTAAGATAAGAGATAATAATAAAATAAGAAAAGATCAAATATGCGAAATAAACTCTGAGAGAAAAATTAAAAAAACTATAACAACACTTGGAACAAAACCCTATAAAGAAATGACAATACATCCAGATGGCACAAGAACCTATAGGACATGCAAAAACTGTCCTGGTGTGGAACTAACACCTACCCACATATTCTCATGTCCAGCAATGGCCGCAGCCTTGCAGAAAATTGACTTTGACCCAGAGCAGTAGCTTTACACACCCAAGATAGAGAACATTGCTGTGATATAGATGTATGGATACATCTGAGGCTCTTCATTGGCCACGACAACAACAACAACAACAGAAAATTGACATGGACCAAGAACAGCAGCTTTACACACCAAGATAGAGAATATTGCTGTGATAGAGATGTATGGAGACATCTGAGGCTCTTTATTAGACACGACAACAATAACAACAGAAAATTGACATGGACCCAGAACAGCAGCTTTACACACCCAAGATACAGGACATTGCTGTGGTAGAGATGTATGGAGACATCTGAGGCTCTTCATTGGACACAACAACAACAACAGAAAATTGACATGGACACAGAACAGCAGCTTTACACACCCAAAATAGAGAACATTGCTGTGATAGAGATGTATGGATACATCTGAGGCTCTTCATTGGACACAACAACAACAACAGAAAATTGGTATGGATCCAGAACATCAGCTTTACACACCCAAGATAGGGGACATTGCTGCTGCTGCTGTGATAGAGATGTATGGGGACGTCTAAGGCTCTTCATTGGACACGAAAACAACAACAACAATTCCATATGCTGAACAAACGTTTTATTTGAAAATATAGATATAAATGTAACACTTAGAATTTAAATATTTTCGAAGATTAATATTAAATTAAATTTCACATTATTCATGGATGAAGTTTGTTTATTTCCAATATCTCTAAATAATTGATTAAGCTGTTCGAATTTAAAGTAAAAAAAAAGGTTATGTTTAAATAAATACTACTGAACAAAATATTTAGTAGAGTAAAAATATTTCTTGGTGAATATATACATAAAAATATCTTTAAGGAAATAACAATAAGTGAATTTACTACAATTCGTATTTTGACACACAGAGTATTTTCGTTTAAGCTTATATTACCGCATAGAAATAAATATATTTTGAGATATAAAGGAATATATTTTGAAAATAGAGCAATCCATAAATAAATCTTTAAATAAAAAAGCATATATTGGATCAAAATATAATTTATTTTACCAATATTTCAGTTGGCTGAACGCCAACCTTCATTAAGGTGTTATAACATTTTAATGTGTGTCAACAAAACACTCAGCGCCACATAACGTCAACAGAATTAAGTTTAAAAAAATGTTTTTTTCTTATATTCAAGGTGAGAAAAAAATTGATATATAAATTTATATTATAAATTTTGTAAAATAAGGGTGTGAATATATAGGAATATAAAGGAATATATTTTAAATTATTAAACATTTCTTCAATTTTTTTTTTATTTACAAAATTATATTTAAGATAATGAACAGAAAAACAGCTCTTCGTCCTTTTTTAGAGATGAATAGGTTTTGTTTCTCTTCGGTTACCATGGAAACGATGTATCAAAATATTTGACAGCATTTAATTTTTCATATTTACATATATTTTTGACAATCATTTTTTAAAATATTTTGTCGATTTATTCTTTTTTTTTTAATTTAATTTTTTATAAAGCATAAGCAATATAATAATGCAGAATTTGGACTATAGATTATAAACACAAGGTAATAAGACCAAATAAATAAATAGTGTGTGACGTTTCGGTAACAGCTTTGTTACCTAAACGTCACACACTATTTATTTATTTGGTCTTATTACCTTGGGGTCATAAGCAATATAATTTTTAAAAACAATTATCCCAAATTATAAATGTATTGAAACGTAGAAAATTAAGAAAGACCATACTCAGAATAACATATCAATTTTTTAATGCTAAACAGATCAAAATTTATAAAATACCTATATAATAACTACACAAAACATTTGATATATAAAATAATTATTGAATTTACAATATTATTTACAAATTCATAGCATAATTAGAGAGAAAATATATCAAGTAAGCGATAATCTAAAAAACGAATATATTCTTTATATATACCTCAGGAAATAATTTACACGCATCTGTCCATGGAAAATAATCATACTGTATGTGGCGCACAAGTCTATGTATATTTCTTTCTAGCATACATGCTTCAGCTTGTAGATTCTTATCACACACACAAAAGCCTTTATTGGGGACTTGCCCCATACAGATTCTCCCAATTGGGTAAGGTAATAATCATCTTGTGTTATTTACATAGGTAGTGAAATAGAAATTGAACTGGCTTTACTCTTCATCTCAAAGTCATTCACTTGTTGACTGGTCCTTACATAATGATGATCTAAAAAATTTATAATAAGCTATTGGCTTAGATTTGTTTGCTGATATTTTTGAAAGCAATACGTAGGGTGAAATATTGGTACATTTAATTTGTTGATATAGGGCCTTCCTTTTTTAATCAAGGGCTGTACAATTAAGCAGGTAATGGGGGAGTTCTTCAGTAATTTCTTTGTCACACATTGTACACATTAGGTTTTTGGCTTCAAACGTCAGAACGTGGTTTTTTTAAGACTGTAAATAGTATTCTCGATTGAGCTATACATCGTTTGACTTGTAAAGGGAAATCATCGGTTAGGTAGCTGTAGTTTCCTATGAAAAAATATATTCTCTACATCTTCAGATGAATAAATGTGTTCTTGTCACGCTTAAATATTCAAAATAATATTTTGAAATCTCTGTAATAGCGTTTAGAAAGATATATGCAACATTGTGTGAATTGTTTACATATGCAAAATTCTCCATGAGTAACAAATTTGTTTATCTTTGCTCTCAAGAGAAAAAATGAGTGGAATGTGTTTGTAAGAAACCGAGTACAGGAAATACGAGACACTGTCAATAATGAGAACTGGAAGTTTGTTTACGGAAAATTTAATCCAGCGGATTTGCCTTCTCGAGGGTGCTCTATCGTACAATTTGTCTCGACCAACTGGTGGGAGGGTCCTGAATGGCTCAAAGGGGAAAAGGAGAGTTGGCCTAGTTTTGAACCGACTATTGATGAGGAAGAGATCATCAAAGAAAAAAGAAAAACCTTACAGGCCCACACCACTCTCATTGTCGAGGCAAATCGATGGTTCCTAGATAGAAGATCCAAGTATAGCTTAAACATTAGGATTATGGCTTGGGTTTTAAGATTCTTGGACAATGCGAGAAGAATACCCACTGAAAGGGGAAATTTGAAAGTAATAGAGTTAGAAAGGGCCGAAAGGAAGCTGTTGAAATTGGTTCAACAAGAGACTTTCCCAGGAAAACAGACTCCGAAAAATGGATTAAAGACTATTAAATCCGTCGAAGGTCTGTGGTGCGTTGAGACGAAACTGCTACATGGACAAGATTCAGAAGTGTGGGACCACGACCTATTTTACTACCTCGTAATCATCCTTTGGTGGAACAGATGGTTCGTGAAATACACCAACAAAATGGGCATGGAGGGGCCCAATTCATTCTTTCACAATTGAGAGAGAAATTCTGGATCATTGGTGGTCGCAGATTGATTAAACAAATAATTGGGAAATGTGTGATATGTAGGAGGCATAATCAGAAACCTATTCAGACTCCTGACGCGGCTTTGCCGACTAATAGAATAGGGTTAGGCAAACCCTTCGAGGTGACAGGTGTGGATCTGTTGGGACCGCTACATCTTAAAGGTGGCAGCAAGGTTTGGGTGGCCTTGTTTACTTGCGCTGTTTACAGAGCTGTCCACCTAGAGATTGTGAGAACATTAGAGGCAAACACTTTTTTGTTAGCTCTAAAAAGATTCATTTGTCGGCGTGGACGTCCAGGAAAAATATATAGTGACAACGGGACAAATTTCTCAAAAACAAACGAATTACTTAAACGCTTGGATTGGGGGGAGATTGAAAGGGAATCGAGTGTAAAAAGAATCCAATGGATTTTTATCCCTCCCTCAGCGCCTTGGTGGGGAGGGTTTTGGGAGAGATTAGTAAGGGTTGTTAAGAGTTTATTGGTTCGTATGCTCGGATTTAGTAAATTGAATTATGTACAACTTGAGACTGCTTTATGTGAGGTAGAGAGTATTATCAACAATAGAGCTCTTTCATATATATCAAAAGATGACCAAGACCTCATTCCCTTGACCCCTCAAATGTTTCTGCAGACTAACGCAAACAATGAGTTTCCGGAGCTAGAGAAAATAAGAGTGAATTCTTTCACCAGAAAATACAAGATTTTGAGTAAACTAAATGAGGAACTTAAACAGAGATTCCGCAAGGAATATTTGCAATTGCACGCATCTCACATCACACCTTGACTTTACGCCCGTTGAAGAACGACGTCGTTCGAAGGTTAGCGAAATAAACATGTTCTATAGAAGAAGCTCCTTTTGAGTTTATAATCTTACAATATGAATTTATATGAAAACACTAAGTGTGAGTTGTGACTGAGAGAAAATATTTAAATGGGTAATTATAAACAAAGTATATAATAGAATTGTGTAAAATACACATATTTTTTTACAACTATATATCACTTTCGTGAAAAATATTATATATTTTGAAGATATATTTACATATTACCTCTGGGATTCATCAGTATTCTTCTATTTTCTTCTGATGAGTCTGGAGTCAACAATATCAATAAAAAATACCTACAATAAGGGAATTCCATTCAAATTACGAGCTTTGACCTGGAGAAAAAGGTATTTGCTACAATTCTTCAGTTCATGGTTTCATCAACCTTTTAATTTGTCTTCAGACGGACTGAATTAGTTGTCGCACTTTGAACACCCTTAGAACTTCTTTAATTTGCACATGAAAGGCTGCCTATAAGGCACTAATTGTGGGGGGAGAGATAAAATAAAGCTATATACTTTTTAAATTAAAAAAAATTGTTTAAAATTATAATTAATGATCGATTTTAAATTGTATAATGATAATAATGTAGGTAAGTGCGAATCCTGCCAGATTTAAAAACGTAGATAAGTTAAGGGGAATAAAATTACCAGCAGAGAAGTTGATAGTCTGAGAACTAAAGGAATTTTCTAAAATTGCAAAGTATTTTAGATCATCTGGAATAAAATTATCAATTTGAAGAATATTCTTAAAAAATAGAACAGAATTGTTTTTAATAGCTTCGCCTTGACAACAAATAATAAAAAGCAGTAATGAAGAAACCAAAATTACCATTAACAAAATCAATATAGATTCTAAGTTAATATATTTGAAACTGAAGATCGCTATTAAATCCATATAAATTACAAAAAATATGTATATCAATGAAGGAAATGAAAATATATTTTGAATATTATCAGCAAGATTTTTCAAATTCATAAATTCCTTCCATATAATTTTAAGATTCATTCCATGTTCAAACATTAATTTAGTCTTCTGCTTTAAAATAGCGTTGAATCTAAAAAGTAAAAAAGAAAATACAAATAAGTATACTTTATATAATGTAAGTTCAAATAATGTTATCAACTCACTTGACTGAATTATCGTTTCACTTGAAAAAATAGATATTAATTGAACGCCTAGAATTGAAATATTGTCAAAGATGAATAAAAATGTAAATTTTAAATTATTCATAGATGAGTAGCAAGTTTGTTTATTTTCAATCTTTCTAAATAATTGATAAAGCATTTTGAGTTTAAAATAAAAATAAGTATTTATTATAAAATAAATAACGCTATACACAACCTTGATTAGAATATTAATATCGCTTAATGTATTTGGATACAAACATATAAATACTTTAATAAATATAATAATCAGTGAATTTACTATAATTCGTATTTTGGCATACAGAGTATTTTTATTTAAACTTATATTACCGCATAGGAATAAATATATTTTAAAATATAAAGGAATTTTTTTGAAATTAGAAAACATTTTAAAATTATTATTACTTTTCTCTATAAAATTTTTCTAATTTTTATAATGAGCAGCACAAAATCGTTTTTGTCCGTTTCAGAGGTGAAGACTTCAATGTTATTGTTTCTTTCTCTCTGGTTACCTTGGAAACTTTGACAAAATATTTGGCAACACATTTTCTTTAATATTAGCTTTAATTCATTAAAAAAAAGAGAGAGAGAATATTATATTTACCTCGTCAATAAGACTGCTCCAAATTGGGGGAATCATAGAACACCACCTTATGAAAAAAATGTCTGATTATATCACAAAGAGAGAGAGTGGAGAAAAGACAAATTAAAACTGTAAACAAATAAAGACGACACTATCTGATCATTAGCATGTCAGAATAATGATTTTCTTTGTTTACATATAACCACCCATTGTATTCTACAGCGACATATTGGCAGTGGTTATCTAGACAAATTGATCGTAATTAGATTGTAAATTCAAATTTTTATATAATCAGTTAATTGTAAATGAATATAAAATAAAATACACTCTATAAATAACAAAAAAATCGATGCACCAATAAGAAAAGGTCTAATTTGTATACAAAGACCTTTCGACCAAACATGCAAATGATTGATGGCTATATTGATTTGGTGGCTAATTTATGCAAAACAAGCACTCCAGCACATCTGAACTGCACATCTAGCATGAGTATTCTAGACTCAATATTCTCCGCGGCACGAAATAATTTTCAGCATTTCCGTTTATTATTATTATTATTTTTTTTTTTTTTGCAGTAAGCCTATTTCTCTACTGAATCAATACCTCGCCAAAAGATTCGTGCTCATTTCAAACATATGTCAAAGTTTGAAAGAGGTCGTACCATTGGATTGAGAGAGACTGGTTGGACAATTCGACTAGTCGTGCAACATCTGTTTCGAAGTGATGCGGCTATTAGACGATGTTGACAAGAGTGGGTCAACAATGGAAGAATGTAACGTCAGGACCGCAGCGGTCGACCAAAGGACACAATAGAACGGGAGGACAGAGAGATTTTTAGAACGGCTGTCGCAGCACTGGATTCAACGTTATATACCATCTAACGTCTGACCAGCACACAAGTGTCCAAAATTAACCTTATCAGACGACAGAGAGATCGGAATCTAAGAGTTCGCCGACCGTTACAATGCCTACCCCTCACACCTGTACACTGACATGTCCGACTACAGTGGTGTCGGGAGCGATCAACTTGGAACTGTGCTGAACCGGAAGGTAGAATCTTTAGTGACGAGTCTCGTTTATAATTGTGACCTGACGACCGTCGGAAACATGTCCTGGGCAGCGTGTGGATCCTGGCCTTATTTTCGAACACCACACAGGTCCACAACTGGCCGTTATGGTCTGGGGTGCCATCTTAATCGATAGCAGGATCCCATTGATAGTCATTCTTGGCACCCTGACAGCATAAGGGTACATAGATGACATTCTATGACCTTATTTATCGCCGTTCCTCTCACATCACCCAGGACTTACTTTTCAACAAGATATTTCCCGGCACATATGGCACATGTTACTATGAATTGTTTTCAATCTTGCCAAGTTCTTCCATGGCCAGCAAGGTCACCTGATCTCTCCCTTATAGAGCACATCTGGGATATGATGGAAAAGCAATTGCAACCATCCCAGAATGTTGATCATTTAGCCCGACAGTTGGAGACAATTTGTCAAGAAATTCTGCAGCATACCATCCGGATTCTTTATCAGTCCATGACACGTCAGGTGACAGCCTGCATACAGGACATTGGGGTTCAACAACATATTGACTTTCTCAATTTGTGACGATCAAAATCTGAAATAAAACAATTTTCGTCAATTTTAATCATTTTTTTACCCTATACATGCTCGTGACATCCATCAATTTCTGTCCCAATCTGACTATTCCTTCTTGCTGGGTCAATATTTTTGTTATAGTGTATTTCATATTAATCCTTGAAATATTTGCTATAAATTTATTAATATTGATTGACCTATTCATAAATTTCTTCGGTCTTTGATTATTTTTCATCTCGCACAGATCTCAGATATCCTGTCTGCTTACTGTTATAATATTTTTGATAGGAATTATTTGCTTGTTTCAATGCATGAGTTTTCTGCCAATGTTGTGCAGTCGTGACTCTTTTTGAAAAATAAAATAATTTTACATCAATATTTTCTCGAATTTAGCTGATATTATGTAATTCATATAAACTAATTAATCCATAATAAGAATTAGAAGAATTTTGAAGATAGATCACTTCTATTTTTTGATGCAAAATAATTTTAAGAAATAAATATCTGACTCTCTCTCTCTTGAGGCTTGAAGAAAAAAGAAGACAAAAAACTTATTTACCTATTTATATTACAGGTAAATCAAAAGGACATTATATATACCAAATGAAAACATTAAAACGCTAATGCTTCTTTTCACAAATAAATTAAACTTCTACTGTCCTTAATGCTATGAAAAAATATTGGAAGGGCTTAGCTCATCAGTGGTGAACCCTCCCATCGCAGTAAGGACATTAGAAGTTTGATTTATTTGTCTTCTTCTTTCTTATCTCCACTCAATCATATAAGGGTATCAAGTTTTGACTCTTGATGGTGTCTGTTTGACAACCATCATGACTGGGTCAAGTAGAATGCGTCTGCCTTTGTCATTAAGACTGGGAGCACTACTCAGTGGCAGGCCGACTTAGCTCCAAAAGAAATGGCCGCCTCTGACATGAGGAACAGACGCCATGTACAGCCGCTCCTAACATGGAGTACAAACGCTGCTCATTCTGTATCCCTGGATTAGGGGCCCTTACAGGGTACTATCAGCTGGGCCAGCTGAACCCAGGTTTTTTAGCGAGCTTGTTACTGCTCCCCCTCCTCCTTTTTCATCCGGGCTTGGGACCAGCAAAGGCGAATATTTGTGAAAAGAAACATTGGCGTCTTAATGTTTTCATTTGTTATATATATATGGCGCGTTATTGCTTTATAATATATACCATTCTCAAAGGGAAGAATAAAGGACAATTGTGCGCTTATCTGATGTCTTGTATGATTATTCCATACTTCTCCTGGTTGGCCATGAAGCTCAGCCTGGTATATTTTATAGCCCAGCTCCTGGACATCGCCTTTTGCATGACCTCTTCAGCATCGCACAATGTGCACTTCAGCAGCCTTCTTGGTGGTGATTTGGATTATTCTTGCGGTGAAATCCAGGTTCATCCACTCCCTGGTTATCTCCAAGCTGCCGAGCTTGGTAGGTCCTGAAATCACCTCACACAGGTCCACAGGTAGTACCTCCACGACCAAATATTTGTCCTAGAGGCTTCCTAAGAAATCAAGAAATGGGTATTTAAGGTCAAACTTGAGTATAAACGCTGAAAATGTGTAAAATATTCTTGATATAAATAATCTTGATTTTTCAGGAAGAGAGAGCCTATAGGACTAAATATTTGGTCATAGAAGTACAGCCTGCACCACACAGATGAGGATCAACAGCCCGAAACGCGTTCGCGGTTGGTTTTTCTTTATTTATGAAGAAAATCGAGGTTGGCCAAATATCAGGGAAAAGGCTAAATAAATATTTAATTGATTTCTATTGTACTATAGGGCGCTCTGCCATCTAAAAAGCTCGTTGTTGTTGTTGTCGTGTCCAAAGAAGAGTGTCAGATGTTTCCATGCATCTCCAACACAGCAGCAGCAATATCCACTATCTTGGGCAAGAAAAAGCTCGTGTGAGCAGGTTAATATATGCCTATTTTGTTTTTAATATCAACACCTTTTTTTCACATTTATTGTAGCAGAATATGTATTAGAATTTTAGACTTTATATAGTGCCTATTTTTTTTAAATTCACATCCTTACTGCAATGATAAAAAAATAATGAGAAGGTCTGGCTCATCAGTGATGAATCCTTCCAGCAGTTTCGCCAGTTTAATTTATTATTCCGCTTCAATATTGTATTAGGTTTTTAAAATTTTATATCCAGTACTCTAGAGAAACTCTTGGCGAAGATATTTAAAATGACTAAGATTATAAGTTTGAGGGGAGTAGAAATACATATATATATTTATGTCTAACCAGACTTAATGGTGTTTTTTCATAAGAGCACTGCTTAAAACGCGGCTGGAGCGTGACATCCAGTATTCTTGGCACGCGCGACATTCAAACAATAAAGCTTTCTTCCAGCGCAGCTGATATTTCTTTCCTCTCTTTATTTTTAGCTTTATTAAGTTAATTTATTTTATAAAAATATAAGTTATATTTTATCAGCGTCTTATCCACAAGCCACATCAATTAACGCCCCACAAATAAAAATATGTGTTTTTATATTTTTTTCTACCTTAATGTTCAGGTTTAAATTGATTATATAAATATATTCCATGGAAGCAATGGTCGCCTCTCCCGTCAAAATTAACACTCAGAATCTGACGCCATGGCGGCCGGACTAGATGGCGTCAGATTCTGACGTTAATTTTGACGGGAGAGGCGACCATTGCTTCCATGGATTAATTTCCTCCGGCAAATTTTCCATCTATGTTTTGCCAATAGATTTGGCCCAGCCACATTGCCAGCAAAACACCTCTTTGGTAGATTGTGAGGATTCCATTAGATCCCGTGTGGATCTCATGGAATAAAGTCCGCCCTAGACTGACGAGGGCCATTAGCCTGAAACCATGGTCTCTAGGTGGACGCTTATCAGTTTACCAAAGTTGGTGTTGTGGCTTTGTCACAGACCCAATGCCGCTAGTTGCGGCGACGGTCAATAGATGGCGTCCTTGCTTCCATGGATTAATTTCCTCCCGGCAAATTTTCCATCTATAAATATATTCATATTTAGAAATACATATACTGGACAATTAAGAAAGACAAAATTCAGGATGACACAGCAATTTATTTAAGGAAAGAACAAATACCAGAGAGGCAATGAAGGAATCTTACAGGGTAGAAAATATAAATATTAAAATTAGTAATCTGTTAATAAAAATAAATGCTATAATATATATGACCTGGCGTCGCTCGAGTGAGTGTGCTCCAAAGAATCTTGTTTCTGTCCAACTAACAGAATGAAGCAATTTTATAGTAATCATTTTCTAACTTAAAAAATGTTAATTAGTTCGTACTTGGTTAATTTAAATTTACTTGGTTTAAAATGCGAAAAAGACTCCTTGTAGACTTAACTCTTGATAGCCTTCACCCAGATTGGTTAAATATAGACAATCACATGTAACAAATAAATATATACATACACTCTGACTTATATATGTATATATAGATGCATTCCTACTGTCCACAAAACTTATATCTATAGTTCGTTTTAGAGACCATTTATAAGAGTTCCAATGGAATGTTATGTTGGGAGGGTTGACTACTGATGAGCCAGGCCCTCCCATTATTTTTTTTTTTATTATTGCAGTATGATAGTAGAAAATTATTTTATTTTTTAAACAAAAAAATTCTAATATAACATATAGCGAACAAAAGCAATATGATATTTATTATTTTAATACTTTCTTACTCTGAATATATAACTCTTGCTGAAAAATTCTAGTACAAATTTTTAAATGAGTTAAACTCTAATATGTTCCAGAATTATTTTATACATACGTATAAATATAATCCTTAAATTTTGAGCATCTGAGTGTCGATTTTCAAATCCTATAAAATTTATAATTCAAAGAGCAAGAGTTTATTTTAAAATTTTAATATTTGACCAAATTATATTTATTTACATTTAAAATGTGTTTTGGATCTTGTTTACATTCATCAACTATTTATTAATTGTGTAAATAATATTTATTTCATATTATTTATAAATATTTTTCTTTAAAATGTCTGCAAAACAACTTGCGAAAATAGCGACAAACGAATATTTTCAAAAGTTGATAGCTGGTTTACCTCAGAAATTTTCATTAGCATTTTCATATGGATCCGCAGCGGTATCACAAAGTAATCGAACAAAACCAGTAAGTCATTTTAATTTAGTTCAAATATACGTTTCCATTTTCTACAAGGGCATCTACATTTATAATTATAAGTTGCCTTTAGACTATAGGTTCTAATGGCAATATACAATGTTTTACCAATTTAATAAAAGAAAAATCTACTTCGATTTGTTCCTTCCAAAATATCGTTTTAGCACGCACATTCTAAATTATATAACCAAACAGCATAATTCATTTTGCACAAAAAATATATATTCTGCAGTTGTTCTCCAATTTGATTCTCTAAAGAACACCCAAACTGTGAAAATCAATAATTTTATTCACAGATAATATGTTGTATGTTAATTTAAGTTTAACATAAATACAGATTTATATAAATTTAAATATATTTATGGGGGTCGGTGGAAGGCTGGTTAAACCGTTTGGTTTTCGACCACTAGGACCCGGGTTCGATTCCCGCATTGGACACTTTTTTCTGTTTAAAGAAAAAAAATGCTCCAATGGCCCCCGATTCTTGCAAAAGTCCAACCCCACCAGCAAGTGCAAGCAACCAAACGGGGCTCTGGCATTAGTAAGGGCAAAGTCGAACTGCTTTTCACATGTGTAGACATGTGGTGCACTTACAGTAAAAGCAGTCGCTAACTACCCACCATGATTATCATGGCCTGTACCACGTGTACTAGGGATAAGCAAAAAATATATATATATTTATTATTCAAATGTACCTTTAAACAAATAGAGATTAAATTAATGAAACAAAAATGTGACAAAATCTTTATTCTCTACACCACTACTTCTTCTGTTTTAAATAAAAAATAAATAAAATAAAAACTTGGTCAAAAAACACATTTTTTCTATGATGTAATTGTTATATACATCATTGAATCTATATATTGGCAAGAGGATGGTATTCATGTTTCAAGATAAAATTGTGAAAAACTTCTCACTTCTCACACAATGAGTTTCTTTTTTGAATCTCTCATGTCTAATGGATATTGTGTCATAAACAGGAATATAGATTTACCATCACAATACATTATATATCTTAGAAGAAATCAATAGATCAATTTTTATTAAATCTATTTGCCCTAAAAATGTAAATAGACATAATCCATAAAATTTAAATTGAAAATTTAATTTGAATTATAGATTATAGATACAAAAAAATAAGACCTAATCCAAATAAATTAATAGTGTGTGACGTTTCTGTAACAGCGTTGTTACCATCATCAGACAAAAGAATAAATGAGAAAAAAAATATCGCAGCATGTTCTTAAATAGTACTGTTATCAAGTGTGTAAACAGTACTATCCAGTGCTGTAGTGGAGGGTATACGGGGGTATACGCCGTATACCCTATGCTTTTAAAATTTAGATAGCGTATACCTAGTGGTTTTACTTAAAAATAGCGTATACCCTATGATTTTGTTCAAATTTTTTATTAAAAATTTATTATTTTCTTTCTTTGTAATAGTAAAAAAAAATGATGATAAAAATTGTACTGAAAAATTGCAAAAAATTTTCAAATTAACAATTCACATAAAATATTTCATTCATTTAGTAAAAATTTCTTGGGAAAAATATATCAACTATATTCAAATTAATAATCAAACAAGCCTCCTTTAACGAAAAACGGAAAACGAATATAACCGAACCTTTAATTTTTGAAAATGGTAATTTTGTTTAAAACCACAATGAAATGAAAACCTCAAACTTTCCTAATATTTAAAAGTTATTATGTTTGCTTAATAGAAAATATGTTAAAAAATTAAAGTTTAAATAAAAATAAAGTTATATTTTCTGATGTTAAAATCATTTACAAAAAAAAGTAAAAACGACTTCTTCAAGATAGATGTTCTCTTATTACCAATGCTGTATTTATCCAGCAGTGATGTAAACTAATACATAAACAATTTGGTTTTCGATTTAAAACGATTTTCTTCTAATTCTATACAATTGAAAATATATTTGAATTTTATCAAATACTCTTCTTTAACTAAAGTTGCTATGGTAACCATGCTAAACTACGTTATTGTGGACGTTAATTTTGCATATTCTTTAGTTTATTTGAAGTTAGCAAAAGCTGTTGACAAAATAACATTGATTTTCAAAAAATATAATTTTGAAAACTTCTTTAAGTAAGTTTATTGATACTGGCTTAAAAGCTTATTTAAATTGTTTTTAATTGTTGATGAAAAGTTGGTGTTTGTTTTTTAAAAAAATAAATAAAATAAAGATTTTATTCAAAACAAATCGATTAAGTAAGTATCTAAATTTTGTTAATGTTAAAATAAGTGAAATTTAAATTTTCTGTACTTATACTAGCTTTCGAAAATAACTCTTCTGTTTAATTATGGACCGCTGGTTGAAGACAGGAAATTTATGTACTAAAAGAAGTTTGGAGGTAGAAGAAGATGCAGAAAAGAATGAACTAGAAGAAGCTGTTAAAAGAAATAAAAACACTGTTGGTACATCAAATGCAAGTACTATCTCAAAAAGAGCTGATATATTGATCAATAGTTCACCAGAGAAAATGAATGACCAGGATTCCAAATTTGAAGTTTGGAATGATTCCCAATATATTCAATTTAAGGAAAAGTATCCATGGCTTTCAATTTCCAAAGGTAGACTCAGATGTAACATTTGCGCAAGTGTTAAAACTTTAGGGGCTGCAAAAAGTGAAAGAATTCATATTTCACCAGAATGGAGTAACTACCTAATAGAAGCAGCAGGAAAAGATCGGGCAAGCAAATTATCAAACATCGAATGAAAATTAAAAAGCATTGTGAGTCTGAAGCTCATAAAATAGCTGAGAATATTAAGAAAGACAGAAAAAATAAATAAATTAGAAGAATATGCAAACAATATGAACATTTAAGTAGAAAATGAAAATATTAAGCTTTTTAGAACTGCTTATAATATCGCTAAAACAAATAGACCATATTCTGATTATGAAAATCATATCACGTTACAAACATTAAATGGCATTAAATTAGGATCGACTCTTCACTCCAGATATTCTGCTACACAAATAATAAACCATATAGCCTGCGAAATGCAAAAAATGCTTGTTGCGAAGATTTTGTCAACAAATTCAAAAATTACTATACTAATTGATGAATCAACAACCTTAAGTAATAAATCAACTTTGGTCATTTTCTTGAAAGCATATTTAGGAGGAGAAAGTATTGATTATATTTTCTTTGATTTGTGTGAATTACAATGCCAAGACTCAGAAAATATTGAAAAAGAGCTTTTGAATACTTTGTATAAACATGGGTTGAACGAAGAATATTTAAAAGAAAATTGGATAGCAATTGCGACTGATGGGGCAAGTGTCATGGTAGGAAGACATTCGGGAGTCGTAACTCGACTTAAGCAAAAGTTTCCAAAACTTTTTGCATGGCACTGCCTCAACCATAGATTAGAGCTTTCTGTTGGCGATACTATCAAAGAAGTCCGCGGAATCAACCATTTTAAAGCTTTTATGGACAAACTGTATTCATTATATAGCCAATCTCCCAAAAATTGTCGTGCTCTGGAGGAAGCTTGCCATGAATTAGGAACAAGATTTGCTAAAGTGGGTCGAATTTTAGGAGTACAATGGATTTCAAGTAGTTTTAGAACAATAAAAACCGTCTGGGAGTCATACGAGTCATTGCACCATTTCAAATCATCAACATATCTCGATTCCACATATCAAGGGTTATTAAGAAGATTGGAGAGTCCAGAATGTATATTAGATTTAGGTTTAATGTACGACATGCTTCAGGAAATGTCAATGTTGTCTTTAGAGCTGCAGTCTAGAACAACTACTTTACAAAAGGCGGAACATATAATAAAGAGAACAATTAGAGTCATAGAAAGCTTCAAAACATCACCAGGAGAAAAAAGCTTGCTAGCTCTTGAAGCGGCAGAAAACTTAGTTTTTAGGAGCGTAACATTAGTTCCCAATGCCAAAATTATTCCGATTGATAGAAAAAAATTTCTTCTAAGTATAATAGAAAAGTTAAAATTAAGGTTGTGTACAGAATCAAATGAAGATAATGAGCAATTAATTAAGGATATTTCAGCTCTAGAACCAAACAATTTTGACGCAGAAAATGTTCGATATGGAGAGGTCGAAATGAGACGTATTTGTCGAAGGTTTAACTTAGATGAAATGAAATGCATTAACGGCTTGAGAGATTTTGTTGATGATAAAAACAATGTTCCCGAAACACTTCAACCATTTTTCAGGGCAATTTCAACATTGCCCTGTTCAACAGCTGAATGTGAGCGAGGTTTCAGCCTGATGAATGATATAATAACAAACTTGCGGACTTCTTTGCTAATATCAAATGTTTCGAACTTAATGTTCATAAATTCAAATGGACCACCAATCGAAATGTTTCAGCCGAAAAAATACGTTCAATCATGGCTTTTACATCATAGATCATCTACTGACACTAGATCAAGAGTTTGTGCCAGAAAAAATACAGATGCATCTCGGCAGTCATTATGGGACATTTTTATGTAAAAGTTGTATGTAATATTTTACGTCTTTTTTTCAAATAAAAATATAATTAAAAATAACCTTGTTTATTTTTACCAAAAATTTATATTCTCAAGCGTATACCCTATGCTAATTTCACGACTACAGCACTGGTACTATCTATGAACATGCTGTGATATTTTTTCTTATTTATTCTTTTGCCTGATGATGGTAACAACGCTGTTACTGAAACATCACACACTATTAATTTATGTGGATTAGGTCTTATTTTCTTGTATTTAATTAGAGATGTAAATAGGTATCATGTTTATATAAAGTGATATCTACCAATTTTAGATTTGTATTTCAATTTTAAAATTTCAGTTGTAAATATCCATGCTGCGCGCGTGTATATGTATAAATATTGAATCAATAATCCCTTCACTAAACATTAATAACGAACTACTCAAAATATTATATATTAAAGAAACTCTTTCCTCATCGAGTAGTTCGTTATTAATATGTTTAAATATTTCTTGTAAGATGTAGTCTTCTTCTTCTTTCTTATCTCCACTCAATCATATTAAGGTATCAAGCTTGTAGAGCTTGACAACCATCATGACTGGCTGAAGTAGATTATGTCTGCCTTTGTCATTAAGACTGGGAACACTACTCAGTGGCAGGCCGACTTGGATCCAAAATAAATGGCCTTGTAAGATTATAAACACAAGGTAATTTGGTCTTATTACCTTGTGTTTATAATCTACAATCCAAATTGTGCCTCATCGGCCTTGTAAGATGTAGTCTGTTTTCATTAAGCCCGTTGAAGAGTGATTATCACATGTAAGCTTACATTTAAAATACAAAAGAAACTCATTGTGAGAAAATATTTTTTATAGTTTTCAAAGGTATTCATCTACCAAAAGAGGTACCCACCATTTAAAAAATGCATTAAAATAATTCATTCTGCACATGTAGGAATGTTCCATCACACCAGCTTTGGCATGTTTAGACACAGTACAACAACTTATATACCATGGTTTCTAAGCTAAAAGTTTCTTATCCCCTTGTGTATAGATTATACACATTCCATGAGTCCATGTTCCTCAAGCTGTTTTATGATAAGCAGCGGCCTCTCCCAAAGGTCCTGCATCTAATGCAAGCCAAAATGTGTTCTGGAGCTGCAGGTGCCAAGCTACATTTTAGACAAGTGGGGTAGATTTTGTTGTTATTTTCGATCTTCAATGGGTTGAGAAGGCCTGTTCTAAAGCAGAGCAGTCAGCAGAGCTGAATGCTACAGGGTGCATCTCCAGGTGGCGGATGGAGAAATGAATTTCAGATATGAAGACCAGCTGTGAAACCAGAAGAATAACTCTGATGAAATAAGCAGTCACAAATCAACAGCAGCTTTGTTAGAAAGAGGAAATTAGCAGCTTTGTTAGAAACTCATTAAAAATCATGAGTTCAACTGAACCAGTTGATAGACCTCAGTAAGGGTTCCTCTCCAGGGATACTGAGGTCTGTACTCATGTTAGAGTCGGCAGCATCTGTTTCCATGTTAGAAACAGCCTCAAATTACACTGGTCAACAAGATTTTTGCACAAGAGAACCTGATTATGTTTCTAGTGTAACTTTTCATGCTGAACTCAAAAATCTAATCAGAAATTTCCCATCACCTATGGTTTTTGTGTGACGGTCTTTTTTTAGTATTGGGATAAATACAGTAAAAATTGCAAACATTGTCACGTAACTGGTTTATCAAAAAATATTTTTCTTTGTCCACAAAGAAATAGCATCTTATCTACATGTCCTGAATCCAAATATACCATTAGTTTTTTTCTATTACACAATATTTCTGAGATACACCTACTTGAATTTGGAAATATTGTTAATATATAGGCATATATGAACGAAACATATTTATTATTGAAAAGCAGTGACAGTGGATTTTCTTCTATACTTTGCTTGTGGTAGATCCCTCTTGAGTGCCCAGCAGTCGTCGGCAAGCATAGCGGGACTCCATTTACCTTGGTACCGCTTCTCCATGCTTGATATAGCTTGATGAAACCTCTCACCATGCTCATCGCTAACTGCGCCAAGATTGTCTGGAAAGAAATCTAGATGTGAATGCAGGAAATGGATCTTGAGGGACATGTTACATCCCAGTGCCTTGTAGGAAAGCAACAGATCATTAACTATGTCTCGGTAATTTTCAACCTTGACACTTCCTAAGAAGTTTTTGCAAACGTTTCAAAAGGAATTCCATTCTGCTGCTTCAAATTCATTCAAACTATTTTGAAAATTTCCATCCTGCTGCAATTCTCGAATCTGAGGTCCAACGAAAATGCCTTCTTTAATCTTCACTTCACTTATACTAGAAAATTTTTGTTTTAGGTAGGCAAATCCACTGGCATTTCGATCCATTGCCTTGACAAAGTTCTTCATTAATCCCAGTTTAATATGTAATGGTGGTAAGTAAATATTTTCTGAATCGATCAGGGGTGGATTTGCAATATTTTTATATCCTGGAGTAAAGATTTTACGGTTTGGCCAGATTTTTTTAATGTAATGCCTTTCCCTATCTCTGCTATCCCACTCACACAGAAAACAACAAAATTTTGTATATCCAAGCTGTAATCCACGCAAGAGAGCAACGACTTTCAAATCGCTGCATATTTTCCAACCGTATCTTTCATATTCTATCTTTTTCAAAAGCAGTTTCATGTTTTCGTAAGTCTCTTTCATGTTGGATGCATGTATTTATCCCAATACTAAAAAAAGATCGTCAGGCAAAAACCATGGGTGATGGGAAATTTCTGATTAGATTTTTGAGTTCAGCATGAAAAGTTACACTAGAAACACCATCAGGTTCTCTTGTGCAAAAAAAAAAGTTTTTTTTTGTAGACCTGTGTTACAGGCAAAGTCGGACTTTCACCAAAATGGATCATGGTGCCATGATCAATGAAAGCTACACCCCATTCCATGACATCAAGCTAAAAGTAATTGATACCTTTACCCTTTTATGATTATTATGACCCAAATAACATGTACTAGGCATCGCAAAATTAGAGAGGAGTTCAGGAATTGGTTTAACCATGGACCACATGTAGTAGGGATAAATATTTATATTTTTTATGATAACAAGCTAAAAAGTATTTGTCGTGTAAATACAGTTTAATTTCTTCAATTTAATGCCCCAAAGAGATCAGAATTATCAGCTGAATTAAAGTGTAAAATTCAAATTTTACAATTTTTTAAAAGTTTCTAGAAAATTGTTGAATTGAAGTAAGTGTTAAAGAAATTCTACTCTAGATGGACCTAAAAGGAAAAAAGAACTTTAGCAAGGATGTTTAGCCATGTATCAGCACCAGCACAAACACACACACTGTGAACACTTGGAAAACGTGAACTGAATTAATGATATGATTCAATTTGTGGATTATAGATTATAAACACAAGGTAATAATACCAAATCCAAATAAATAGTGTGTGACATTTCAGTAACAGCATTGTTACCATCTTCAGACAAATCATTTAGCACTTTTGTATGAAGATGGTAACAATACTGTTACTGAAATGTCACATACTATTTAGTTATATGGATTTGGTATTATTACCTTATGTGAATTATAAACACAAGGTAATAATGTGGAAAAATAGTACAAATGTGATATTGTACTGGGATAAGGTGAATAAATAATGAAAAAGACATCTCCTTATCGTGCAACTGAAAGTTGCTGATGGCTTGTGCCATCTATCAGAATAAATATGTAGTGGGGGGGCCCGAGTCCGACTTCCAAGTCGTTCCGCCAAGAGATCAACACCATAGAGGTCCGTACGTCACTTGACCTCACGGACAATACAGCAGCTACATGTCCTCACTTCTTTTTTCTAGATTTGGTTCATTTTGTCTCCTCTCTAATTGTAAAGATGTTGCTGTATCACCTCATAAGCATAAATAAATAAATATCAACTATTCATTGATTAATTGGAATAATTAATTCCAGAATTGGCCGAATTTCCCATTCTTGATTAATCAACGTGTACATGGTTAGCTTTTTCTTGATTAATCAAGAATGGGTATTATATTTGGCCAAATCTGGAATAATTAAAAACTAACGAGAATAGTTGATATTTATTCCAATAGATGGCGCAAGCCATCAGCAACTTTCAGTTGGACGATAAGGAGATGTCTTTTTCACAAGGTAATAAGTCTTATTACCTTATTGAAGTCTTAACGTAAACTGAATTAATGATAGATAAGGCACAATTTGGATTATAGATTATAAAATAAGGTAATAAGACCAAATCCAAATAAATAGTGTGTGACGTTTCGGTAACAGCGTTGTTACCATCTTCAGACAAAAGTATTGAATGATATTCACAAAAGTACATTCAGTACTTTTGTCTGAAGATGGTAACAACGCTGTTACTGAAACGTCACACACTATTTATTTATTTGGATTTGGTCTTATTACCTTGTTTTAAATTAATGATATGATTGATTCAATTTTTGGATTATAGATTAGAAACATAAGAACCAATGGTTTTAGACCACCTTTCCACAGACCTCCTTCTGAATGAGAATGAATTTTACACATTTGTCTTGATATTTGTGAAACCGATGGTGAAGTCATGCTGAGTGATTTACCAGGACATCCTATTCAGCTGGAACCTCTGACAACTTCTTTTTATTCAGTACTTTTACCTGATGATGGTAACAACTCTGTTACCTA
This sequence comes from Cordylochernes scorpioides, assembly GCA_030710605.1. NCBI lineage: Eukaryota > Metazoa > Arthropoda > Arachnida > Pseudoscorpiones > Chernetidae > Cordylochernes > Cordylochernes scorpioides. Next base: position 54,641,480 of record CP092880.1, read on the forward strand.
AATGCCACACCCTATTTATTTAATTGATCTTAATACAAGAAAATAAAAACTAATCCAAATAATTTATTAGTGTGTGACGTTTCGGCAACAGCATTGTCACACACTAATAAATTATTTGCATTAGGTCTTATTTTCTTGTATTATCTCTATATATATAAAAGTCAATTCCTGTCTGTCTGTCTGTTTCGCGATAAACTCAAAAACTACTGAACCAATTGGTTCCAAATTTTGCATGTCGCTTTTTATAAACCTGAGGAAAATTTTTGGCTACATTTTGCTTATTATTTTTGGCTATTTCTTTTTTTAATTTGAAGAACTATTTTTTTACGCGGACTAATCCGGAATAGAATGAATACCTAAATATGGCCATTTTTTTTAAAGCATCGGTGGCTTAGTGGTAGAATGCTCGCCTGCCACGCGGGCGGCCCGGGTTCGATTCCCGGCCGATGCATTTTTTTTTTACAATTTTTAAAACTAATTTATAAAAAATATAATATAAATATATACTATTATATCAACTATATGAATTAAATCAAATACCTAAACACTAATCTCTTCTCTATATATATAAAAGTCAATTTCTGTCTGTCTGTCTGTTTCGCGATAAACTCAAAAACTACTGAACCAATTGGTACCAAATTTTGCATGTCGCTTTTTATAAACCTGAGGAAAATTTTTGGATACAATTTGCTTAGTATTTTTGGCTATTTCTTTTTTTCATTTTCAGAACTTTTTTTTTACGCGGAGTAATCCGGAATGGAATGAATACCCAAATATGGCCATTTTGTATACGCATCGGTGGCTCAGTGGTAGAATGCTCGCCTGCCATGCGGGCGGCCCGGGTTCGATTCCCGGCCGATGCATTTTTTTTTAACAATTTTTAAAACTCATTTATATTATATCTTCTATATATATAAAAATGAATGTTTGTTTGTTTGTTTGTTGGTTTGTATGTCCGGTATACAAATTCGCAGTAGTTCACTAATTCAAACCAAATATTCCATACATAGGTAAAAAAATACGAGGAAAATGATAGGCTATTTTAAATTATATATAAATTAAATATTAAAACTATATATTCAAATTATTCTACTTAGCTCACGAACAGCGCCCTCTATCAAGGTTATAAATACGTTTAAAATCGAAATCTTCTCAAAATTTTATTAATAATAGTTCGCTTAATAATTAGAATACTTGATCTAAATCGAAATATTTATAGACGCTCGCTCGATTTGAAGATTTATATCGTAACTATACTGACTGTAAAATTTGGAGCGGGACGTTTCACAAGAGTGACATCCACGGCGCCAATTTATAATTGTAACGAATAGTGTTTGAATATAACATTTAATCGGGTAAACCCGGGAGTTGCCCGGGTCATTCGTCTAGTAATCTATAATCCAAATTGTGATTTATCAATAATTGATCATATTACCTTGATATGAAAATTGAACAAGTAAAAATCCCCTCTTATCTTGGAAGCATTATAAAATGAGGAATGGAAACAAAAGGTAACATAAGACCAAATGAATAAATAGTGTGTCATGTTTACGTAACGGTATTATTATCAGACAAAAGTATTGAATGAGAATGATGCTACTAAAATGTCACACACTATTTATAGGGGGTCGCGGTGGAAGGATGGTCTAAACCTTTGGGTTTTCGACCGCTACGACCCGGGATCGAATCCAGCATTGGGCACTTTTTTCAAATTAAAAAAGAAGAAATTGAAGAAATTTTTTATTAAGAAAAAAAAAAAGTGTGGTAATACAGGATTTGATCTTGGGTTACATGGCTGTCAAAAATGGATGGTTTATTTCTCTCCTCCACCAACCCCCAGTAAGACAAGGTAATCCGGGACACCATCTGGCCACACACAGCTTCCACCAATAGACAACAACACCAAATGTTATGATGCATTAGCTCGCCATCTGTTATGAAAATTCTAAATTATAGACGCGTATGATTCTTTTAAAATGGGGGGTCGGTGGAAGGCTGGTTAAATCGTTTGGTTTTCGACCACTACAACCCGGGTTCGATTCCCGCATTGGACACTTTTTTCTGTTTAAAAAAAAAAATGCTCCAATGGCCCCTGATTCTTGCAAAAGTCCAACCCCACCAGCGAGTGCAAGTAACCAAACAGGGCTCTGGCACATTTGTAAGTGCAAAGTCGAACTGCTTTTCACATGTGTAGACATGTGGTGCGCTTACAGTAAAAGCAATCGCTAACTATCCACCATGATTATCATGGCTTTGAGATAATAAAGAAGAAGAAAAATAAAATAATTTCTTCTGCCCCCTTACTGCAATGGAAAAAATTAATGGGAGGGCCTGGCTTATCAGTGGTGAACCCTCCCAGTATTTTCGCCAGTTTAATCCGAATTTAAACCAAATGTCCTGGATATAAAGAAGTGGTGTAAGTGCCAAGTACTGTGCAGCCAGGCATGGTGGACTACCTAGTTGCTGTGGACGATCCCCTCAGTTGGCACCAGGAGAACCTAAAGCTCAACCCCCACCACTACTCCTTCCTGCGCTGGGGCGGACCTTCTCTGGTCCGCTGGGTCCAGGAGGACTTCGGAGCTTCCATCTACTACAACTCTCTGGTCGAGATTCCTGAGGAGAACAGGACGATCAAATATGGTGTCGTCAGTACAGCCTCACTCCTGCATGACCTGAAGAACTGGTCGAGTCTCTACGCTGCTGGCAGATTGCATAAACCTGTAAGTCCTTCAACACACACAAGGTAATAACACCAAATCTAAATAAATAAATAGTTTGTCACATTCCAGTAATAGCATTGTTATGAAAATTTGAAACTATTATTTTTTTTTTTTATTTATTTATTTATTTTTTTTTTATTTTTTTTTTTATTTATTTATTGTTACAAAAGCACGAAGTCCAAAGGACTATTGTGCTGTGCTAGTATTATATATATATATATGATTAATTATTTACACGATGGATTAGTATTGTTTTGTAAATTATTGTACAAATAGTTCTAAACTTAACAAAGTTCTCATAAGATAGAGTATATACACAAAGAGAATTTGGTAATGTTTCAAAGTATCTACATACAATTTGATTAGTCAGAGGGCAAGATAAAAGAAGATGCTCTGGTGATTCAACATCTAAGCGGCATTCACATGTTGGATCATTGATAGCATTCAGTTTGAATAAGAAACTTAAGAAGGGTCCTTTGCCAGTTAAGAATAAAGTAGTGAATTTATCAGAAGAAATGAAATTTGGGACAGCAATTGGAAAGAATTTCTTGAACAGTTCATTAGATTGAGAAAGATAAAACTTAAATTTTAGATCCAGATATAGTTTGTTTAATTCTTTTTGAAGGGGTTTTTTGAGTGTTCGATCTGTAAGAGAATTTGTCATATTATACTTTGTTTGTAATAATTCAAGATAATCGGACAGTAAAGGGGTTTTCGCTAGTATATGTGTGATGTAAGAAGATGAAGCCCTATAAGCATGAATGCATCTAATAAGAATTTGATATTGTATAGAATTCAACTTGGATCTTTTTGCTGCAGTGATAAAAGGAAACCAAATATTTGATGCATAGCTTATTGTAGAGCGTATCATAGCTTTATATAAGATCAATCTACGTCGAGTATCAATGCCCCAAGTACGTGCACATAATGAGAATAATATATTCTTAAGTTTCGTAGCTTTCATAATTATATTGTCAACATGTGTTCCAAAATTAATCTTATTCCTTTGTCTATGATTTTTAAAAATAACTCCCAAAATTTTAACAGTTTCTGATGGTTGAATTATTTTTCCATCAAAATTAATGGGCAATTTTTCATAGTTATGTAGATAGAGTATACCTGTTTTGTTTGGACTTAGTGAAAGTTTTACCTTTTCACACCATGCTTTGATTTTTATTAAACATTTGGTAATATTAAACTGAAGATCATAGATGTTTGAACTCCATACCACAAATGTCACATCGTCCGCGAAAGCAATTACTCTAGCAAAACTTTCGTTAAAAGATAAGTTGAAATCATTAAGTAATATATTCCAAAGAATAGGAGAAATAATACCACCCTGGGGACATCCCTTATTTATCTTTTTTATACACTTTACATTAGTATATTTAAACTCTACACTCCGGTCTTCAAAGTAAGAATTAATTATTTTTATAAGTACCGCTGGAAAATTTGCCTTGTCCAATTGTTGGAGAATTGCCGGATGCCATGCGTTGTCGAAAGCTCCGCTGATGTCCACTGTTACTATTGCCGTATTTTCTGTTTCTCTTTTCAGAAGACTTAATTTAGTTATTTCTTGTAAAGCAGAGATTGTTGATTTTTCTTGTGTAAATCCATGTTGAGCAGGATGCATAACATTATTACTATTAATATGATTTAAAAGTTCAATATGAATTAGACTTTCAAAAATTTTACCTAAATTAGAAGACAAGCTTATAGGGCGGTAGGCTTTCGGATCTTTATAATTTTCTTTATTAGGTTTTTTTATAATCATTACTGCTGACTTTCTCCAGGCCTCCGGATAATAATTAAGTCCCATACAAGCATTGAACAATTTTGTTAACACAGGAGATATATGATGAACTGCCGTTTTGATCATCTGATTGCTTATATGATCTATTCCTGGAGCCTTGCCATTTTTAAGTTTTTTAATTATTGAACAGATTTGAATATTATCAAAATAAATGATTTTATCATTAGAAAAAGTATAACTCTTGTCTCTGATTAATTTATGATAGTTTGTGTCAGAAGATTGACAGTCATTCGGAAATAGAGAAGATAAAAGATTTTTCATTTCTGATTCGAGCACATCTTGAGATACATCTAGAATTGGTAAATCAAAAGACCTAGGAGAAATTTTTTGTTTAAAAGTTTTGTAAGTATTACCAAAAGGAGATGTATTTTCAACTTCCTCCAGGAATACCCTCCAGCTTACATTTCTTGTTTTTTCAATAATATTCATATACTTATTTCGTATTTCTTTATACATTTTTTCATCAACTAGCTGTCTATTAGACCGTTTACCCCGATAATATAGATTTCGAACATATTTAAAATGATTTTTAAAAAGTTCCAGTTCATCCGTCCACCAATTAAATGGATTATTATTTAAATATTTTGGTTTTAATCGTAGAGATGCATATGCAGCTTCAATTAATATGTCAGTTATGAGAGAAACTACACAGTTTATATCGTTTATATTTACTATTTTACCTAATTTCATCATTGCCTCATTTATCCTAGACACATTGATTGCCTGCTCATATTTTTGCCAATTGGCTCTTTTTTCTTGAAAATACCATGTAGAATTATTTTCATGTAATAAACTTTCTGTTTCCAGACTAATGTCGAATGAGATTGCGTGATGGTCTGTGATTTGCGAAAGATTTAACGTTTTCCATCCATTAACATAAAAATTTGAAACTATTATAGAGACGCGTATGATCCTTTTAAAAATTAAACAATTTCTACTACCCTTACTGCAATGGAAAAATTAATGGGAGGGACTGGCTTATCAGTGGTGTACCCTCCCATTAATAAGGGCAGTAGAAATTGTTTAATTTTTAAAAGGATCATACGCGTCTAGAATAGTTTTGAATTTTTATAACAGATGGCGTGTTAATGCGTACGATTATAATCATAAAAGCATTGTTATTGAAATGTCACACACTATTTATTTATTTAGATTCAGTCTTATTACCTTGTGTTTATAATCTACTAGCCGAATGACCCGGGCAACACCCGTGTTTTACCCGATTGAATGTTTTTATTCAAATACTATTTGTTACAATTATAAATTTGGCGCCTTTAATAAATGCATATATTAGTTAATAACTATAGCCTATGTGCTTTATCTGTCTATGTACTGTTGGCTTCCATAGGCGTCTCTTACTGGGAAAAAGAAAGAGAGGATTCCATTTAGTTATTAACCAATATATGCATTTATTTAAGGAGCGACCCGCTCCAACACAATAGTTGCAAAAACGCAAAAGCGAGTGGGGGGGGCATGATGGGGGGGCAAAGGTGGCGTGATCGTAGCCAACCAATAGGAGGGCGCCATTCCAAAAAAAAAGCAAACGGTGACAGAGATGATAAATGATTAGGAGATGAAGAATGACGCTCGTAACTGTATATAGAATAATACAAATTGTGGCTTATCATTATTTCCCCTTGTCTAAGGATTACACGAATTCTCCAAGAGTTCAATCCAAATTGTACTTCATCATTGTAAGTCCATTCTTTCACAGTTTCATTCTAAAATTGTTTGTTCTCATAATTTCTCAGTTACAATCTCAATAAGTGGGTGATGATTCTGAAAGAGCCTTGTTACCACATCTTTACACTACTACAGTACTCACGGCTCCTTAATGTTGTTACAGTAGAGAACACTAAAGGAAAATATGGCTCTGCAACTTGGTGTTGACCTTTATAAAAAGAGACATTCTATTGTACCAAATTATCATTCTAGAATACTCATATGATTTTGTCTCCATGCCTTGTGGTTTTTGTAATATTGTCACGGTAGTGATAACGAGTATTACAAAAGTTTAAGTAAAAATAATTTATTGATTAGAATGCAAACTTTTTTCTAAATTCAATTTACAAGTAATAATATACAAGTATATTGGTAAGGAGTGATGACTATGCAAATATTTATGATGATAAACAACAGAGTATTCAAAATAATTATTCAGTGACAATATTATATACAGTAGAAAACACCTAGTTTCAGAGCCCAAAGTGTCCTTTAGGGAGAAATGTCCTCTTACCAGAGAGTTGCTATTTTTTGATATGTTAACATTTTTTTTTTAATTATGAGTATATTATAGTGTCAGGTAGAAAATTAAGAAAGACAAACTTCAGGATGACACAGCAATTTATATAAGGCAAGAACAAATCAAAATTTATCAAATACCAGAGAGAGGCAATGAAGGAAGTTTACTACAGAGTAGCAAAAATAAATATCAAAATTAATGATATGTTAATAAAATAATAACTCTTTTACTATATGCATAGCTCCTTCCATAGTGAAGCTGTGACCCACAGCTTGCAAATATTGTAGTTACTGACAGGGATCTGATGTGCTTCTGCCAAGGATTTCATCGGAATCTTGAAAGTTTGTCCCTAGTAGCTCTGTGTCCTTTCTCTTGCAGTGTGAAGAGCGGCTTTGTTATCGTATCATCTATAGGGACATCGTCATCTTAGAGGGAAGTCTTGGCTTTGACACGGCGGTGGAATCCTGGAGTCAGTCTCAGAAAATGTGGATTACAGCACCCATAGCCTCAAGTTCTTCTCAGCGGTCTTCAGTTTGTCTTCCCTAACTTACCCGGCATCTCCACCAAAATGTCACGTAGAAAATTAGGAAAGACAAACTTCAGGATGACACAGCAATTTATTTAAAGCAAATACAAACTATAAAATACCAGAGAGAAGCAATGAAGGAAGTTTTCAGAGTATGGAACGCTTCACGATTTTGCGTGTCATCCTTGCGCAGGGGCCATGCTAATCTTCTCTGTATCGTTCCAATTTTAGTATATGTACCGCTGAACAAGCGTGTTTAGCGTGAAGGAAGTTTTCAGAGTAGCAAAAATATAAATATCAAAATTAATTATCTGTTCACATAAAATGATATTTTGCTACAATATTTATTTATTATTATAGCATATCCTTGTTTAACACAAATTGTAGCTCGCTGTGACAACATCACTTAGGAACAAGATTTTGTGATGTTTGCTATAAAACACACCATGTTATAAACACAAGGTAATAAGACCAAATCCAAATAAATAAATAGTGTGAGATGTTTCTGTAACAGCGTTGTTACCAAAACGTCACACACTCTTTATTTAGATTTGGTCTTATTATCTTGTGTTTATAATCTACTAGCCGAATGACCCGGGTTTTACCCGATTAAATGCTTTTATTCAAATACTATTTGTTACAATTATAAATTGGCGCCGTGGATGTCATTCTTGTATAATATATAAATGAGTTTCAAAAATTGTAAAAAAAAAAAAAAATGCATGGGCCGGGAATCGAACCCGGGCCGCCCGCGTGGCAGGCGAGCATTCTACCACTGAACCACCGATGGTTATGAGAAATGGCCATATTTGGGTATTTATTACATTCACAAAAGCAAATGGTGACAGAATTAAGAATTGTTGCTTGATTATGATGCTGATAACTGTATATATTAATAATCCAAATTGTGCCTTAAACACACCATGTTGTTGTTACAATCACAGTTAAAACAATCGGAAAATTTCAGACTTTTATAATAAGAATGTTATAACCAGGTTACTCTGTTATAAAATAGACTGTTAGAATGAGTGGTTACAAACACAAGGTAATAAGAACAAATAATTAAATAGTGTGTGATGTTTCTGTAACTGTTGTTGTTACCATCATCAGACAAAAGAATTGAATGAGAAAATAGATCACAGCATGTTTTAAATAGTTACTATCTGCTATCATGTTTACACACTTGATAACTATTTATAACATGCTGTGTTCACTCAGTACTTTTGTATGATGATGGTAACAATGCTGCTACCGAAACGTCACACACTATTTAATTACAGTAGAACCTCAATGAGAGGACACTCGTGCTAGAGAATACCTCTCTATAAAGGACAGCTTTCATTTGTAAAATGATCATTTTTACTATTTAGCAACTCTCAAGTAAGAGGACACATCCCTCTAAAGGACACTTTGACTCTGCAATTAGGTGTTGTCCTTTACAGAGAGGTAGTTCTACTGTATTTGGATTTGGTCTTATTACCTTGTGTTTATAATCTATAATCTAATTGTGCTTTATCAATGAGAGGTTCCATTATATTTCTACCAGATATTTCTACCAGATACTTTTCACACAATTTCCCTAAGCCCCAAGTATGTATGTATGCACAGGTAGGGGGTGGGTAGAAGGATGGTCTAAACCGTTGGTTTTCGACTGCTACAACCCGAGATCAAATCCAGCATTGGGCCCTTTTTTCTAATTAAAAAAAAAAAAAAAAATGCTCCAATGGCCCTGATTCTTGCCAAAGTCCAACCCCATCAGCGAGTGCAAGTAATCAAAACGGGGCATTGTCACATTTGTAAGTGCAAGGTCGAACTGCTTTTCACATGTGTAGATATTGTTGCACCAGGTTGCGGCTTGGCAGACTCTTCAGCCTTGATTCTCTCCTGTGCTGGGTCTTGCATCTTACCAGAGCGTGTTTCAACCATCCTACAAATTTATAAAAGGGAATAATGAGATAAGTCTACTTTATGTAGCCACCAGAATAATTTATTTATTTTCTCACATCAAAGAGAGCAGTGAAGTCACAGTGTACCTAAATACAAATGATGATAATCTAAAAATAATCTGTTTTAAATAAATATCATAGAATATAAAAATAAATAAATATATAATTTAAATTTCAAATATATTAAAAATAATATAATAAATACGCCATTAATCATGATGTAACACTTCCCCCTCTCCAGAGGTCGTCACGTCCTCGTGAGTTACCTCATCAATTCTCTCAAAATAGGGTTTGAGTCTTGAGACATGGACAATCAATGGGTCTTGGCCAGGATTATCTTTCGGCTCAATTAAGTAATTTACGTTAGACAGCTTCTTTAATATTCGATATGGGCCAAAATATTTTCTCAATAGTTTTTCGCATTTTCCGATTTTCCTGACTGGTGTCCAAACTGCCACTAAATGTCCTGGTTCATAGATTTTCTCATTGTGTTTTTTGTCATAGTTTCTTTTCATTCTTTCCTGAGTCTTCTCTGTGTTGTTAATGACTACCTGTCTCGTCCTTGCTATTTTATCTAAGTAGTTTTCTATATATTCGTCGTAATCGTCCATGTTACTGTCCGTTGGGATATTCTCGTCGTCTAAGAGGGACATGGGTTCCCTTCCAAACAACAGGAAAAATGGAGAGTAGCCTGTGGTTTCTTGAATCGTGGTATTATACGCGTGGGTGATAAAAGGGAGGATTTCATCCCAGTTCTTTTGGTCTGTGTTCACATACATGCTGATCATATTGATTAAAGTTCTATTTAGCCGTTCCGTTAGTCCGTTAGTCTGGGGGTGGTAGCTCGTTGTGAAGCAGTGTTTCACTTTGCACATTTTCATTACCTCCTTCATCAAATTGCTAGTGAATTGTGAACCTCTATCGCTAATAAGAAATCTTGGGGCCCCGTGACGTAAAATAATATGTTCGATTAAAAATGTAGAGACTTCTTTCACAGTTGCTTCTGATACTGCCTTTGTTTCAGCATACTTGGTATAATAATCAGTCAACACAATTATCCACTTCCTTCTTCTTTTCGTTGATGGCAAGGGGCCAAGAAAGTCAATTCCGATTCTTTCAAAAGGGTAGTTAGCTGGGGGAATAGGTTGTAGAAGTCCAGAAGGCAAGTGATTTGAACCTTTCCGACTTTGGCAAAGATGGCACGTCTTTACAAATTCTGAAACATCTTTCAACATGGAAGGCCAATAGTATTTATTCTTCAATCGGTAAGTGGTTCTGGCGACGCCCAGATGGCCATTCAGCATATGGTTGTGGTATTCACTCATGACTTCCTTCCTTCTCTTCTTTGGCACTACCAGCAACCATGCCCTACCTTCAGGATTTGGATTTTTCTTGTAGAGACACCCATTTTCTTCTTTGAAGTTCTGTGTAATTGAACGCTTGTTTCCACTAAGGTTCTCCTTAATATTCTCAATAAAATCATCCTTTTCGTCTATTATTTGATTCAGAAATAGTCTTTCATAATCTTCGTCCCATTCGTTTTCAGGTAAGGGTCCTCTAGATAGACCATCAGCGTCCAGATGTTTTTTACCCGATTTATGTATGATTTCGAAATTATATTCCTGAATCTTCAGTGCCCATCGTGCTAATCGGCCGGTCGGATCTTTCAGATTCTTAAGCCAGCATAGTGCGTGATGATCAGTTACGATTTTGAAGTGCCTTCCATATAGGTAGGGTCGTAACTTGGACATTGACCACACAACAGCTAGACATTCTTTTTCGGTAGTCGAATAATTTTGCTCAGGTTTGCTCAGTGTTCGACTTAAATATGAGATAACTTTTTCTTTATCGCCGAACTTTTGGACTAATGTTGCACCCAGGCCGATGTTAGATGCGTCAGTATGAATGTAAGTAATTGCATTCGGGTCAAAGTGCCCTAAGATTGGAGGATTTATCAATGCTACTTTAAGGGTTTGAAATGCTTTTTCTTGATTTTCTGTCCAGGTAAAAGGTACATTCTTTTTTATAAGACTGGTTAATGGATCGGCAATTTTTGAAAAACCTTTGATAAATTTTCTATAATATGAGCACATTCCTAAAAATGATTGAACTTCTTTTATCTTTTTGGGCCGAGGAAAATCTCTAATAGCCTTGATATTATGCTCCGCTGGTTTTATACCATGTTGATTAGTTATATGGCCAAGAATCTCCAGTTCTTCGAAAGCAAATTGGCATTTTTTGTTGTTCAATTTTAAATTAGCCTCGCGAAAACATTTTAAAACAGCTTCTATTCTTTTGAGATGTGTTGAAAAATCCGAGCTATAAATGATTACATCATCTAGATAACATAAGCAAATTTGCCATCTAAGATTACCAAGCATATTTTCCATGTTCCCCCCTAAATGTAGCAGGGGCATTGCATAGACCAAAGGGCATTACGTTGAACTCATATAGGCCATGTGCTGTAGTGAAGGCTGTCTTTTCTTTATCTTTCTCCTCAACCTCTACTTGCCAATATCCTGATTTAAGGTCAATTGCTGAAAAGTATTTGGATCCTTGAAGTGTATCCAATACTTCATCAATTCTGGGAATTGGGTAAACATCCTTCACTGTTACATCATTCAATTTTCTGTAGTCAACGCAAAATCTGTACTTACCATCTCGCTTCTTGACCAAGATTACAGGGAAGGACCATGGACTCGAGGATGGTCTAATTATGCCGTCTCTGAGCATTTCATCAATTTGTTCTTTTATGATTTCTCGCTCTTTCGCGCTCACCCTATACGGCTTGTGTTTGATCGGTTTCGCGCCTTCTGTATCGATCTGATGTTTCGCTAAGTTGGATCTTCCTAATCCCGACGAAAACAAATCCTCGTACCTTTCCAAAACTTGTTTCAATTGCTCCTTTTCCGTATATGCTAAATTTTCGTTTATCTGAAATTGGGGTTCTTCATGCTCTTTTTGTTCACTTTCTTCCATAAGATTCACTTCGGCTGGCTGGCTTCCAAAGCACAATGTTTGGTTTTTTAATATTTTTAATGGTCGAGGGTAAGGGTTTGTTATCCAGATATATGTTTCCTTATTCACAACATTTATTAAGCTTCTCGCTAGTCGAAGTCCATTTGTTTGAAACATTTTATGGTTCTCCTCGATGATGTATTCGCCATCCTCTGCTTCTACAAATGCATTAATCAATTTAATAGAAAGTTCTGGTATAATGGCATCCTTTGCACTTTTTATTTTCTTCTGTTGATATTTGATTACGTCACGATTTTCTGTCAAGTCATATTTGATTATTTCACGCTGACAATCAATTTTTGCGTTCATTTTCTTAAGAAAATCACGTCCAAGTATAAATATTCGCAAATGTGTTCTCATTATCACAAATTGATGTGTAATTGTTTTGTCATCAAATTTTATATTTAAAATAATATTTCCTACGATATCTAATTCTTTGCCATCGGGTCCGGAGCACATTTTATCAGGATTTATTATTTCAAGACCTGTGTTAAGAGCTGTACTAAGGTCGACCACTGAAAGATCGGCGCCTGTATCAATCAAAGCTTCGCAGATACCGATTCTATCCACGTTAATGTTCATTTTATATTTGGGGTCTAACTTTTTAATTCCATTTATGGTCGACTTGCTTTGATTGACGGACTCAGGCGCGATGTTTAGTTTAAATCTTCTAATGCAGCATATCTATTCCTTGTAGGGATACTCGAGTACGGGCTATTACTTACGTCAGAGTAGAGCAGAGGTCTCGACTTCTGAGTTCCATTATCCATTCGGATTTCTTCTTCGACCTTGTCTTGTGTAACTATGGGGTCCTCTTCCACAATTCTTACAAACCTGACTCTGCAATACCGCGCTACGTGTCCTGGCTTGTTACACTTGAAACATATTGGTCTCCCGTCTTCTGTCCTATTCCTATTTGAATTTGGATTCTTATTGTATATTTTACTTGGGTAGACCGGTTTTGGCTCAGGATTGGGAGTGTAAGATCGTCTAGGGGCAGATACCTGGGGCAGAGGCTTGTTCTGGTAATACCTCGGAGTGGGGGCCTGGGGCTTGGAGGTGTTCTGGTAGTACCTCGGAGCGGGGGCCTGGGGCTTGGAGGTGTTCTGATATGGTCTTCTGAACGACTTAGCATTCTTCCATTGCTCTTGATGATGGGGACGAGGAGAGCGTGGTCCATTATAAAGAGCTTTTGATTTTTCTGCACGTTCTTGGTAATTCTTTTCGAACAAATCCAGCTTTTTACAAATTTCTAGAAGTTCATTGGTATTTTTAGGAGGGTTTAGGTGAAGGGCAAAAGAGTATTCTTTCTTTAACCCTCCAATAACCCAGTTTATTTTAGTCTCTTCTTCCATTTGGGGGTCGACCTTGTTGCACAGTACAAGGATATCCTCTGCGAACCTGATTGCAGGTTCATTCCACTGTTGTATCCTGTTTAATCTCATCCTCATTTCTTCTTTGTTGGCGTCTGAGGCAAAATCCTCAATTAGGCGGCTCTTGAAATTTTCCCAGCTGGTGAAACTTACTTTGTGTAGGTTCAGCCAGGTTTTGGCGCTACCAATCATATTCATGGCAGCATAACGGGAGATAATGTAGTCTGCCCAATGGTACAGGAAGCCAATTTCTTCAAGAGATTCAATCCATGGGCGAGGGTCTTCTGTTCCATCATACTTGGGGATGTCGATGTTGGGATTCAGGACAACTGGGTCGGAACTAGCATCTCTACCAATTGTTGCACCAGGTTGTGGCTTGGCAGACTCTTCAGCCTTGATTCTCTCCTGTGCTGGGTCTTGCATCTTACCAGAGCGTGTTTCAACCATCCTACAAATTTATAAAAGGGAATAATGAGATAAGTCTACTTTATGTAGCCACCAGAATAATTTATTTATTTTCTCACATCAAAGAGAGCAGTGAAGTCACAGTGTACCTAAATACAAATGATGATAATCTAAAAATAATCTGTTTTAAATAAATATCATAGAATATAAAAATAAATAAATATATAATTTAAATTTCAAATATATTAAAAATAATATAATAAATACGCCATTAATCATGATGTAACAATATGTGGTGCACTTACAGTAAAAGCAGTCGCCTACTTCTATGATTATCAAGGCCATGTGTACTAGGGATAAGTAAATAAATGTATGTACAGGTGGTGTGGATACAGCCTCCCTCTGAACAAGACCTCCAGCGAGCTCTCAACTTCAACCTGACCTCAGCTGTCAGGGTGGCCATGCTTCTTCTCCCCGAAATCTTCACGGACGAGGAGCTCTTCCTCAAGATAGCCAACCTCTCCTACACTGGTAGGTTTGACCTGATCGTGCAAATCAAAAGTTGCTGATGGTTTGTGCCATCTATCAGAATATATCCAGTAGACCTCTCTCTTTCTCCATAAGACAACTCCTAGTTGTGTTGTTACCGAACGTCAGAAATATGTAAAATTGAATAATTAGTATTTTTATCTTTTTTCATTCTATGATTACTTCCAGTATATTTGCTAAATATAGTATAACCTCCATGAAATGACACTCATGCTAGAGGTAAACTCTCTATAAAGGACCTCTTTTATTTGCAAAAACCATTTTTACTATTTAACAACCCTCGGGTAAGAGGACACTTTGGCTCTGCAATTAGGTGTTGTCCTTTACAAGGGAGGTTCTATTGTACACTTTATTGATTTTTTTTTTTTTAAGTTCCAACCACATTACATGTTTTTTAGGTGTTGGTCCATGTCAGTGTAGTGCAGGCTGTACTTCAATGACTAAACTTGAATCTTCTAAAAAAATCAAAGAATGGGTATTTAAGCCTAAAAGTGTGTTGGAACACAAAAGGCCTCTACTAATCGAGCAACTTTGAATATTCATTTTGATAGATAGCCCCATCAGCAACTTTGATTTGCATAATCTGGAGATATTTTTCTTAATTTTACAGTCTGATCATTTACCCAAAGAATGTTTAGGTACTATTTAGAATATAGATTAGAAACATAAGATAATAACACAAAATCTAAATAAATAAATAGTGTATGACAGCATTGTTACCTTCATCAGACAAAAGTACTGAATGAGAAAATATATTAACAGCCTGTTTTAAATAGTTACTATCTGCTATCATGTTTACACACTTGATCATATATATATGCTCTTTACAATAACTATTTGCAGAACCCAAGTGTTCTTTAAAGAGAAAATTATCTTCTTGCCAAAGATCAGTTAATTAGTAAAAAATGGTAATTTTGGGGATATGAAAACTGTTCTTTGTAGAGAGGAGGTGTTCTCTAGCGAGAATGTCCTGTCATGGAATATGCCATGCTACAGTAGGTTCATCTGCCTTTACAATCAGTTTCCAACTACAAGGGCAACTGAGGCCTTCCTCCATATTAGGATGGAGTTGGAGAATATCTTTACCTCGGCTCAGCACATTGTCTGTCACATTGGCCAGACCTAACGCCATAGGTGATGTAGGTGGGTGTATACTCTTCTTTGGAGATGATCACCAGCTTGGCAGGGAGCTGGTGGAGTTTGTGTCCTTCATTCAGAAGGACGAAGGCCTCCCTGTTGCCGGTGGTCCAGGTGTAGCCGTTACAGGACACCACTTCATAGGCCAGGGAGACAACCCGGCAGTAAGGTCGCAGGGCCTCGATGATGATTTTTTGCAAGTGTTTTCGAACTTTTGGGACAACCTTATATTATACAATTTGCTATTTACTTAAAGATATTACTATTATTTATAAAGAAACTTAATACATAATTGGACATATAATGAGAACAAATAGATTAGAAAAGATGTTGGGAAAGATTGAAGGAGACCTCCAATAAGTTGGCTGGAAGGGTCAAGGAATCTACGGGAAGGTCACTTGATAGATGAGCTGTGAGTGATGATCACTAACAGATCAAATTGGAGAATATTTGTCCCCAAAAGTCAAACTCAATGGATTCTAACAACATTATATAAGGGATAAATCTATTAAGCACAATTCTTTTTTCAAATAAAATAAAAATTTTACCATCCTTACTGCGAAGGAAAAAAATATTGGAAGGGCTTGGCTCATTAGTGGTGAACCCTTCCAGCAGTTTCACCAAATTTAATCCAATAGACCATGCTTTTTAGAGCTCCAATACTGTTGTTGGGTCCTATAATTTATAAATTTCTTAATTTAATTTTTATATATGTAAATTAATATTCAAAATCTCTATAAATTCAATTATTGTAATATATAAAATCTTTTAATGTAGTCAGTAAGTATGTAAATTCAATTGTTTAAAAACACTTAATAAACAGTTATTTAAAATCAAATGGCAAAATGCTTCTATATAGTACTTGTTGAACATTGAAGTCACTACAACTGTATTGGATGATTCTGTTTATAGATGTGACACTGAAATCTCAGTTATGTTTGTTAACCAAATTACAGTTAAACCTGTCTATAGCGCTCCCTCTAAATAGCACCTTCCTCTCTATAGCACCCGATTTTAAATATTAAAATGTAAACATTTTACATTAAAAGTGACCTGTCTATAGCACCCCCTCTCTATAGCACCCTATTTTGGTGAGTCCCAAGAGGGGGCGCTATAGACAGGTTTAACTGTATATACTTAAACAGGGCCTTTGTGGGAGAGGCTGCTGCTTAAAATCAAACAGCTTGAGGAGCATAGACTCATGGAGTTTGTGTAATCTTTACACAGGGGGATTAGAAACAACAAGAAAATTATGGACTTAGGTGAGTTTCTCTCTCTAGAGGATAGTATAATTACATATACAGTTAAACCTGTCTATAGAGCCCCCTCTTGGGACTCACCAAAATAGGATGCTATAGAGAGGTCACTTTTAATGTAAAATGTTTACATTTTAATGTTTAAAACTGGGCGCTATAGAGAGGGGGGATTTATATATATATAATAGATGGAGAGGAAAGATATTGTATTGGTGTTGTTGCAGGAGATTTCAGGATGAAGATAGCAGAAGACCAGAACAAAGTGAAGAACATTGTAAGGCCACAGCTGGATGCTTTCTGGAAACTCTACGAGCCTCACATCTTTGCCATGAAGATCCACTGGAACAGCCTCACTAGGATCATGGAGGTACTCACCCCCTCTCTGTACTCTCCTCTATTGACAACTCTAGGGTCGGATCCTATATGGAACAAGGCTTTTTTCATTAGAAAAATAATATATTTATATTACGATGCACTAGCGCGCCATCTGTTATAAAAATTAGAAACTATTTTAGATGCGCAAGATGAATAGGTATTCACTAGGGCTTCCAAATTGCACAAATCCAACCTCAACTAATTGTGAGAAATCAAAGGGGGGCTTCAACACCTTGCCCAAAATGTAGCTTGGCACCTGCAGCTCCAGAACACATTTTGGCTTGTATTAGATATACTAAACAGGACCTTTGGGAGAAGCCGCTGCTTATCATAAAACAGCTTGAGGAGCATGAACTTATGGAATTCATGTAATCTTTTCACAAGGAGATAAGAAACAACAAAAAGTGGAAAGTGAACTGCTTTCACACACATAACACCAAACCCTTATTATCATCATGGCCTGTAAGTTGGAATGTAATATAATAAATTACTTCATTGTGGGGCTCTAAACTTGCACAAACAGTGATTGCAAGTGGCCATACAGGGCTCTGGAACATTTATCCAATTGTTTTCTACAAGTGTAGACATGAGGTGTACTACCAGTAAAAGGAAGTCACTAACCCCTGCCTACCATGATTATAAAAGCCTGTATTACATTCATTTGCTTGGGATAATATATATATATGTAATATTGTTGCAAATGTCGACGTATGGATGAACTGGCAGTCGTGTACGTGAGGCGAGTGTTGATGTTCTTCCCACACGCGGACAACAATAAGCAGAGGCAGGGCTAGATGTTAGCACCGAAAGTGATCGGGGACAGCCCACGGGACAGAGGTAGAGGCCATGACACAAACTTGGATACTTATCACCGAGACATGGAAGGAGAGCCTGTGATAGCGACAGACTGAAGAGGACTGCCGATAAACACCCCCTAGAACCATCTGCTGACCCCCTGCCAAAACCTGTCCTCTTTACAGGGGTCGTCTATAAAGAGTCCCTGGGGGCCCCACATGGGCTAGGTGTTGGCTTTTTCCTCCCCTCTGTCCCTGCCACCAGCTGCCACTCTTTGGATCTTTATTTTGATGTCAACATTTTTAGTTTTACATACAAATAGGGGTTTACAGGTATTATCAATAAAGATATAGCATATATACAAAATATGGGGGTGGCAGCAAACAGAAACGGTGTACATTTCAATAGAAGGGTAGGATATTTTAAGGTATCGGCTTTAACTAATTGGAAGATATGTGACATATACTAAAAGTGTCATAGTTTAAAATATACTATATATATATATATATATGTTATTAATAAAATGGAAATTTCATAAGTGGACATCACTAAAAACTTTCGTTACAATGCATCAATTTCAACCAAATTTTCAACATTTATGTAAAACGAGATGGAGCAGGTTTTGCTTAACATCAAAATATATTTCCTAACATTAACATGCGTAACTTCGCTGTTATCGATTAAATACAAAAAAAAATCAACAGAGTTAATTTTTAAAATACAATATAACGCAGCTGATGATTGTAAAACGAAAATTAAAATTATACCGCGAATGTTTCTTTTTTTTTTTTTTTTTTTTAATCGAAATTTATTTTCAAAGAGAAATAGCGACATTTCTAACTTTGAGGATGAGGTATGGAAAGGTGAAACATGAAGAGTAATGGAGAACGGAAAAATAAAAAGTGTCCAGGGGCGGGAATCGAACCCACACCCTTCTGCTTACCGGGCAGGTGCCTTGTCCACTCGGCTACCCTGGACGTATTTTTCCGTTCATAACTTATATTTAAAGTAACATTTAAAATACAATATAACGCAGCTGATGATTGTAAAACGAAAATTAAAATTATACCGCGAATGTTTCTTTTTTTTTTTTTTTTTTTTAATCGAAATTTATTTTCAAAGAGAAATAGCGACATTTCTAACTTTGAGGATGAGGTATGGAAAGGTGAAACATGAAGAGTAATGGAGAACGGAAAAATAAAAAGTGTCCAGGGGCGGGAATCGAACCCACACCCTTCTGCTTACCGGGCAGGTGCCTTGTCCACTCGGCTACCCTGGACGTATTTTTCCGTTCATAACTTATATTTAAAGTAACATTTAAAATACAATATAACGCAGCTGATGATTGTAAAACGAAAATTAAAATTATACCGCGAATGTTTCTTTTTTTTTTTTTTTTTTAATCGAAATTTATTTTCAAAGAGAAATAGCGACATTTCTAACTTTGAGGATGAGGTATGGAAAGGTGAAACATGAAGAGTAATGGAGAACGGAAAAATAAAAAGTGTCCAGGGGCGGGAATCGAACCCACACCCTTCTGCTTACCGGGCAGGTGCCTTGTCCACTCGGCTACCCTGGACGTATTTTTCCGTTCATAACTTATATTTAAAGTAACATTTAAAATACAATATAACGCAGCTGATGATTGTAAAACGAAAATTAAAATTATACCGCGAATGTTTCTTTTTTTTTTTTTTTTTTAATCGAAATTTATTTTCAAAGAGAAATACATAAATATATAAATACAAAATTAAATTTCAACAGAGTTAATTTTTTTACATACTAGCTAATAATTTCAATCTAAAAAATATTCAAAACAAGCAATTTTAAGATAACACCATATGTAAAACAGTCGGCCAAGAAAACAACAACGATATTACATCTTTCTCACATATTCACACACAATCTTGATTAATAATTATAAAACTAATATTTAACATTGTTTATTATACTTCAACTTTTATTTCTACATTTGGTTTTAAATACCCAATTGTTTTATCATGTTTCTAATTTCACCTAACAAATATACAAATTTATAGTGACCAACATATGCAAATTTTATCTTTGTTTTTATTTAACTTGATATCGTAAACATAACATCCATTGTAAGCATTTTTCTGTTCACCTTCCGTGGTTTCTCTTTTCTCTGATAGTTTTTAGGTGTAGTATATTTTCTTATTACTAGACTACAAACATTCCCTCGAGAAAAACCTGGGCGAAGCCGGGTACATCCGCTAGTATATATATAAAAATGAATGTATGTATGTGTGTGTGTGTCTGTCCTTTATGCCTGACCAAACCACTCATTGGAACGCCATGAAACTTTGGGAAGTTATTTAGTATAGTACTGGGAAGGTTTCTAGCAAATAAAATTTTTGAAATAACTTTTGGCCTAAAAATAATCAAGATAAATATTTTAATTTATCTGTTATAATTCAACAATCTGCTCTAAATATTATCATGATGATACGATGATTTTGTAAGGTAGAAAATTAGGAAAGACAAAATTCAGGATGTCACGGCAATTTATTTGAGACAAGAATAATGATACAATTCCAAGGCAAGATACTATTCCTTTAACTTCCAATTACCGAGTGAACCAATTAATATTGATTTTATTCAACTTATCGAGTATTTTTCAAGGGACCTGGAAAAAATGTTCACTTTATCGAGATTCGTTAGACAAACCTTTACTCGGGTAAAACCCGGGCGAAGCCGGGTACATCCGCTAGTATGTTATATAATTTTTAAAAATTTATAGAAATGTCATAAATATAAATCTTTGTAAATATTATTTTATTTTAATCATCTTTCTAAAATAACTCTGTTATTCTTTGGCCACCAGATGGCGCCACTTTAAATATATAAATGAATTGTTTTTTTGTTTTTTAGAGTAGGTTGGGTTAAGTTAGATATAATTTTTATAAATATGTAAATTGTAATATAGGATTAATTGCTAAATTCTATATTTACTCTAAATTTAATGTATTCTTTTGCTCAAGAGTTCACAAAATAAACTTCTTGAGATTAATTTTCTTTTTTTTAATTATATTCTTAACGACTGCACTTTTAACTTTCAAAAATCATTTTAAATTTACATAGTTTGTAACATATATATATATATATTTTTTTAAACAAACACTGAGGTGGTATCTACCAGAGAAACCAGGGGAGATCATCAATATCAACTTGTCTTGTGAAGATGTCACCTCCTTGTCCCATCTCAAAATGGACACACCAGACATCAGGTTTGAGAGCTGAGTGAAGATCTTCCCAACCTGTGCCATCTGACAGAGGCAGCTCCAGTACATCTTCTCTCTCATGGCCACTAGAGAATTCTTGTCTCATAATATACAGTAGAACTTCCCTGTAAAGGACAACATCTAATTGCAGAACCAAAGTGTCCTTTAGGGAGAGGTGTCCTCTTACCGACGAGTTGCTAAATAGTGATTTTGCAAATGAAAACTGTCCTTTGTAGAGAGGTGTCCTCTAGTGCGAGTGTTCTCTCATGGAGTATGTTCTACTGTAGCAGTTCCTATACCTGATCAATATATACACTCACGGACAAAACTCAAGGAAGTGGAAAGTATTTGATGTCGTTGGTTGTCTGTTGTTTTTAAGGAGACAGAGGCAATTTTGTTCACAATTGTTTATCTCTTGTATCTTCAATAAAGGTCACTGTAATATCTTTCAGATTTATTGTATGAATTCCTATATACATTCTAAAAGGTACAACTTCATTAAGTTTTGTCCATGAGTGTATATAGTCTCCATATGACCATGTATAATGAAAGATACATGGGACTACTCTGTGTGATTGTAGCAAGACATCAGTCCAGCCGCCCGCATACAGCACCTGAGTGAACTGCCCAAGATGATCCGGCACCAGCTGCTGCTACTCTACAGCAAGGACGGCCATTACCTGGATGTGGAGGATGTGCTCATCACTGTGGCCCACGACTCAGACTGTGGCGAACTCATCAACACCGGTACTACTGCTTGTTGTTATAACTTTGCTCAACAAATCTTGGTAGACACAAGGTAATAAGACCAAATCCAAATAAATATATATTTTTTTAAATCGATTTTATATAAATAAATAGTGTGGGATGTTTCGGTAACAGCTACTATTTAAAACATGCTGTGGTAAAATTTCTCATTTAGTACTTTTGTCTGAAGATGGTAACAACACTGTTACCGAAACGTCACACACTATTTATTTATTTATTTATTTATTTGGTCTTATTACCTTGTGTTTATAATCTATAATCCAAATTGTGCCTTATCAAATCTTGGTAGCATGTTGCTATATACAGGCAATTATAAAACTAGATGGAAATTTTGCTGGGGGGAAGGAGCAGGATATAGTGATGTGTAAAAAAAGAGGTCGCCTTACCTGTTAGAATAGATGCTAATCACCATCTATCCACCGTCTCTGCGGGTCAGTGACAAATTCACAATGCTAGCTTCACAAAACTCACCTGGAGACCTTGTGCTAATGACCATTGTCAGTGTGGGCCGGACTTAATGGATTCTTCAGAATCTGCCCAATAGAAGGGGCATAATTTCTCATTTATTTTGATGGGAGAGGCAACCTTTATTTTTATCTTAGAGGTTGCCTGGCCGGCATTCATAGTTATTAAATAAGGGACACTTTTTATATATATATATATATATATATAGATCTAAAAAATCCTCCCAGATTAATCTCCATGTCAGCTATAGCCACCTTTCCAGCTAAACACCTATTTGGTACATTCGGGAGATGTCCCTTGTTGAGTTCATGAAATCCACCCTGGACTGACCAAACTAGGGTTGCTAGGTTGTGGCTTTATCACCAACCTGACGCTTAGTTTAACTTTTTTTTTGAGAGGTGTGTGACTTGTTGTAATTCTAAGCCCTCATTTTTTTTCCAACAATGGTTGGAACAACAATGGTTCCAACAACACAGGTCCCAAGTGCTGAGAGAACTTGTCTGTCCAGCCATCAACAGAATTGTATCTGACTCCAGCTGGAGACAGAGCCTAAAGGGAATCTTCACAGCCGGTATGTAAAAACAGACATTGAGATACCAGCTGCACAGTTCAAACATGCTGTGTGTTCCAGGATTGCTCAAGTCAGTGAAGTATTCCACCAGCAAGGTACGGCGCAGGGTGGAGTCCCTCAATCCCACCAACCCCAGCTGACAAAGAGCCAAATGTAGGAAATAAAACCTTTATTGTGGTGGTGTGTATGTGTCTACAGGTATAATTACAGGGAGTAGATAGGAAAACACGTCATTAGAGAGAGAGAGAGAGATTCAAGAGTTAGAGAGAACACACACAAGTTATTATTCCTGGCAGTCCCGGTAGAGTGTGGAACGCTGATCAATCACTGCCATGTGTTCCATCATCTCTGCATTCAGACGGTTCAGCATCTCCGAGTAGTCCTTCAGCCTGAGTTCGTTGGCGTCAAACTCATCTTCCATCTCTGCACACACAAATGACTCCCTTTCTATGGAGTTAAAACTACAGTAGGCTTCTCCATGGGAGACCACAGCTCAACTTGGTGGGCTCTTATCATCATGTCATCTTTCAACAGAAACACTGTCTAATCAGAGACCACCTCCAGGAGTGGGGTTTAGCACCTGGCTATGGTCCCTCATGGGAGGCTGTCATGTCAGATCAAGTAAATGAAGAGGTTTCTACTGAAACAGTCTCTAATGAGAGACCAGAGGAGGATTTAGCCCCAACTTTTAGGCTATGTAAAGTCTTACATGCGAGACTTGTTAAAATGAAGGGAAGCGTACCTTGTAGCTCCTTCATGTGGGATGAGGAGGCCTCTGCCAGCGTGCGGGCCCAGTCTCTCAGCCGCTCCGCCCTCTCCTTGGCTGTCCCACTGGCCTCAGCCTTGTCCTGGAGGGCCTTCTCTGCCCTGTCATAGTTCTTCTCCAGCTGGTCCACTTGCTGAGCACACATTCCTCGATTGAAGGTCATATTGGAAATGGTTTTGAAATTATGACAGATTTTTCGCAATGCTTCTTTTTCTTGGCAGTATAACCTCTTTAATTCAATCTCGACCAACTATAATTTGATCCCTACTTTAATTCAACCAATTTTTCAAATCCTACCCATTTCCTTCTTTCCAACTTTAATTCAACCATAATTCAATACTTACTTAAATCCAACCACAAGGTAAAAAGACCAAATCCAAATAATAAAATAAATAGTGTGCAAAAAAAATAGTACCTATCAATTAATTTTTCAAATCCCAAACATTTCCTTTTCAACTTTAATTCAACATTTACTTTAATTCCACCAACTTATAATGCTAGACTTCCTCTAGGCCAATCAGTCTTTAACCACATCTAATTCAACACACAAGAACATTAATTCAACACTTCCTTGAATGTTGACAACAAAATGTCATAGAAAAATGAATTGATAATCCTTTTGAATTACTAATATTCAAAAGTGACTTTCATTCCACAAAAAAATTCCCTTGGGGTAATGAATTAAAGAAGTTGGAGACAATACAAGATTTCAAGTTAAAATCTATCTTCTACAGGCCTTTAATAAAGAAGTTAGTTTTAATTAGGAATCCTCTCTTTTAGAACAATCCTCTCTTTTAACCAAATATGGAACCACTTTGATTTGTTAAAAGACCAACAGATGCTAACCATTTATATAAAGAAAATACACTCTTGATTGAACTAAATAAATAATTGTTGGTGTATTTTACCATTTATATAAGAAGAAACACATTACCAAAAAAATATTTTTTTTTTATAAATCATAATTTTATGTTGATTCAAGAGTATTGTGTTTTGAATCGGTTAAATTAAAGAATTTCTACTGTAAATGGAAAAACTAAGTGTATCTTATATTATAGTTGATTCTTTATATTTATTCAATTACGTAACTTTCTTTTAAGATATTTTTGTACCATATTACATTTGAAGTTAGGATCAGACATGACGTGGCCACGCGGTGCTATTGAACGAGGGCGATAAGGGCGTGGTAAAATTCTTTTCGTTTATTTTGTTTTATATTAAAAACTATATATAATCTCTCTTTGTTTGTACAATATAATTAGCTGAAGAAGGGCTTGCCCGAAAGCTTCCTTAACCGCTATAATAATAAAAAGAGTTGCGGCGATATATGATTCCTTCTTTCTAAGTGTATCTATTGACCATCTCTGCAAACTAACTTGAGGTTATAACGAAGCTACAACACCAACTTTAGCCAATTCAGAACATCCCACCTGAAGGTTATTGGGTCCTCAACAGTCTAACCCTACATCAGACATACCTTCTCCACATCATTGGCATACTTGAGGGCAGTCTCTGCCTCAATCTCAGACTTCCTGGCATTGAGCTCATTCTGGGTGGACTTCTTCTTGAGTTCTGCCAGTCTCTCCTGGAGTTTCCTCACTTCCCTGGTGGCATCCGCTGCTTTCTTCTCCGCAGCTTCTGTCTCTGTAGCTATCTGCACTCACACTCTAGTATAACTTCTATGTAAAGGACAACAGATAGTGCCTAAAAAGGGGATTCAATCCCTGGACATGGCTGTTAAAAATTGACAAAATCTTTAATACTCAAGCCATATATTGGAGAATAAAGGAAGTAAAATAAATGATTGGGAGATGTAGTCAGCCTCCAATATGGAGAATTCCAAGATGGTGGCCACCTACCTGCTCCAAGTCTTCCTGAGCAGTGTCGATGTCTGCCTTGGCATTAGCAATGGCCATCTGGGCTCTTTCCTGGGCTCTCCTGGCATCTTCCAGAGCCTCTTGGACATTCTTGGCTGTTTCCAGGGTGTGGTCCGCATTGTCTCTGTACACCATAGTGTCTTTGTAGCTCTGTGTGTGGGAGCTAATATAGCTCTCTCTCATTTCTTTGGTCCATTGAAGTCTATCAAAAATGATAAAGCACAATTTGGATTATAGATACAAGAAAATAAGACCTAATCCAAATAATTTAATAGTGTGTGACGTTTCACTCACTTTTGTCATTTCAGCACTTTTGTCTGAAAATGATATCAACACTGTTACCGAAACATCACACACTATTTATTTGGTCTTATTACCTTGTGTTTGTTGCATAATTATTTACTGATTTTTTTTCCTCATTTATTCTTTTGCCAGATGATGGCAACAATGCTGTTACAGAAACGTTACACACTATTAAATTATTTGGATTTGGTCTCATTTTCTTGCATCTATAATCCAAATTGTGCTTTACAACTCTCATTTGTGTTGTGATTTTAGACAAATGTTGGTGTTGGAAAGCCTAGGCAAATTTTACAAGAGTAAAATTAAGAAGACTATGCAAACTAGGCTTTACGAAAAAGATCTATGTAAATCTTCCACAGATATAAAAAAACTAGGATTGCATGGGTGTGTGTGTGTCCACAAGAAGTCGGAGCTCTACGCGTTTTGAGACGACAGCTGGAAGTGCCGCTGTCCTTGTTTGGATCCTTCAACTTTGACTGTTATTAACTGTTTTGGCTTTACTTCTTTAATATATTAGGGCGATCAAGTAGTTGAGCCTAATAAATTTATTTTACGAAACTTATATCTGATTATTCCAGCACTTGAGCAGGACACTTAATTGTTATAAGAAGTTGGCGGACTTATCTTAGTATTCTCGTGCCGCTACATTTTTTGGTGAGCCACGGACGTGATTCTGCTCAAGTGGATTATTGTTTATCGGAGATATATATTTAAAGTGAAGTAGAATTCAAGAAGTCGAAAGGAAAATGGCTCTAAGTTTATGTATCAGGAAGCGAGCCCCCGTGAGAAGTCAAGTTACAAGGATATCCAAGGAAATTATTTCTAATTTGAGAATTGAATCCAAGGATTATTTCAAGGCAACAGTAGGAGTGAGAAGAATTCTGGATGTACAGAAAGTACTGCTGTCGTCTGATAAAGAGATAATCGACATTTTGGCAGAAGATGATGAAGCGGATCTGGAAAAGGAAATGGATGATTGTGCGCATTATCAAGAGATCATAATTGAAGCAATTGTGGCTTATGAGGATGCTCAAAAACAAGTTGCAAGAGAAGTTGTAGTTCAGGATTCTTTGCCAGATACTACAGAGAAAATAAGGCTTCCCACCATTGAATTACCGAAGTTTAGTGGTAATTTGATAGATTGGTTAACTTTTTGGGCTCAATTTGAGAAGATCCATCTTGATATCAGACTAAAGGATAGCGACAAGTTCTACTATTTGCTTCAAAGTCTGAGTGTAGACACTGAGGCCTATAAAATCGTATCCATTTATCCGCTTACTGAAGAAAATTATTCTAAGGCGATTGATGCTTTGAGAAGACGTTATGCTAGTCCTGATTTGTTGTTACAAGTATATGTGAGAGAATTGCTCAAGTTGGTCATCGATAGTGCTAGCGGAAAGAAAAGATTATCCTTTCATGAACTATATTATAGAATTCAATCTTGGTTCTTTAAAGAGTTTGAATTTGGAAAGAGCAAGCCCGGACACATGGCTGTATCCCTTGGTGGAATCGTGTCTATCTGACGAACTATTGCTAGCGTGGCAGAGAAGATCTCAGTTCGTCAAGCTTGATGTTGAACATCAGACGAGACTGGATCAGCTGATGGACTTTTTGGAAAGGGAGATTTTGATTCAGCAGAACATCCAGTTAGCTAAGGGCGGTTTCCAAAGTGCTGAAACTTCCGACCAAGAGAGAAGGAAAGGATTTTATAAGAAGAAAAATAATATTCCAACGGTGACCGGATTACAACAAATGGAATTAGGCGGATGTATATTCTGTGAAAAGAAGCATGCGAGTCAAAATTGTTTTGCCGCTAAAAAGATGTCTTTAGAAGAAAAAAGAAAAATCATCCGTGAAAAGAAGGTTTGCTTCAAATGCTTAAAGGGACGCCACCTTGCTAGATATTGCAGAACAAGGGTTAGGTGCTACAACTGTGGCTCGTCTCATTTTTTAATTATGTGCACTCGAGGAGATAGAAATAATAAAGAGGCTGCTCAATTGGGAATTGAACCAGAATTTACTAATCAAAATTCAGAAAGATTTAAACAACGGGTTTCACATCGCGAAAATTCTGAATCTTTTGATGCTACGGTGAAACCAAACGAAGATCTAAAAAGGCATAATGATTGTTCCAACCAAGTTTGTCAGCGGAATGTTGCTCTTCAGACTTTGATGTTGAATATTATTGCACCAAAGGGGAGGAAATTAGTGCGCGCATTTCTTGATTCAGGTTCTCAACATACTTATATTTTGAAGACAACAGCGGAAGAATTAGGACTGAAACCTGTGACGAAAGAGACTGTTCATCATGCTTTATTTGGCGGAATACAAACAACGGCTGTTACACATAATTTGTATGATGTTCAGTTAAAGGCAGACGATGAAAATTTTGTTTGCAAAGTCACTGTTCGTGATCAGTCAAAGATCTGTCAAGCCCTTCCAAGAATTCCCAAAACAAGTTTAATTTCTAGAGAGTTGGAACAAAGAAAAATTAAAGTTACAGATCTTGGAAATGACAACCCACCTATAGAGCTCCTCATCGGTGCAGATCTTTATGGGAAATTGATGACTGGAAAAACGCTGCAACTAGATTGCGGTTTAACAGCTATGCTTACCCATTTTGGTTGGACGTTACTAGGCAGCTTGAAGGAATGGTCTGATGAAGAAAATTCTATGCTGGTTATGTCCATGAAAAATGAAATTGAAGGCGTGGAAAAAGAGGATTCTGAAACTGCAGTTGATAGCTATGTAGGTGTGAAGGAAGCGAAGCCTAAGGGCGATGGAGTGAAGGATTATGAGACTGCAATTAAAGGTTATGAATCGGTGAACAATTCAGAAGAGAAGATTAAGGCAAATAAAGTTGAAGATTCTGAAGTGGCTGATCAAGTCAGATATTTTGAAACTATTGAGGCAAAAGATAAAAATGAGCAAATTGAGATTAATTCGAGGAATATCGCTAAGACATCTTCAGATCTTCAACGAAATAAGAGACCTTTAAAACCCTATAAAGTTTATCGAGCTAAATCGAAGAGATCAAAAATAATCAATCTCTGTTTTCATGAGCTGCTTGCACTTGTGCTTCTTTTGTTGGCTGTTACTGCTCTTCTTATTGCTATGATAAAGGACGAGATCGATGGGAGGAGTTGGTCTTTGCACTTGTTTACTGATGCGAGTCGGACAGCTTACTCCGCAGTGGTATTTCACCGGGTAGAAAATGAAGAAATACGGGTCAGTTTTATGTCCGCTAAAACACGAGTGACTCCAATGAAAAGAGAAATACTCAAAAGGAATAAGAAAACTGGTGAAAGCGAAATGATTGTTAAAGAGATTAGCATTGATTGGAAGACGCTTCAAGAGAGCGACTGCGTTAGACCTATAAAATGGAGATTTAATCCTCCCTTTGCGGCTTGGTGGGGAGGTTGGTGGGAGCGTTTAATTCGCTCTATGAAGAATTTATTGAAAATAACTCCAGGAAAGGATGGAATTGTTCGAGTTGGCAAATTAAAGACCGGAGGCGGGATTATAATAAGACCTGTACAACGTCGTTGCCCAGTGGAGTTGGATTTTCCGGAAGAGATTTCGAATCGATTCCAGGATAGTGTTGGATGCTGATTTGGAAAAATTATTGTCAATAATTTTTTGTGGGGAGTATGTTGGAAAGCCTAGGCAAATTTTACAAGAGTAAAATTAAGAAGACTATGCAAACTAGGCTTTACGAAAAAGATCTATGTAAATCTTCCACAGATATAAAAAAACTAGGATTGCATGGGTGTGTGTGTGTCCACAAGAAGTCGGAGCTCTACGCGTTTTGAGACGACAGCTGGAAGTGCCGCTGTCCTTGTTTGGATCCTTCAACTTTGACTGTTATTAACTGTTTTGGCTTTACTTCTTTAATATATTAGGGCGATCAAGTAGTTGAGCCTAATAAATTTATTTTACGAAACTTATATCTGATTATTCCAGCACTTGAGCAGGACACTTAATTGTTATAAGAAGTTGGCGGACTTATCTTAGTATTCTCGTGCCGCTACAGTTGGTTTAGTAGATTGAATGGTTAAGAAACAAATCCTAGAGTATGAGAGAATCTAAAATTATATTTACACCTCATTATAACAGACTCTTTTATAACAGCAATTTGGTCATAACATCCTAACGTAACACAGGTTATAACTTAACATAGTTAACCATGTTGGTAACCATGGTTATAGCAACAAAACATCTGATCTGATAGCGTGATTGAAGTTTGACTTTTGAACTTACAAGTTGGTGGAGCAGAGTTTAATTACTCTGTGGTGGGACTTTACAAGCATGAGGGGCCATTTATTACTTATAAAAAATAGCTCCAATATGGAACCTAGGTCCTGGTGAAACCTCCATAAGATAAAAACTCCTGCTAGAGGACACCTCTCTATAAAGGACAGTTTTCATTGTCAAAATGATCATTTTTACTATTTAGCTACTCTCCAGTAAGAGGATACCTCTTCTAATGACCAACTTAGATAGATGAGAGAGAGACATGACAATCATTTCCCGCCTAAAAACAGGCCACACAAGGAAAATATTCTTTGAAGTCAAAACCAAAGACTTCCCAAAATGTCTGGCTTGTAAGATATCCCTGTAGAAAATCTTGCAGTGCTGTGGCCTAAACAAACAAGATATCTACAACATCAATATACTAGACACAAGGTAATAAGACCAAATCCAAATAAATAAATAGTGTGTGATGTTTCGGTAACAGCGTTGTTACCATCTTCAGACAAAAGTACTGAATGAGAGAATTTTACCACAGCATGCTTTTAAATAGTTCCTGTTATCAAGTGTGTAAACAAGATAACAGATAAGAAGATATTTATCTGATAAACAGATGGGTAAACACCTGCTGATTAATATTCTTAGAATTAAAAGTTTTTCAAATATAATTGAAAGCATATCTATAAATATCATTTATATTTCCTCTTTCTTCCATTCTGTTAATTGTAGCACATTTCTTTTGAATGAAAAATGCTTCTTTAAATTGTCTCTTAAAATAACTCTTATTACCTTGTGTTTATAATCTACAATCCAAATTGTGCCTCATCAATCAATATACTAGGAAAGCATGGTCTGCACGAGTTGGTTTAAGCAATCAACTGATGGATTAGAAGGAAACAAAAGTATACCTCTCTCTTTTTAAAGGACACTTTACTCTCTGTGCAACTAGGTGTTGTCTTTTATAAAGAGGTACTGTAGGAGATGTACTCACTTGGCACGGTCCGCCCTGTCCTTGAGTCCTCTGGCTCGAGCTAGGTCCCCAGCTGTTGCCTGCAGGATGGTGTCGATGTTGGAGAGGCTCTCAATGGTCTGGTTGATCTGGAGAGCCAGCTGGGTGATCTGCCGAGGTTCTAAGGAAATGGACAGCTTCAGGCACTGTCACACAGCCAGCTGTGATCATACATTCTACTGTAGACTTTGATCGAAGATAGAAAATAACATCTACCCCACTTGTCCCAAAATGTAGCTTGGCACCTGTAGCTCCAGAACACATTTTGGCTTGCATTAGATGTACTAAACAGGACCTTTGGGAGAGGCTGCTGCTTATCATAAAATAGCTTGGGGAGCACGAACTCATGGAATTGGTGTAATATTTACACAAGGGGATAAGAAACAACACCACACTTACATCATTGGCTAGGGTGCGGATCTCCGCCGGCTGGGCACCTCCGGCCTCCAGGAACTCCTCAATACGGTCCAGCAGTTCCTCCACCTCCGCTGTGAAGTTCTCGGCCCTGTCCCTGGCAGCCTTGGCTCTCTCATAGGCCAGCCTGGCCTCCTCCAGTGCCTCCTGGGCTCCTCCCTTCACCTCCTCCACCTGTTGGGACACCACACTCTCTGGACACTTTTTTTATGGAACTACTCTGCAAGGTCTTAAGTAATTACACAAACTGTGCTGAAACTTCAGTTACAAGGTAATAAGAACAAATTCCAAATAAATTAATATGTGTGTGATGTTTCTGCAACAGTGTTGTTACCATCATCAGACAAAAGAATAAAGATTTATATAGAAAAAATATTTATTCTTTTGTCTGTGTGATGATGGTACAATGCTGTTATAGGAACGTCACACACTTATTTATTTATTTGATATTATTACCTTGTAGATCTAATCTATATTCCCAATTGTACCTTACCATTCATATCAAAGTTTTATAAACCATATAAAGTAGAACATAACTATAACAACATAACTTGGGTCCAATATTTACTATTGTTATAACCATGTTATACAACAGGGTTAAAACAATGGGTCATAAAACTGAGGGTTTTATGATGTTAGAACCAAGTTGCTGTAGTCTATGAATTCTATCTAAATGATAAGGCACAATTTGGATTAGAGATTATAAACACAAGGTAATAAGATCAAATCTAAATAAATAAATAGTGTATGATGTTTCGGTAATGCACACCATTTATTTATTTGGATTTGATGTTATTACCTAGTGTTTATTCTATCTAGTGAGTGAGCACTTACATCAGCCAACAAGTCTCTGGCCATCTGTTCCTTCTTCATGAGGTTGGACTCGGCCTCCTTGGAGAGGTTGAGGGCATTCTCAGCCCGGGTCAGGGCTCCCTGCATGCAGCTCACAGCTCCGCAGCGGTTGCAGCCTGCCCCGCCACAGAGGGAGTCGCAGCTACCCACCCCACTGGGGGCCCCACACACCTACACAACATCATTACTGCTGTCTTTTATTTCAACTTTACAAGCATTATTCTTCCTTAGCTGTTTCTACTGTCTTTACTGCAATGGAAAAATATTTATACAGTAGAACCTCCATAAAAGGACACTCGCGCTAAAGGACACCTCTCTACAAAAGACAGTTTTCATTTGCAAAATTATTATTTTTACAATTTAGTAGCTCTCTGGTAAGAGGACACCTCTCCTTAAAGGACACTTTGGCTCTGCAACTAGGTGTCCTTTATAGGGGAGGTTCTACTGTATACACTCGTGGGCAAAACTTAAGGAAGTTGAACCTTTTTAGCATGTATATTGGTATTTAGACAATAGCTCAAAGATATTTGGTACACAGTGACCTTTAGTGAAGTCACACGAGGTAACCAAGTATGAATAAAATTGCCTCTGTCTCCTTAAAAAAAAATAATAAACGACTGGCAACATCAAAGACTTTCCACTCCCTTAAGTTTTGTCCATGTGAGTGCATATTGCTATATTATCCTTTAAGTACTTACGTGCCCATAGAGTTGTTAAATACCTTAACCAAAAATTCCTTTCATGTGCTCCCTGGATATATAAAACAGAATAATCCAATACAATAATAGAGATACACATGTAATATCTTGGAGATATTAAACTGGGGAAAGTGCTTGTCATCACCCAGTCCTATCAACAGTTTTACATTACAGTGTTTTTTAAAATTATTCCTAGTACACGTGGTACAGGCCATGATAATCATGGTGGGTAGTAGTTGGCGACTCCTTTTACTATATACAGTTACGAGCGTCATTCTTCATCTCCTAATCAACTCTGTCACCGTTTGCTTTTTTTTTGGAATGGCGCCCTCCTATTGGTTGGCTATGATCACGCCACCTTTGCCCCCCCCCCCCCCCCCCCCCCCCCCCATCATGCCTCCCCAACTCGCTTTATCGTTTTTGTAACTATTGTGTTGGAGCGGGTCGCTCCTTAAATAAATGCATATATTAGTTAATAACTAAATGGAATCCTCTCTTTCTTTTTCCCAGTATGAGACGCCTACGGAAGCCAACAGTACATAGACAGATAAAGCACATAGGCTATAGTTATTAACTAATATATGCATTTATTTAAGGGGCCAATTTATAATTGTAACAAATAGTATTTGAATCAAAACATTCAATCGGGTAAAACACGGGCGTTGCCCGGGTCATTCGGCTAGTACTGTATGTGCACTACATGTCTATAAATGTAGACAGCAGTTTGACACTTACAAGTGTGTCAGCCTCTACTTGCACTCTCTGTTGGTGTTGGACTTTTGTAAGAATAGGGGGGGTGCTATTGGAGCTATTTTTTATTCAGAGAAAAATGACCCATTCATCCTGAGTTGTGGCTTGGATATCAATGGTTTATATCACTTTTCCACCGACCCCGTAATGCCAGTAGGAAGTGTTTTATATTACTTATATTGTATGGTTCAGAAATATGGTACAGGTTTATAAATAGTCGATGCAAAGAAAAACTAAATTCTACTCAATATCAAATTCTTCTTTGGGTGAGCAGAGCCTACAAAACTACATCTTCCAACTGTGTCCATAGTCTTGCGAACATCCCCCTTCTCACAGATATTATATTGAATCTAAAATTATTAAATATGATTTGTCTCATCTTTCAATAGAGGATCAAAATACTTATAGACCACATTCTCCAAGTATAATTGGATCATTTTTAAGTGCAAAAATAGATGAATTATTTCTAAAAACAAATGAAACATTCCAAAGCTTTTTCCCATTTGGAATTCCACCATATTTCCGCTCCAATTTTTATAATACCCAGTTTATAACGAACCATGGAAATTTTAAGGGATTTTTATCAAAAATTGGCGCGATTGAAGACTAGCTGTCATTGTGGCAACGAATTCCAGGACTCGAGACACCTACTGCTGGAATGTCCACTCTTCTTCACCGCTAGACAACAGACAATAAATAATGTTGTAGATCTATATCAATTTGTAAATAGCAGAGAGAATTATCATAAGTTTAACTATTTTTGTAAATATATTCATGATTTTCTTTCAAACCTGAATGGTTCAGGTTCCTAATATATATATTTTTTTCTCTTTTTATTTCGATTACTTTTTTTTTGTAAAAATTTTGTATAACTGTTTCTGTTTAAAAAATGTAAATAGACGCAATTATCCCTAGCCGGGATATCGCGTTTGTGTGTTGAAATAAATAAATATTAAAATAATAAATAAATGTGTTGAATAGTGTAATTCCTTGTATATACATGCTGCATTATTTATATAAATGTGCAAAATATATTAGTTATTTTGTGCAATATGTGTGTGCTTTTATCATTTATAATTCCAACCCTCTATAAAATTTTGTTAGTTCATTTAAATATTATTTAAATACACTCTTTTTTTTCTAATAAAAAATGACAAATACATATATTTTAAAATAATTCAATGTCTTCTCAAAACAGTACAAGATAATGTTGAATATAAGCTAGATGCTATTCTCTCTCTCTCTAAATATTCATACCTCCTAAAACTAAATTGTCTGTAATTTTTCAGAATTTTTAAGCATCGATTTTTTTTTTACTTCAGTTGTAGATGGCTCAATGAGAAGCATGCTCTCCTATATAAACTATTATTATTTTACACCCATCCAATCTCTACAAGAGGAACATCTCACCTGCAGGTTGATCTCAGGGATCTGACCCTCCAGAGCTTCTATTTTGTCCAGGGTCTGGTTGAGGGCTTGTTCGTTCTGGAGGAAGGTGCTCTGGTAGCGCTCCCTCACTCTCTGTAGCTGCCGCTCTGTGCGCCGCCGCTGCCCATCCGACTCTATCAGGATGTTGGCTGTGTCTTTGACTTTCAGTTCTGCTGCTCTGGATCTCAGGAGGGCATCCTTTGTAATGTTGAAGGCTCCTACACAGCACCCCAGGGTGTTACATAACTCTTCATGTTTGGATTATTGTATGGGGGTATTGAATATGATGGAGGTAGGATTTGTGTTTGATTAGCAATCTAGTAAAGTAAGCATTTAAAAAAAAATCTATAATTGAATCTAAGTGTGAATAAAGAAAATAAAAATGCTGCATTACACCTTGCAAGGGGCTTTGCCAAGTCGGTGGAAGAATTGTACAAACTTTTGACAACCACACATACACAACTGAGGAATGCATCTGGTATTGGACACAGTTGTTTCAATGTCCCCTGATTTATGCATAAAACCAACCCTACTGGTGAGTGCACAAAATCAAATAGGGAACCTTATAAGTGCAAAAAGTTGAATTGCTTCCTACATTCCTAGACATATTTACAGGTAGTTCCCCACTTCATGTCTTGTACCATGTGTACTTGGAAAACAACCAACCTTCAACATTGGCTTCCTGGAGGGCAGTAGCATTGTCCTTAAGGGCCCGAGCCTCTGCAGTGAGGTTGCGTGCCTTGATGCGCAGGTTGCCAATAGCAAGATTGGCATCCAGAGTACGCTGGGTGGTCTGGTCCAGCTCTGCCTGAACCTGGGTCAGCCGTTCTTGGCTGGCTGTCAGGTTGGTCCTGGAACCCCAACACTCTTCACTATCTGGTGTAGTCAGTGTAACACAGGGTGGCACACTTCTCTATCTGAGAGCTGGTGCTATTGGGAGGTGTGCACTACTATCAATGGAAAGAAGTTACCAAACCTGATAAGGAACAATTTAGATTATATAACAACAACAAAAGTCTTTATTAGGGCCAACCCCTGAAATTTGATACTCCCGATTGAATAAACACTCATGGACAAAACTTAAGGAAGTGGAAAGTCTTTGATGGCATTGGTCGTGTCTATTTTTCATTTTTTTTGAAGTAGATAGAGGCAATTTTATTCACACTTGGTTATCTTGTGTATCTTCAATAAAGGTCACTGTAATATCTTTCAGAGTTATTGTATGAATCCCGATATACATGGTAAAAGTTACAACTTCCTTTAGTTTTGTCTGAGTGTATATATACACTGGTAATAGCGTTGTTGCCAAACGTTGTCCACTATTTAATAATTTGAATTTGGTCTTATGAAGATAAGGCACAATTTGGATTATAGATTAGAAACACAAGGTAATACGACCAAATCTATTTATTTATTTGGATTTGGTCTTCTTACCTTGTGTTTGGTCTTATGACCTTGTATTTGGAATCTGTGTGATACTCACTGGACAAGACGCAGCAGGCCTTGAAGCTGGTCAATGTCGACCACTGACACATTGGCAGACGACAGGATGGCCTGGACTTGTCCCAACTTGTCTTCCATCTCAGTAAACTCCTTAGTGTAGGCTCCTGTGGTACCAGTCTGTTTGATCCTGCGAGCCGCGTTCAGCAGATCCTGGGTCTGGTCTGCACAGCATACCACACTCTGTACATCTTCTTTTAAATTTGGATACAACAAAGTAAGATTCCAGTAGAAGACAAAATGAAGTATAAAATATGAACAGTACCAATGTGTTGTTTTTTATTTGTGCAAAGTGCAAGCTTTCGGATCTTTATTTCCACAGGCAGAGCTCTGTAGGCATATGCCTCTGTAGAAGAATTATAAAGATCCAAAAGCTTGTACTTTGCACGAATAAAGAAACGCATTCCTACTGTTTATATTCATATTTTATACAACAAAGTGTTAGCATTCACTTTGCACAAATGACAAGTAAGGAATAAAATTACTTTGGATAAGTATAAAAATATATATTTTTTAATCCCAACCATTTCTATTTTTAAAAAATATCCCTTGATAAGATTGAATTAACCCAGACCAGTTCAGAAGCCACTGCCAGTGTTAGGGTTCACTACCGAACCAGAAAGGGTTAAAGATGGTAATTTGTGAAAAAAAGTTGTTATCAGGATTTTTTTTTAAAGTAAAATTAAAGTAAGTGTTGATCTAAAAAGACAAAGGTGGCCTCTACCGTCAAAATAGATGTCTAAGCTAGACGCCATCTATTGAACGTAGCCACAAACTAGCGGCCTTGTGTCAGTAACAAAGCCACAACACCAGCTTTGGCAAACTGAGAAGCGTCCACCTAGAGGCCATGGTTTCTGGCTAATGGCGCTCCTCAGCCTAAATGTTGAGTTATATTTTTTTAACTTGTATATTTTTATGATAAGCCACAATTTGGATAATAAACACAAGGTAATAAATAAATAGTGTGTGTTATTTATTTGGTCTTATAACCTTAGATTTATAATCCAAATATAAAATCACACCTTATCATTGCACTAAAAAAAAAAAAGTTGGAATGATAT
The DNA here is from genome assembly GCA_030710605.1 of Cordylochernes scorpioides. Classification (NCBI taxonomy): domain Eukaryota; kingdom Metazoa; phylum Arthropoda; class Arachnida; order Pseudoscorpiones; family Chernetidae; genus Cordylochernes; species Cordylochernes scorpioides. Next base: position 54,679,590 of record CP092880.1, read on the forward strand.
ATAAGGTACAGTTTGTATTATAGATAAAAATTACAAGGTAAAAAGAATAAATCAAAATATAATGTATGTGTGATATTGTAAGAGTATTGTTACTAAAGTGTCACAATTATAAATCTCTTATTTTTTTTTTTTGCTTATCCCTAGTAAACGTGGTACAGGCCATGATAATCATGGTGGGTAGTTAGCGACTGCTTTTTTACTGTAAGCGCACAACATGTCTACACATGTGAAAGCAGTTCGACTTTGCACTTACAAATATGCCAGAGCCCCGTTTGATTACTTGCACTCGCTGGTGGGGTTGGACTTTGCAAGAATCGGGGAGCCATTGGAGCATTTTTTAATATATATATATTTTTTAACAGAAAAAAGTGTCCAATGCGGGAATCGAACCCGGGTCGTAGTGGTCGAAAACCAAACGGTTTAACCAGCCTTCCACCGACCCCCCACCACAACATGTGACTGACATAAGTGAACATATAATGTACTGTACAACTTGCTATATGGTGGTGACTTCCATCTACCAAAGGGTGATATTTGCACCAGTCAATATTGACAAGGCCATCCATTATTTGCTGAGGTGAAGAGCTCTCTCTTTATAAAGCTATACTTATGGTTCTGAGAAATATCTAGAAAATAAATTTAATAAAAACAACAAAACCAATATTGTAATTTACATACAACAGTACTAATTGAGTTTTTTTTTACCTATCTCTCCATTATTTAGCCCCACCCCAAGTCCAATAAAAAAAAATAGTTCAATTGTATACCAAAATAATATAGTGTGAACTCTTTTGAGTTTGAATTCTGGTAGGAAAAAAATGGTTGTCACAATTATAAATATCTTATTTAGAGCAGGTGGTGGTATAAAGTGCTGGGTTTTTTACAGCCACCTTCTGAGATCAAATCCTGCATTGTTTTCTCCATTTTTTCACAAAATACACTTATGGACAAAACTTAAGAAAGTGGAAAGTCTTTGATGACACCGGTCTGAATCCCGATATACATGCTAAAAGGTATGACTTCCTTAAGTGTTGTCCATGGGTGTAGATATATATATACCAAGAGACATGTACCAAGAGGCAGTGTTGTAGACATGGTCTACCAGAGTGTAGACATGCAGATGTACTTCAATTAATGTAAGCAGAGAGAAGATCTACCATCTTACCCCAGTAGACAGTGAATGGGGCTGAGGCCAGGGAAGCATACACACAGCATCAAGGAGGGTCACAGGTATCAGAATTCAACATTTTATATTCGATTAGCCCTCAATCTTTTCTATATACTGTAGAATCTCTGTGAAGGAAAACACCTAGTGGCATAGTGTCTTTTAGATTGAAACTGATTTATTTCAAAGTCCATATAAGATTAAATACAGTGTCTTTTAGAGCGAGTGTCTTCTTACCAGACATCTTCTAATTGGTGATAGAGTAATAACTGCTCTGTAAAGGACAACACTTAGTTTCAGAGCTGTAGTGTCCTTTATGTGTCCTCTTAGTTGCAAATTAGTAAAAATGTTAATTTTGATGATGAAAATAGGAGCCCCATGTATGGGGCTGGTAGCTCTAATAAATGGTTTTTGTGTAGATTATTAAGGTTCTCAAAAATATCATCTTTTTAAAGATCCTGTTGAAGTATTTTAAATGTATTCTACAGTACAATAAATCTCTTCATTCAAATCAGCTGCTAGGACCCAAAAGAATGTTTTAATGAAGTGTAGTCCTTGAAGGGCAAATATTTTTTTTAAACCAAGAAGACTTGGACCTTTTAAAAAGGGATAGCTAAACTGATATGTTTGTTAAAAAGTATTGTTTACTATACTATAGATCTTTTAACAGCCATCCTTTTTTTATTCTACTGATTCTACTTTGGCTCAATTTGGATTATAGATTACTAGGTAATAAGACCAAATAAATAGTGTGTGACATATTGGTAACAGCATTGTTACCATCTTCGGACAAAAGTACTGAATGAGAAATTATACCAAAGAATGTTTTTAATAATTAAACACTTGATAACAGTAACTATTTAAAATATGCTGTGGTATAATTCAGTACTTTTGTCTGCTGATAGTAACAACGTTGTTAATGAAAGATCACACACAATTAATTTATTTGGATTTAGTCTTATTACCTTGTGATTCTACTGATCATAAACCTCATGGTATTCATCCAAATTGCTATCCCTGTCCCTTCTCCCACTAAACTTAGATATGGATGCTTGACATTCCAGTATATGGGTATATATGATATGTCATATAAGCAA
>CP092880.1:54681951-54717457 GCA_030710605.1 Cordylochernes scorpioides
GGTCTGTTGGCCCTCGTCAGTGTGGTACAAGCTGTACCTCAACGACCAAAAAGGCTGGTCTTTAGGGCATCCCGAAAAACCATGAAACAGGTATTTAGGCCGGAAAGGGCGTTTCTTATTGTTTAAGGTTTTTTGATATTTTTATAAAGTATATCAAAATTTTCTTATATCTGAATCGAATAATTGTTGTAAGGATATGATCTCAGTGGAAGAGAAAGGTTCAAGAAAACTTGGCTCAGATCTCCCTAGAGTAATAGAAGAGAGAGGATAGTAAGGATTTGAAGGATGGTTGTAGCAGACAGAAAAACAATTGACAATTGACAATTAAAAAACAGTTTTATCTAGTCAACGGTCAAAAGAGAGTTTACAAAGTTTAAAACAGTGTAGGAAATATGTACACCAGACCGGATCTCAGGAGCCCAAATCCTCCATAAGTTTAGACAGTCCCAGGACAGGATAACAACTGTTCCAATGATTCAAGCAGCTCTACAAGTTCAAAATGAATCTGTACCATCTCTGAACAACATTAATAACTGTCTTATCGAAGCAGAACTCCGTAGTCACCGACCTTTATTAAGAATTCCACATCCTGCCAGACATAGAAGCTACAAGATCAAATGGTTTGAAGAGAGACATCTTTATACTCAAGAATGGAATTCTGTCATTTTTCTGATGAATCTGATTTCAGTTTGGAGGTTCATGATGACAGGATACATTTTAGACGTAGGCCCCAAGAACAATCCCATTAGGACTGTAATGTGGAAAGGCATACAGCAAGAATCCCTGGTTTCATGGTGTGGGGTTGCATCAGCTATGAAGGTAGAACCTTTTTAGCTTTTATTAAAGGCACAATGACTTCTGAGCTATACATTGCAGATGCAACCTCTTGGAATACCATTTCTTGAGCAGACTAATAATGCCATTTCCCAACAAGGTGATTCTCGACCACATACAGCCAACATCATACGAGCCTACCTTCAAAATGTTGACATCCTTACCTATCCCGCATGTTCCCCAGATCTTTCCCCAAGCATGGAAGGAACATGATGGAAAGGAATTTTTGTCAGTCTCCACTGCCAAGTAATATTCAATAGCTTAGTTTTACCTAACTTGGTGTAGCATCACAAAATAAGACATTTAAAATATTGTATGACAGTATGCCTCACCATGTAGCTGCTTGTATACGTGCCATAGTAGGGCACGCCAAATATTGATAAAAGTTCTGTATCTCAACAAATTTACATCCCTTTAAAAAAATTTCAAGCAATTATTTTTCACATTATCATTATATAGCTCATTAATTTTCAGAAAATTTACATAAGTATTTCTGTAAAAATATACACATGTGATATTGTACTGGAATAAGGTTAATAAATTATGAAAAAGGCATCTCCTTATCGTGCAACTGAAAGTTGCTGATGGCTTGTGCCATCTATCGGAATAAATATAAACTATTCTCGTTGATTTCTAATTATTCCAGAATTGGCCAATTAACCATTCTTGATTAATCAAGCAAAAGAATGGGTAATTGGCCAATTCTGGAATAATTAGAAATCAACGAGAATAGTTGATATTTATTCCGATAGATGGCGTAAGCCATCAGAAACTTTCAGTTGCACGATAAGGAGATGCCTTTTTCATAAGTATTTCTAGGTGATGTAATTTTGTTTGTGGCCAGTGTACTATACATTCAAACCGTTTTAGTTGTAAAATAGTGTTTTGAACCACTTTTCTTGAGACTTTAGAGTAATGCAAATCTAATCGCAATCTTACAAGGTGCGTTCATTAATTTCCAGGACTGCTCTGTATCTTTGAAAAAATAAAACAAATAAAAAAACTAATTTAATATTTTTCAAAATATGCCCCTCCTGCCTCAATACACCCGTTCCATCTTTTTTTCAAATTGTCGAAGCAGGAGATAAAATCAATTTTTGAGAGGTTCCTCAAGGTTGCCTTCGATTCAGCTTGTATCATATCAACTTTGTCAAATTTCCTTCCTTTCAAGTTCATTTTCAATTTAGGATAGAGGAAAAAGTCATTGGGGGCTAAGTCGGGGGAATAGGGTAGATGAGGGATCTGTATGGTTGAATGCTTGGCCAAGAACTGCAAAACAACATGGGCTGTGTGCGGCCGCGCATTACCGACGTGAAGTATCCAGTCATTGTTTTGCCATCTTTCTGGTCTTTTAAGGCGCACTGCACCTCATTATCCCCAAATAAACAGATAGTCCAGTCTCTGAAGATAAGTCTTTAATAGAAATTCTTCTGTTAGATTTAATTAACTCCTTTATTTTGAGCTTGTTTTCCTCGCAACGAAATGATCTTGGACGCCCAGTATGCTGATCATCGTTTACCTTTTCCCGACCTTTTTGGAAGCGTGAAAACCATTTAAAAGTTCTTGAACGAGATAAAGCTGCATCGCCAAAAGCTTCTTTATTAATTCATACGTCTCAGTAGCACTTTTTTTTTCAATTTAAAACAAAACTTAATGCAGATTCTCTGCTCTTCGAAAATGGCCATTTTAAAATTAGAAATGCGAACCTTACAAGGAAGTTGTTTTGTTCTATTTTTAAATCGGCGCGTGCGCCACGAGACTCGTGCTTTCAGTCAGGTGTGGTCGAATGTCCAATATTCAACTCTGTAAAAAAATATTTTCTCTAGCTTTTTTATTTATTTTATTTTTTAACCAGTCCTGGAAATTAATGAACGCACCTTGTATAATAAAGGAAATTGGTTGTTAGGTGAAGAATATTGGTTGAAGCGTACCCAATATTTGCCTTTATTCTAAGAAATAAGGTGTGATTATTTTCTGTAGAGCTTAAAATCTCAAAGATATTTTATCTTGTACTAGAGATTGTATTTTTACATCAGCCTTCGTCGTGCTTTCTTTCCTTCCAAGCTGCAGATTCCTCAAGTTTTCCAGGACCTTATTGGCATCTTTTTGATCCAATGATAGCCCATCAGACTCTAGCACTTTTGTCCGCTGACTTAAATAGTTTTTTTTTTAGAGTTTAGGGAAGGACAAACACTACAAATCATTATACTCTACCACTCATCAAATATAAATTGTTAATTTCCACCAGTTACATAAACTAAGGCGTCTGTTCCTCATGTCAGAGGTGGCCATTTCTTTTGGAGCTAAGTCGGCCTGCCACTGAGTAGTGCTCCCAGTTTTAATGACAAAGGCAGACGCATTCTACTTCACCCAGTCATGATTGTTGTCAAACAGACACCATCAAGGGTCACAACTTGATACCCTAATATGATTGAGTGGAGATAAGAAAGAAGGGAGTAGAGTATCCTTAAAATCTTCCATATTGGATATAAGGATATAATTTCAATATCTCACCATGTATGATTGGTATGGTATTTTTAGCTTTTTATAGATTAATATTTTTAATTAAAAAAGGCATATATTGAATAAAAAAATCATTTATTTTACCAATATTTCAGTTGGCTGAACGCCAACCTTTATCAAGGTGTTATAACATACTAATGTGTGTCAACAACAAACTCAGCGCCACATAACGTCAACAGAATTAAGTTTTAAAAATATTCTGTTATATTCAATGGGGAGAAAAAAATTGATATATATATTTATATTATGGACAAAATAAATTTAGTAAAATATGGGTGTGAATATTTTGATAATTAACAATAACGCCTATATTTTATATTTATAATTTTTTGTACTATGTGTAAACATTTTTTTTGTATTTTTGACCAGATGACCGGGTTACTTTGCATGTATATATTTGGTTTTTGAAATGATGTAAATGAGTTAAAAAAAGAGAATTTAAAAAAAGTATTAATGTCTTCGAAGTGTTGGTGATTACTCGATGTTAGAATAGAAAAGTCTTAACTACCAACAGATCGATTGAAAAAAAAAGAGCAACAGATGACAACCGACCTTTAAATGGCCATCTCATCTTCTGATATCGATTAGTCCAACGCTATATTGAAGAATGGCAAATTCTTAAAAGCTAGTGTTGAGCTTAAATATAAAATCAACTTTAATTTTCTCTATGTATCTATAATTTAGAAATATTTTCTAAACATTACCAAATCTCTAAAATATTGTGTGGAAGTTTTAAGAAAAATAAACAATATTGTTGCAATAACTTTAGTGAAATTAAGAAATAAAACTTTCATTGTTATATATTTTTATTATTATCTATATATATATTTATTTATATATATTTGAATATTTAATCAAAAGAAATAAACACAAACATATTAATTAAATGAATTCCCTAAAGAAGAAAATAATGCGAATTATATACAGGGTGATCCAAAAGTCCCGCACAACTTTAAAAATTAATAACTCCGCGAATATTTGCGCTAGAGCAATGCGGTAAACACCATTGTGTTCAGGATTCAATGGGATTTTTTATGGCAAATAATGAATAATTCGAAATTGATTTTAGTTACAATTTTATTCGCCAGATGGCGCACTACCAAAATCAGAGATTCAGCGGCCAAATTGTTTGATAAATTGAAAAATATAACTGATCGACACGTATTTTTCCTTTTTGAATACCAGGAAAGAACCCTAATAACATCAAATAACAAATTAATAAAACACCACTTCGCCAAAAGTATGAAGAATTGGTTAACAATTTTTAAATACAATCAGAGATATGTAAAATAGGTAAATGCAAATTTAAACATGTAGCAAAAAAAACAATGATATTTTAGATACGGTTTGTGTTTCCGAAGATAAAAAATTTCTAATATTTTTAATTCAACTCTCTCTCATACTGTACCCAATTTTAAAAAATGTGTCCCCTCAAATAAAAATATTTTTCAAATCGACCTTTTGCGTTGAAAAACGTGGTAGTAAAATCATTTTGTATTATTTTTTTGCATAAAATTTCTAAAGTTATTGGTGTACAGAAAATATTCCTTATGCTATTTCTTCTAATGAGCGAAAAGCGAAAACTAAACATAAGGGAAAAAATTGTGTGCACCAGTGTTATTCGAGAAGTTATAACACTCTGGTTTGCACGAAATAATATGTGAGCAAATACAAACAAAATATTACTGTTCACAAAAAAAAGAGTCAAGATGTGAGGACAGCATTTATTATCCCATATCCCAATTATCCCCCTTATCCCATTCTCTCTTGTATTAGGTCACAATCCTTGCTCAATGTGGCACCCTTCATTCTCAATCACCGCCTGCAGACGACAAATGACAGAATGGACAGCATTAAGAAAAATATCTGTTGATATTAATAAAACGTGCCATCTAATAGAAGCCTTTAACATGGCCAATGTGGTATGCCAGCATCGATAAGCACACGATTTAATGTACCCCCATAAACAAAAATCGCAAGGCGTCAAGTCTGGTGATCTTGGAGGCCACTGCTATATAAAGTGGCGACTTATCACACGATTTTCAACGAACGTATTCTTCAGCAATTGTTTGGCACCGCGGGAGATATGAGGAGGTCCTCCAACTTTCATGAATGTTATTTCGCTTAGTGCATTTTTCCCTGCAATATGGGAATACCCCATATGAACATAACGTTCACCAGTTACAAAAACGGTTTTAAAAGTTCTTCCATTGATTTTTCAAAGAAAAATGGCCCAATAATAAAAGAAGTGAACCCACACAAAACTGTAACTCTAGGCTGATAAAGTGGCATTTCTGTAAAAATTCTAGGGTTTTCTGTTGCCCAAAAGCGGCTGTTTTGAATGTTAGATTCTCCGTTTAGAGAAAAGTGAGCATCATCTGTCCACAGAACATTCGACAGCCAGTTTTCATCAATATCAAATTTCCGGAAAACCCATGAAGCAAATCTTGACGCATCTCAAAATCGCCAACTTTCAGCTCGTGAAGCCTCTTCGGATATCACAATCATACTCGGCGATTTTAACGCCAAAAGTTCAACTTGGGGATCATCTGTCCAGGATAACAAAGGTCACCGACCTCGACCTTACACCATTAAATAAGGGAAAGAACACCTATCTATCCAAGTCGACAGGCACAGAATCCGCAATAGACATCACAGCGATAAATTTCAACATCGCACCCACAACACAATGGAAAATCCTGAGAGGTGCAATCAGTGACCACAGGCCAATTTTAACAACCCTTAACTTCAAAATTGAGAATGTCCAACAGAATAAAAGAACATGGAACTTTAGGAAAGCCGACTTGAAAAAAAATTCACAGAAAAGCTTGAAGAACTGTGCAACGAAAAATTGAATTACAGAACGCTTGACAAAAACTTGGAAAACTTCTCTTCGAATATATCAAAAGCTGCAAAAGCATCGATACCTAGAAGGAGACGTTAGACCTGTGGATACCTTACTGGAAGGACCACAACATCAAGGCAATGATTGCAGAGAGAGACAATATCAATGAACTTCTTTAAAAAAAATAAAACAGAAGAAAAGAGAAAGTAACACATTGAAATTAGTCACAAAATAGAACAAGAAATTTGGATATGCAAACAAGAGAAAATGGCAGAGTTCTGCGAAAAAATGGATCCAAGAAAGGACAGCCAACACTGGAAAATGATTAGAGTGTTAGAACAGAATCAAAACCAACACCAACCGATATGAATAGAACAGAGAGAACGAGAACAAACAGATGACTAACATAATTGCTGAATATCTTTCAAGCACTTCCATACTCAAATATACGATTGAAGACAATCTAAAAATAATATAAACCGGTTAGTTAAACACAAGCAAGAAACTTCCATCAACAAGATATTTTCTCGAGAGACTTCACACTGAATGAGCTAAACTCATCAATAAAAAAATCTAAGAGGTCACCAAGAGATAATCTAATCTTTGGTCAAATGATTAAACACTTTGAAGACAAAGCTAATAAACAACTCCTACGAATACTGAACATTTCATGGTAAACTGGTGAACTACCAAAGAATTGGAAGATATCAATTACTGTGCCAATACTGAAACCAAACAAAGATGCCAAGGAATCCAAGAACTATCGGCCAATTGCTCTCACCAGCATACTTTGTAAAATAACAGAACGAATTATCCACTCTAGGCTCATAGTCTGGCTCACTAACAATAATAAAATAAACTTCTACCAAACTGCCTATAGATCCCAGCGCTGTACGACTGATCAACTGTTCTACTTCTGTCAATCAATAATAGATTCTTTCCAGGAAAAACCGCCAAAGAAGACCACGGCTATATTCCTTGATATGACCTCAGCTTTTGATCGAGTGTGGAGGGAGAAATTACGTGAAAATCTGCACAACATCGGAGTAAGAGGAGAAACCTTAACCTGGATTGCAGACTTCTTAAGGTGAAGAAGGTTAAAGGTTTGGGTCAATGGAGAATTTTCCAAGGAAGGAAGAACGTGTGATACTGCAGTCCTGGATCTTTCCAGTTGGTCTCGACGACCAGGCCATCACCGAGATGTACGCGACGAAGTACGCGATCTAGGTATTCATCGTAGATCGCAAAATGCGTGGTGTCGCTGGAGACCCACTGGCGATTCTCCACCAAACTCTGCAGCGCTGGCAGAGGCGCCATATTCATTGTACATAGTGTATCTGATGATTTAAGACCATGGAATTGTAAATAGTCCAGATATCTACTACCACATGTTCCGCCACGTAATTGTATATAACTTCTTATTTACTGCAAATAGAAAGCCTCAACTAACATCAATCTGTACCGCGTAAGAATCTAATAAAGTATAGCAACTGTACAGATAGAAGGAATGGAGACTAACAGGAAAAAATTAAAGTTAAAACTAATCAGGCTTAGGTGAAAATAGGAGAGAAGACCTAGCAAACCCAGCCCAACTTTTACAAGGTCGTGGCCCTCCTGGATAATAAAACTTCCCCCCAGTTTACGTCAGAAAAGAGCAGTGACCTGTTCGGACCCAGCTCAGCTATAAAAGGAGGCCCCGATCCTCAGTTAGTCAGTCCTTAGTTAGTCTTCGTTCCAGTCCCTGTCCACCGGACGCTCCGATAAAAGGTAAACCCTTTCCTGCCAGAAATCTCCCCGTCCCATTCCTTCTTGGCGTTCAGACGCTTCTAAGTTGAATCTCTATTTGCTTATTTCACCTTTGGCCCAGCTGTGTCGCCTTCCACCACAACTGCACGGTAGAGTTGACATCGAGGTTCTTCTAGCATCAGGTAACACTGGTCCCAGAGGTCCCAAGATATCACATGTATATAATGCATATTATCTTTTTTAAAATAGTGCAGACTGTGCACTTTGTATGTATTGACAAGATGTCAATAAAATTATTTTAACTGCCATTGATGAGGAATTGGAATTTTCAAAACACATAATTAGCACCTCAAATAGAGCTACCAGAAAACTAAACATTCTGAGATGGCTATGTGGAACAAATTGGGGAAAAAAGCCAGAATTCTCAGAACAACATATATCACCTCAATAAGGCCGATAATGGAATATGCAACACCGGTCTGGGCTCCCTCAAGCTCATCACTAAAAGTAAGACTAGACAGTGTTCAAGCAAAAGCGGCCAAAATAATCACTGGTGCTGTTTCATCCACCAACAATGAGAAAATTCAGAGAGAATGTGTTCTAGACCTACTCGATCGAAAGCAGAAGATAAAATAAAAACAACTTGGATCGGCACTTCGGAAACGAGGAACCAGAGGACGAGATCTATCTGACCACTTGTGGTTTGGTGGATCCGCCCTTTTCTGAGAATGAGGTGAAACTGACGGCTTTCAAGTTCGGGAAAAGGAAATCTCCTGGTCCCGAAGGGATTGATAACACGGTCGTGAAAGCTCTGTTAAGAATGCACCCATCACTTCTTGCCAGGTTTTTCAATAGGTGCCTGGACACTGGTACTTTTCCTGAGGCATGGAAGGTTGCCCAAGTAGTACTTCTCGAAAAGTCTGGTAGAAAGGGTAATTCTCCTAATGATTATCGTCCGCTTTCTTTACTAGTGTGTCTAGGTATGGTCCTGGATAGCCTACTAGCTCAGCGACTGAAGCACTGGCTAGAGAGTAATGAGCTCCTTTCCTCTTTCCAACGTGGTTTTAGGGAAGGGAACTCCACAACCACGGCTCTGAACGAGGTGTTAGAGGGGGTTGAGATGGGCTTAAATAAGGGTGCTTGGGTTCTTCTCGTGGCCCTGGACATGAGCTGGAACAAGCTGATGAAATTTGATGGACATGGGTTGTCCTGATAATTTGTGCAGCTTGGTTTGTGACTTCCTGAGAGATAGACGGATTAGCCTCAGTTTTGGTGGGCGGAAGTTGGAAAGAAACTGTGCTAGGGGTTGCCCCCAGGGCTCTTGCTGCGGACCTATTATGTGGAATATCCTGGTAAACACTGTTTTCCAGGAGGAGCTACCTGAGGGAGCCTGGCTGGTTCTCTATGTTGACGACCAGTTCCTCATCATTGAGGCTGCTTCGAGAGCGAAGGCTGATAAGTGTGTTGAAGCTTCTCTCCAAATCCTCTCGAACTGGGCCCATGACTCTGGCCTTAAGTTCAATGTCTCCAAAACTAAAGCCCTCAGCTTTAAGCCTAGGGACATAAGAACTAAAAGGAAAGGGATCAAATGGGAGCACAAGCCGGCTATCCGGATGAAAGGACGGAGGGTAGCGTTGGTCAATAGGATGACCATCCTGGGGGTGGTCATTGATGACAAGATGGGTTGGCAATACCAGGCGGAGGAGATGGTGACGAGAGGCAGGGAGGCGTTGTGCAGGCCTGTCCTGGTTGGCTCTCAATAGGGGGGGGGGAGAAGGAGGGTACTATTTTTAGGAACCTCTGCCTCTCCTGTGTCGAGCCAATCCTGCTATAACAGGGATCAGAAGGTGGCAAAAACTCTAAAGAGCGTGCAGAGGACAGCGGCACTCAGAATCACAGGGGGATATCGCACTACCAGCAGTGAAGCCTTTTTGGTCCTCGCTGGGCTTATTCCCCTGGGATTGAAACTAGAGGAGGAGACCATCAGACAGAAGATCTGGGAGAACAGGGAAGATGCCCTGGGACTTGAAGCGGGTGCCCTGGAATGGAAGAGGGACCCAAGGAAGCCTCCGCAGTGGTTGCCAAAGTGGAATTGGAGTCCTGGAGGGCCGACAGGGATTGACACGGAGGTTTTCACTGATGGTAGTAAGTCTGGAGCCAATACTGGAGCTGGAGTAGTGATTTTCACTAATGGAGAGCTGATCTTCCAAGAAAGCTTAACGCTCAGAGTGGACGAATTGGTCTTTTCAGCCGAGCTGGTTGCGATCAGGGTAGCCCTCAGAGTGTGTGCCGAGAAGAACTTCAGCCCGGACCGCCTCTATTCAGATTGTATGTCGGCCCTCGTCGCCATCAATCTGGTGAAAGGGCAACTCGCGCATCAAATAATCCAGGAGCTGGAGATGATAACGCGGCTCCGGAGGGTTAGGGGACAGCCTCATCGAAGGTAATGAGTTCGCAGACAGGCTCGCTAAGGCAGGATGCTTTAGAGGTAGATCACTGAGGACCCCAGTGACCAAGAAAGAAGTTTATAGGAGGATCAGGGGGCACGTCCAGGACATATTGTTGGACAGATGGAGGAAAAGTGTGAAGGGAGAGAGGTATTCAATTGGGTAACAACACCCAAGTACCTCTGTAAGGTAATGTCCCACAAATTCATTAGGGTAGTTCGGGACATGGGCTCTTCCCCAAGTCTCCACAGATTTGAAAATTAAGAGAAACCCTTATTGAGTCTATGAAGAAAGGGATGTGGATGCACGCCACTACGTCTTGGATTATCCAAGGGTAGTGGGTGTGCAGGAAGAGAGAAGGAGGGCGAGGGGTGCGATCGAGAGTAAGCTGCTGAGAAACCACAGCAAGCTTCTTGAGAAAGCCCACGACGTGGCATCTGAGCTTTTCCTCAACTGTGGGTGAACAGAGTCGACCGGGGGCTGCCTCCCCGCGGTCCCTGCTGGACACAGTAAATAGTTTCCTCTTTTGCTGTGTTTAAAGGCCAGCGGTATAGAAATCCTTCCAGACACGTTGTCTGGGAGGTGGTGTTTGCAGGTACAATGTCCAAGCTCTAGCTTGGATACCGTTACTTGGCTTATGAGTTGAACAGAATAGCAGCGAAGGGCATGCTTCGGATGCCGGCTTGTGGACCGAAAGGTCTGGGTGGCCATCTGCTTCTAGGGTGTACCAACTGTGCTTAGGTGGGATCATCCAGTTCTTGTTTATTTTTGTTTTGGCTACTGTTTCTATTTCTTTAAAAGTAAGTTTATTTTTCTGTAGCAAGGGTTCTTTTGTGTATTTTTTCGCTAGCGCATCAGCAGCTTCATTGCCTTCAATGCTTACATGTAAGGGTATCCATTGAAGGTGAATTTTTGAGGTATTGAGAGTTTTTGGAGATAACCAATTATGTTCCTGCTTACTTTGTCTCTAAGTTCCCTTGTGTGACTAAAGTGTTGTATGGCACTTCTACTATCAGTAAGAATCCATATATCGTGATGTTTAGTGTTTCTGATGTATTTTAAGGCTTCATAGATGGCTATAAATTCGGATCTGAAGACTGAGCAAAATTCTGGGTTTCTTCTGTTTATTTTCTCATTGCTATTTGTAGTTTTAATGAGAGAGTCACTGTCAGTGTGTCCCAACTCGTCTCTGCTACCATCGGTATAGATAGTTATTACATTTTTAGGAATTTTATTAATTATTTCTAATGATAATTGTTTTAAGTATTCTGGATTTTGGTATTGTTTGTTGGTGGGTTCATTTAAAGTGGCATTAAAAATAACATTTTGTTAGTGATTCGCATGGAGATATTTTTTCTGCTAAAAAATATTTTTCCACTTAATATTTTAAAAATCCATTTCTTTTGGCCAGGTGGAGAGGGCCTTCTTTTTTTAGTCTTATATTGGATTCCCAATTAAGTATGTAATTGAAAGTTCTGTGTTTGTTTTCATAACTCTTGATTTTGTTTATATATTTTGGCAGATTGTAGCTTCTTCTATCCTTAAGGGCATAATGTCTGCCTCGTAAAGTACAATATTATTAGGGCAGGTATTTCGAAGACCTGTAATAATTCTAGCTGCATTTAGTTGTATCCTTTCCAGTGATTTTAGATTTGTTTCAGATGCTGTACCATAGATTTGATATCCATATTCCAAGATAGGTCTTATTAGAGATGTGTAAGTTAATTTTAGTGTTGTTGCTTCAGCTCCCCACTCTTCCTGAAATACATTTCAAGATTTTTAGTCGATCTCTTCCTTTTCTAACAACTCCTTCAATATGTTTACTGGAGTTAAATGTCTGGATCCAGGGTGTAGCCGAGATATTTAGGATGTTTATTATATTGCAATTGTTGTTCTTTCAGAATAATATTTGGTCTTATTTTTTATAGTTTCTTATCGGTTGTAAAAAGTCAGGTTTTAATTTTTGGGGGTTAAATTCTAATTTATGTTTATTATCAAATTTTTCTAGGTGGAGAAGAGTCTTGTTCAAATCTCTTTCATCTTTTTTCCAGTTAGTGTTGCTGCTCCATAGAATAATGTCATCAGCGAAAAGTCCAATATTGGTTTTATGTGAAAATTTTTCTTCTATGCCTGCAATAAATAGGGTGAAGAGATTTGGGCTAAGGACTGATCCTTGTGGTAATCCTTGATACAATTTGAAGGTTTTAGATAGAGTGCCATTATATTTGACCCTGATGCATCTATTTTTAAGGGAATCATTCATCCAAGTGATAGCTTTTCCATCAAATTTGAAATGTTTGTATAATTTTGTAAATAACTTGTTTTTCCATACCCCTTATCAAAAGCTTGTGTAAGGTCTAAAAAAGCAGCTATTGTGTGGTTAGTTGTTTTTCTGTTTTGTGCATCTTTTACCTTTTGTGTGAAAAATAAGATTTGGTCTATTGTCCCATGTCCTTTCCTAAATCCATATTATTCTTCTGGTAAGAGATTTCTTGTGTTGGAGTGGTAGGTGAGTCGTCTGAGTATAATTTTTTCCATTAAATTTCAGCAAATACTTGTGAGGGAGATAGGTCGGTAGTTTTTTGGGTCATCAGCAGATTTGTCAAGTTTTTAAATGGGAATTATTGTGGCATTTTACAGTCTTGAGGCAATTTTCCAGTTTTCCAGGAGTTATTGAAAATTCTGCCTCTGTTGGGCATATCAGCCTCAGGAACGATGATATCAGTTTCCTCTCTTTGGCGTCCATATTGTCGATCTTCATCTCCACCATTCTCCCACCTCTTCCTTATTTGATCTCGATGATAACTTTTGACCTGTCCGTGTATTAAAACTGTATAGACTCGGGATCCTTTTCTCCCCACTATTCTGCCTGGAATCCATCGATCCCCGCCTCTAAAATTTCGACACCAAACCATGTCATCTATTCCAAACTCATCTTGTTGAAATCCGTGGTCGTATTTCATTTGCCTGGCCTGCTGCTCTTTTACTATTGATTCCAGATTTGGATGTATAATTGATAGTCAGGTTCGAAGGGAACGCCCAATAAAGAGTTCTGACGGAGCCTTCTTGGTTGTTTCATGAGGGGTGCTACGATATGCCAGCAAAATTTTTGATAGCGTGTCCTGAATGGTATCCCCAGGTTTTCTTTTATTTTTGTCTAATGCCATTTTTATCATCTTGACAGCTCTCTCTGCCAGGCCATTGCTCTGAGGATGGTACGCAGGAATCAGTGTTTGTTTTATTCCATTATTTTTCAAAAAAATTTTCATATCACTACCCGTAAACTGAGGGCCATTATCTGATACTATTTCTTCTGGCAAACCATAAGATGAAAAAAGTCGTCTTAATTGCTCAATTGTTTTTGCTGAGGTTATCTCTCTCATTGGGAATGCCTCGACCCACTTAGAATGACTATCCACGACAATTAGCAAATTGATGTTTTCTTTGTTTGCATAATCAATATGGATCCGCTGCCAAGGTCTAACTGCCCAAATCCAAGGTTGCCACTTCACTCTATTTGGGCCATCCTGAACCTGTTGGCAGTTTCCACACCTGTTTACCAGGAACTCAATTTCATTGTCTAGATTCGGCCACCAGAAATGAGACCTTGCCACAGACTTCATTTTGCTCATCCCTGAATGGGTCTCGTGTAGGCAACTCAACAAGTTCGGTCTGAGAGAGGAAGGAATAATGACCCGCATCCCCCACAATAGACACTCTCCGTCCACAGTCAGCTCCAGTTTTCTCTGAAAGTAAGGTCTGAGGTGGTCTGGCACCCTCTCAGGCCAGCCATGCTGGGTATAGCACTTCACTATTGATAGCACTTCATCCTTTTGAGTTTCAATTCTAATTTCTTCAGCCGTGATTGGCAAATCCTCCATGTAGGACAGTGCATAAATGTTATCCAGTCTCGAAGTTTCCTCACTCTCAACTGGAAGACGTGACAGAAGATCTGCATTTCCATGATCTTGAGTTTTTTTAAACTTGATATCGTAGGTATAAGCCGACAGAATTATCGCCCATCTCTGTAATCTCGAAGTTGATAAAGTAGGAATTCCCGATTTTGGGCCTAAAATAGACACTAGCGGCTTATGATCCGTTATCAGGGTAAAGCGTCTCCCATAAATAAACTGATGGAATTTGGTCACTCCATAAATTATTGCAAGAGCTTCCCTCTCAATCTGAGAATAGTTGCGCTCGGCTCCTGATAGGGTCCGAGAGGCAAACATGATCGGTCTTTCCTGGCCTCCGATGACATGAGACAGAACCGCGCCAATTCCAATCTGGGATGCATCCGTGGCCAAAAACAAAGGCAATGTGGTGTCGTACGGAACTAAGACCCTCTCAGAGGTAATGCTACTCTTGCACTTTTCAATAGCCTCTTCACACTCCTTGGTCCAGCTCCAGCAATTCTTTTTATGAAGCAGCTCGTGAAGAGGCCTCAATAGATCCGGTAGATTTGGAATAAATTTTCCATAATAATTCACCAATCCAAGAAATGACCTCAACTCAGAGATGTTTGTCGGACTCTTGGCCTTCTGTAAAGCTTGCACCTTGTGATCCAAAGGTCGGATGCCATCTTCCTTGATAAGATGGCCCAAATACTCGATTTCTCTTTGCACAAATTTACATTTATCCTTCTTCAGTTTAATGTTGTATTTTTCCAAACGCAGAAACACAGTTTTCAATACAGCCAAGTGTTTCTCCACTGAAACTGTAGCTATGAGGACATCATCAATATAGCAAATAACGCCCTCTATTCCAGCCAGAACCCTATCCATCACAGATTGGAAATAACTAGGGGCATTAGCCAGCCCAAAAGGCATTCTCCTAAACCTGAAAAGTCCCTTATGTGTGTTGATAGTTAAAAATGGCTGGGTGCTCGTTGCCACCTCTAGTTGCAGGTAAGCGCTGCTCAAATCTAATTTTGAGAAATATTTCCCCTTGGCCAAGATAGCAAACAAGTCTTGCTGAGTGGGGAGCGGATAAGCTGCTGTATCCAAGAATCTGTTCGAAGTTACCTTAAAATCATAACAAATTCTCATTTCCTTATTTTTTTTGTACCACTACTACTGGAGTTGCCCACTGGCTACTCCTCACCCTATATAAGTATCCCTTTGTCACCATATTTTCTAAAGCTTCTGTAACCGCCGTTCTAATCGCAAAAGGCACCGGTCGAGCCTTATGAAATATTGAGCTGACGTCACGAATATTCATTGAAAATGTGAATCCTTTTATGGGCTCTGCTGTGTCATTGAACAAAACTTGGTGCTCTTTCAAAAATTCAGCAATAGCAATTTCCGAAGGTATCTGGTTCACCGCAAAATAATCAATTTTCAAGAAATTTATCTATTCTCTCCCCAGCAGGGCCTTTTTTTTCACCTGTGACTACTACTGCTCGAAGCATTGAAGTCTTGCCCTGAAATTCCACCTTAACGATAACTTCGCCCAGAATTGGTACTACTGTCCCGTCATATGTCTTGATGATCATTCCGATAGTTTTTAACTGTGCATTTGGAAGATACTTCTTGAAATCATTCTCCGATATCAAGGTTAGACAACTTCCCGTATCCAATTCAAAATCTATAAAATTGTTCTCGACTTTCAATCTTATGATATAGGGAGGGTCACTTGTCGTAGTATTTATTCTATAATCGTGTGGTGTCCTCATGCATGTAATTTTTTGGATCAATTCCTCCGTCTCTCCCTAATCATCCATCTGATGTATCCTATTCTGTTGGCTCGCCTGTTCCCTAATAGGATATACTTCATGATTCCTACATACTGGGGCAATGTGACCTTTTTTTCTGCACTTGAAACACACTGCGTCCTTGAATCTACAAGAGTCTCTATGCAAATTTCCACAATGTTTGCATTTTCTTTTTCCGGTTTTCGATTCTCTTTGCATTTCAATGCGCAACTTATCCACGCTTTTATCCAATTCCCCTGCATGAAATAATTTAATATTCTGTTCTGCCGCCTCCATGGACAAAGCAATTTCCATCACCCGAGCCAAGGAAACATCTCCCTCAGACAAAATTTTCTTTTGGATTCTTGAATCGCTTAATCCGCACACAAACTTGTCTCTCAGAGAGTCCTCCAAAAAGTTCCCAAATACACAAGTTGCTGCCAACTGCTTAATCGCTACCAAATACTGCGAAACACTTTCTTCTGTTTCTTGCATCCTTTTGAAAAAAATAAACCGCTGGACTATAATTGAACGTTTTGGGGAAAAATGAGTATTTAATTTTTCAGTAAGTTCCTCAAAGGTCTTATTTTTCGGAAGTTCTGGACTGCATAAGTTTTTTAAAACCTCATAGGCTTTTGCTCCAATAAGTGTCAGGAGATACGCCTTCTTTTTGTCCTCGCTAGCGTCTTCCAAAATTAAAAATTGTTCTAAACGTTCAAAGAACGTGCTAAAACTTTCAACATCTTCATTAAATTCACCAAATTGGAAACGAGCCATTTGCAAGAGTATCAAAAATTAAATCCAAAAACAAATTATTTTCTTCGGGTACTTACGCTTAGATCCTCGTCGCCATTTGCAATAACTTTAGTGAAATGAAGAAATAAAACTTTCATTGTTATATATTTTTATTATTATCTATATATATATTTATTTATATATATTTGAATATTTAATCAAAAGAAATAAACACATACATATTAAATTAAATGAATGCAATAAAGAAGAAAATAATGCGAATTATATACATTCAAAACAACAACAATGATGATGACAACTTAAGAATTACAGAAGCAATAAAATGTTCACAGAATATTTCACGCTGATATATTACAATTGTAGCGAAGTATTTATTATTTTACAAGCATTTATTACACTAGTATTAACAGAGTATCATTTTTTATGTTTATATTTTACTACTCTGTAAACTTCCCTCATTCCTTATCTTTTGTTTATCATTCATAGTTTGTTCTTGCCTTAAATAAATTGCTGTTTCATCCTGAAGAGTTGTCTTTGTTGACTTTGCTTAGAATTTCAAATGAAACTGATTCTAAGAATTATTAATTAAACATTATATTTATTGATTTACAAGGGAGAGAACAAAATATATAAAAGGGAAATTAATATTAAACAAAATAACTTTTTTCCTCTTTCGGTTAGCACCTATTTACCTGTGCACTTACACACACTCTTTTTTTGATAGCAATTATTTAATATATATACAACAGTCTTCCCTAATTTTCTACGTGGCAATATTATGATTTGAGAAAGTGTTCAATTTAATAATCAGTGAATGTCTTAGTAAATATAATCAAAACTGTGCTAACCAAATTTATTTAATGTTTCCATGGAGATTACTTCAAAACAAATCCATATCTTTTTGCATTCAAGAAAACTGAACATTAACTAACTATTCTCTAGTTATATTTTCTAAGCAACAAAATTATTTCTAAAATGTCAAAAAATTTAGAAATATTTCCTCTTTATTTTAAGATTTATTTATTAATATGCGGAAATGTTAGCTTAAAAGAAAAACATATATACTCCAAAAGACGAATAATTATAAATTCAATGTTTATAATGATTTTTAAAATATTTTTAATTTATTATGGGAATGACAAGATTATCTATGTTTTAATAGGATTAATGCATTCTTTTTTATATATCACTATAAGTTTACATTTTTACTTTAACCTTGATAATCTATATCAAATATTCAAAACGATCAAGTATAAACAAATACTTTTATCTGTGAGTAATTTGAAATTTAATCTGGCTTTTATTTTCACCAATCTATCTCTTATGCCAATAACATTTATAGTTAAAGCCTTAAATAATCTTGAAATAAATTATACTTCAATGATTATATATATTGAAGTTATTTTAATTAGAGGTTATCTATTTAGTTATTCTTTTTTACTTTTCAGATTCAATTTTATTTTAAAACGGTTAAACATGTTTATGTTTGAGGATGGGATGAATTTAAAAAATGTTTTAAAAGAATTTATGGATGCGAAAATTCTTGCTGATCAAATTCAAGATATATTTTCATTTCCATTATTAATATACATTATTGGTATTATGTTTACAAATTTTGGAATGATTGAGCATTTCAAAAAAGTTGATTTACAACATATACTAACTTTAACAGCAGTGATTTTGGTGAATTCAATGCTTGTTATTATAATATGTTTTCAAGGAGAGGCTATCAAAAATAATTCTGTTCTATTTTTCAGAAATATTCTTAAAGGCAATCATTTTATTCCAGACGATCTTAATTACTTTGCAATTTTACAGAATTCTCTGAGTTCTCAGACGATCAACTTTTCTGCTGGTAATTTTATTCCCCTCAACTTGTCTACGTTGTTCAGTTGGGCAGGATTTGTACTTACCTATGCTATAATAGTTATACAGTTTAGAATGGATGCAAAACAAATGCTTTAAATATAGAATCTATTTGTTGAACAAACCTATATAGACAAAGCAACTACTTTCATTAGAAGAGATGTACAAAGATTTGTATATTTATTAGATTATACGTATTTGAAAAAAAGCCTATATAGAAACCTATATAGATGTTGTTGTTGTCGTGTCTAATGAAGAGCCTCAAATATCTCCTTGCATCTCTATCACAGCAATTGCAATGTTCTCTATCTTGGGTGTGTAAATCTGCTGCTCTGGGTCCATGCCAATTTTCTGCAAGGCTGCGGCCATTGCTATGTAGCCACCTATATAGATATAACATATAATATACGATAAAAAAAACTATATATAGAGTATAAAAATCAAAATATCCCTATTAATGTAACCAGCTTGTAAATAATAAAGTTAAAGAAAGGCTGACGTTCCCAGAGATAGCCGTGACCAAACCTGGCGCCATATAACTTCACAACAGGAAAACAGGGAACAGGAAAAGTCAGACCTTTGTACCCGGTAGGGGAACACTCCGGTTAAAAAATAGAGCCGGGAGATGGTGAGAGTTGGGAAGTAGAGATCAAAGGAGATGTTGTGGTACTGGACAGTCTCATTGCTCGAGTCATGTCAGAACGCCTGTTTCTAGGGACGTAGCCATCTTGTGTCGCCACGAACCTCTGGAGTGTTTATTTCATTCTCCATTTACATTACTACAATCACTGCTGGCCGACCAAATTGCAACACCAAGAAAGACAAGAGATATCACAACAAAATTTATTTTGTAGATAACATGTTGACCAAGTAACAAATGATTAAATTTATAGACTTCTGCGAAGTGTGGTTCCTGCCAGAATCAGTAACCAGAGTAGCCGCCATTGTTGGAGATCACCGCTGCCACACGCCTCGGCATTGATTCAAAGAGACTTTGGATGTGTTCTTGGGGTACAGCAGACCAGGCAGCTTCCACACGTTGCCAAAATTGATCTGGTAAGGCAGCTCGGGATGTAATCTAGGTCAATCGTTGAGCAACCAAGGACCACTTGTTTTCTCTCGGCGAAAGATCCGGAGAGCGAGCCGGCCAGGGTAGCACTTCAATCTGGCGATTGACGAAGAACCTTTGGACAATGCTTTCCACGTGTGGTCGCGCATTATCCTGTTGAAATATGGCTGTGGGCAAGCCCTGAAGGTAAGGAAGGACAACTGGCTCCAACACCTCGGAGATGTAGCGTTGGTTGTTTAAAGTACCGGCAATGCGTACTAGAGGAGTGCGAGAGTGATATCTAATACCGCCCCATACCACAATACCCGGTGCAAGACCAGTGTGGCGGTGCATAACGCAGCTGTTCAGCATCCTCTCTCCATGGTGTCTCCAGACTCGAATCCGACCATCGTGGTGTTGCAGACAGAAGCGTGACTCGTCAGTAAAGACAATTTCATTCCATTCTGCCGTCCATATCTTTCTTTCATCGCATCATTGGCGGCGGAGACGTCTGTGGTTCTGCGTCAAGGGTAGACGAAGCAATGGACGTCTTGCGGACAGACCACTCTGCTGTAAACGGCGTCGAATGGTACGCGCAGACACTGGATGATACGTTACACACTGAATGTGCTGTGCTACGGTTCGTGATGTGACTGAGCGATCTGTCACTGCCATGTGCACAATTTGCCTGTCAGCACGTGAAGTGGTGCACTGGGGTGGATGCGATCGAACACGTCGGTCTGTGGTACCTTCCAGCACCCAACGATCACATATCCGCATTACCGTTGTTTGGTTTCGTCCAACACAACTACCGATTTCCCTGAAAGATAATCCACAATCTCGGTAGGCCACTATCCTTCCTCTGTCGAACTCGGATACGTGATCAAAAGATGATCGCTGTTTTCTTCGAGGCATAATTGATCGTTAAAAAAAAAAACACAAGAAAAAACACAATTACCGGACTTGAAATCGTCGAAATCTTCAAGCTTTAAATATTGCTTTGAAGTGGGGCCACAGGCGCGCGTGATGTGCGTCTGCGCTGAAATTCTAATCATTTGCATATCTCACCTCCGCTAATGCATGTTGTAAATTTCATATTTGCATGCTTCTTTAAGGGTGTTGCATATACGGTGGCCAGCAGTTTATATATATATTCTACTGTGTGTTTTAGACCGACAATAAGTTTAATACTAAATATGCTAATAGTAACCCATATAACGCATTTTATTAAATAATTTTAAATCTCAATATATGCCAATCATTTCAATGCACTGTAAATAAAGTCTAACTGATTCCAGTGTATAAAATATGTTAAAATTTCATATGAAAATAGTGCCATGTGCAAATCAAATAAAGAATAAGAGAAGTGGTTGACAAAGCTAAAAAGTTGAGACATTGAACCTTAATTCAGGGAGAGATAGAATCTTCCAGAACGTTTTTATTAGCCAAGAACGGGAAATATCAATACCCAGACGACTATAAAACCCGCTATTTTGGAGAAGGACAGTTATTTATGAACTAGCCGAATGACCCGGGCAACGCCCGTGTTTTACCCGATTGAATGTTTTGATTCAAATACTATTTGTTACAATTATAAATTGGCGCCTTATATAATTGCATATGTTAGTTAATAACTATAGCCTATGTGCTTTATCTGTCTATGTACTGTTGGCTTCCGTAGGCGTCTCTTACTGGGAAAAAGAAAGAGAGGATTCCATTTGGTTATTAACTAATATATGCATTTATTTAAGGAGCGACCCGCTCCAACACAATGGTTACAAAAACGAAAAAGCGAGTGGGGGGGGGGGGCAAAGGTGGCGTGATCGTAGCCGACCAATAGGAGGGCGCCATTCCAAAAAAAAAAAAAAAGCAAACGGTGACAGAGATGACTGATGAAGAATGACGCTCGTAACTGTATACAGAATCCCGTATCCAGTGAGAACGCATTTAGCTTGAGTCGTACTTTTCACCTTTTGTCCGGGCTTTGCCGGTCCCAAGCCGGGATGAAAAAGGAGGAGGGGGAGCAGTAACAAGCTCGCTAAAAAACCTGGGTTCAGCTGGCCCGGCTGTTAGTACCCTGTAAGGGCTCATAATCCAGGGATACAGGATGAGCAGCGTTTGTACTCCATGTTAGGAGCGGCTGTACATGGCGTCTGTTCTTCATGTAAGAGGCGGCCATTTCTTTTGGAGCTAAGTCGGCCTGCCACTGAGTAGTGCTCCCAGTCTTAATGAAAAAGGCAGACGCATTCTACTTCACCCAGTCATGATGGTTATACAACATCAAGGGTCACAACTTGATATCCTAATATGATTGAGTGGAAATAAGAAAGAAGAAGACATTTTGTCAGATCCGACCTTTGTTTTACTATGGAGTCTAATGTTCTCTCTTACTATGTATTTGCCCTATGTGCTATAACACTTAGACAATAGCGACCACACCTTCCATCCTATATATTATATTCAATAGGTTGTTTCTATATCTTCTCTTATAGCCTCCATCCCGAGGCAATGACCAGTGTGACGAAGGCTACCATCTACAAGTACCATCTTAGTCTTGAGGTGGGTAATGCTAGCCATCACATTGACCTGCCCACTCTGTGGGAGAGAACTCTCGCAGTCCATCGGTGGTGGAGTCTTTCCCGCGGTGGACACCACCAATGAAAGCTGTATATATTTAATACATGTATATTTATTCATTTATATATCCTCATTTATTTTGTATTTAATCTTATATAACCTTATATGAACGATGTAATAAAGTTGTTTCAATATCTATCTTCTCTTTGGAAGGAATATTTACTTTTTAAACTTGGGAGATTTATTTATTTAACAGTTGCAAAGACACGCCATATCCAAAATTAGGATAATTGCGTGTAAATCTGAATTTATATAATACAAATCAAATCATTGTGAAATTAACATAATTAAATATTGGGAAGCACGTAAATTACACATTCGATGTCAAATTTTGCATATAGTCATTAGAAATAGTGGCTTGAAATATGTACACCGTATGAAATGTGTACACAAAATTGCCATTTACAACAGTTAGAACAACGTGTAGACTACGTAAATTAATCACATCAGAACGAGTCAGTGGCCAACAGTCAATACTTTCGCCTTAAAATATACAGCCTGCAGAATCTATTAAACTTGATGTATTGGTCTTTATTGTAAACAACTTGTTTTGTATTTGTCATGTAAAGTTGGTTTTCTTCCTTTAGATCAGAAGTTGACGGAGAGTTTATCAGAAGGTGTTCAGGGTTTTGTTCTACATCTCCACAAGTGCACGCAGGTGAACTAATTTTACCAATTCTATACAAATATGTGTTGAAGTCACCATGTCCAGTAAAAAATGGACGTTATAAAAGTTAGGTTGAACATTGTTAGGAATTCTTGAAGTCCCAAAGAATCCCTTGAAATTATCATTAGCGCCTCCATAGTATTCCTCAAATTTCTGGTTTATAAAATTAGATATAATTTTTCTTTTAGTTGGATCTGATTTTTTATATCCAATATTTATTTTTAGTATATTTGTTTCAATAAAATCCGTGAGCTTTGGTGTTCTAGCAACAATATGAGTACAGTTTGACGATGCTGAATTATAAAACCTGTGTACGGTGCTTCAAAATTTTGTACTGCAGAGAGTTTAATTTATCTTTGACTTTTTTTTTTGGGTATAAAGTTGTACCAGATCGTGAAACCATAGGTTAGTGTGCTTCGAAACTGTGCTGAGAAGATGTAAGAAAACATCTACCTATGTTTTCCCACGTGACGCAGCGGAGCGTGGCCTCGGCTGCACGGGTGAGTCAGTTGTTGTTTTGCTCTCTGTATAGATGGACATTAAAAACATGGTGGCAGCGATAGCTGGATAAAATACGAACCCGTTTATTGCAAAATATCGATTTTTGTGTACCTTGGAAGATAATTCAAATGGCTCAGATTCAACCTCCAGAAACTTTCGACTTCTCGACTCCCAACGAATGGCCCAAATGGAGGAAAAGATTCGAACGATACCTCGTGGTCAGTGGAATGAAGAAGAAAGAGGAGGCGGACAAGATCGATTTGTTCATGTACTTGATGGGCGACCGCGCGGATGATATATTCAGGACCTTCAAGTTCGAAAAGGAGGAAGAGGCAACGAAAATTGATTCCGTCCTCAAGGCGTTTGACAGCCACTTCTGTGTCAGAAAGAATATTATCTACGAACGTGCGAAATTTAATTCAAGAATCCAAGAGGATCGGGAGCCAGTGGACGAATTCATCACTTCATTGTACAAATTGGCTGATAGTTGCGAATTTGAGGGCCTTCTTGAGCAGTTGATCCGTGACCGAATAGTGGTTGGAGTGAGGGACAAAGCTTTATCTGAAAGAATGCAGTTGGACAGCGAACTGACTTTGGAAAAGGCGGTGAAAATGGTTCGACAGCAGGAAGCCGTTCGACAGCAGCAAGTCGACCTGCAGCGTCCCTCAACAAGCCAAAAGGTCAATCAGGTGAAGTTCAACTCGAAGAAACAATCACCGAAACAACAACAGCAGCCTTCGAGGAAGAAGGAGAAGTCAGCCAAAACAAGATCACGATGTCCAAAGTGCGGAGGTTTCACCCACAGGGAAGGACAGGCTTGCCGTGCTGAAGGACAGAAATGTAACCTGTGTTCAAAAACAGGCCATTTTGCAAATTGCTGCCCAGGTAAGCAGGCAAAGACTGCGGAAGTCAAAGCTGTTTCTGAACTTGATGAAGAAATTGGTTTTCTCCTGGAGGTCTCAGCTGTGGAGGATTCATCTAATCTCGATAATGATGAAGACGAGTGCAGGAGGCGATGGACAGCAGAAATCCAAGTGAACGGGAAAAAGGTGAAGTTCAAGCTCGACTCCCAGGCGGATGTTACATGTGTTCCTCTGTGTCTCTTCAAGAAGATAATGGGACAGCAACGACTAGTGAAAAGTGATATCAACCTTAGAGCTGCTGAATTTTCCGAACTTCAGACTGTGGGTATGTTTATATCAACGCTGCGAAATGGCAATTATGAAATCAAGGAGAAGATTTATGTCATTCGTCGTTTGAGTGAACCTCTTCTGAGTCGCCGGGCATGTGAGCTCTTGAACCTGGCGAGGCGAATTGAAGTGGTTGCGACGAGAATCAACCCGATCAAGGACGAGATGTTGACGAAGATTTTTGAAGCTCAACAGGAAGATACGACCCTGAAAGCAGTAGTCAACTACCTTGAGCAAGGCTGGCCAGATAAGAAGAAGATGTCACAGGCTCTGCTCTCTTATTGGCATGTCAAGGATGAACTCGGCGTTCAAAATGGACTACTGATGCGTAGCTGTCGTCTTGTTATTCCAGCAAGTATGAAACTGGAGATCCTAGATAAGTTGCACGCTGGGCACTTCGGGATTACAAAAACAAGACTTCGCGCACGTGAGACGGTATGGTGGCCTGGAATTTCGGAAGAGATCGCGGAAACGGTCAGAAAGTGCAGTGTCTGTATCCAGGAAGCCGTCTCAAAACATGAACCTTTGATACCAACCAACTTTCCTACACGACCGTGGCAAAAGATTGGAATGGATTTGTTCAAGTTCGAGAATAAGTGGTATCTAGTCGTAATTGACTATTATTCTCGATATCCTGAAATGGTTCAGCTGGATCGGCTCACAGCCAGTGTGGTGGTGCGTAGTTGCAAATCCATATTTGCCCGACATGGAGTACCAGAAACTGTTGTAAGCGATAATGGGACGCAATTTGGAGCTGCTCGTGAATTTGCAAATTTCGCAAGGCAGTACGGATTCACACATGTCACTTCAAGTCCTCGATTCCCGCAGAGCAATGGGATGGCAGAAGCAGGTGTGAAAATTGCTAAGTTGATCCTCAAGAAAAATCAAGACCCATCGCTTGGACTCCTGGAGTATCGATCGACCCCTTTGGAGAACGGTTACAGCCCTGCTGAGCTTCTCATGGGACGTAAACTCCGAACGACCTTGCCAATTGCACCAGAGAATCTTAATCCAAAGTTGGTGGACTCTCAGACCCTGAAAAGAAAGGAGGGGAGAAGGAGAAAGGATATGAAATCCAGATATGATCGACGCTGCGGAGCTGCGGACATGGAGGAGCTATCCGAAGGTGACACGGTTTGGATTACAGATATGCGAACCTGGGGGATTGTAAAGCAGAAAGCATCGACACCAAGGTCATATATGGTTGATACTCCAGTTGGGACTTTACGTCGAAACAGGTTCCATCTACGAAAAGGAGTTACAGTGCAATATCCAGCCAACCCATCGACGCCGACCTTTTCGGGGGAGGAACTGGTTGAAAATGAAAAGACCCCAGTTGTGGATTATCCCTCTAACGACTCAGAAGACGGCCAGATAAGAACCCGGAGTGGACGAATTGTTAAACCTGTGGATCGCCTTGATTATTAATTATATTATGCATTTAAAGTTTGTAATGTATATATATATTTCAAGTCTTAAAAAGGGGGATGTGCTGAGAAGATGTAAGAAAACATCTACCTATGTTTTCCCACGTGACGCAGCGGAGCGTGGCCTCGGCTGCACGGGTGAGTCAGTTGTTGTTTTGCTCTCTGTATAGATGGACATTAAAACAGAAACAGTGTCTTATAGAGTTCTATTCTTCTTTTACTGTCCAGTCCCCATGCTTTCCCCGTTAATCCAATTAGGTATCCACTAGCTCTATCTGTTTTAGTAATAATCTCATCAATATGCGGCACAAAATCCAATTGATTTTTATTTCCATGATTTTTAAAAGTTATTCCCATAATCTTCAGTTTTTCTACCCGATTGGCAGTGATAGTGTTCGGAATTTTTGCAGCTATTTTGCTATTGAACAAGTATAAGATTTTCGTTTTCTCTTCAGATACGGTCAACTTATTGTTCCCACTTGGGAGATCATTGACATATTTTGCAAGAAAAATTGCAAGAATACACAAAAATATAAAGTAAAAAAATACCCCCAAAATACATATACAATCTTCTCATCTAATATTAAACAGTAAAGTATATTAATTTCGGAAAAATGGCCTTAACGATGGTATTATTTATAATTTTAACACAATTGAAAATTTAAAATTTCTATAATATCTTTTTTTCCTACATTCACCAAAATATAAAAATTTAAAACTATTATAGACGCGTATGATTCTTTTTTAAAAAATTTGAATAATTTCTACTGTCCTTACTGCAATGGAAAAATTAATGGGAGGGCAGTAGATATTATTTAATTTTCAAAAGAATCATACACGTCTATAATAGTTTCTGGTATACATCAGTGTAATAAGAAAGAGTTGAACTTTGTAAGGATTGGTGGAATATTGTCGCAGTTGAATGAATAGAGGTACACAGAGCTATTTCAGCATGTTTTATTATTAAATTAAGGCTCGAAAATTGAGTGATGTCTTTCTCGCCTTTTATCTAAAGAAAAAGAAAGAAATATATCCAGTTACATAATTTACATAACATCAAACTATTAAAATATTTATATATATTTAATAATATAAAGAGACAAGGGTCGCCTCTCCCGTCAAAATAGACGTCTAAAACCAGACGCCATCTATTGACCGTCGCCGCAACTAGCGGCCTCGGGTCGGTGACAAAGCCACAACACCAGCTTTGGCAAACTGAAAAGCGTCCACCTAGAGACCATGGTTTCGGGCTAATGGCCCTCGTCAGCCTAGGGCGGACTTTATTCCATGAGATCCACATGAGATCTAATGGAATCTTGACAATCTGCCAAAGAGGTGTTTTGCTGGCAATGTGGGTGGGCCATATCTATGGCTAAAATATAGATGGAAATTTTGCAGGGAGGAAATTGATCTAAAGAGACAAGGGTCGCCTCTCCCGTCAAAATAGACGTCTAAAACCTGACGTCATCTATTGATAATAAACAATTACTTTGATTTCATCTAAACAAATTTCACGACAATATCATGAAACTTAGCGTGAATGTACAACCTATTATCTAGATAAAATGATTCAAAATAGAATTTTTATATCCAGCTTTTTTAACTATTAAAATATATATAAAACCTCTATTTTTTAAATTTTAAACTTTATTTTTTTCGAATAGATAAACACAAAGAAGAAAGACAATTTAATAATATGTTGCATAATATAAAATAATATTCCAGTGCATTCCTCTCTCTGTGTTATATATATTCAACTGAAATTAGCTGACGGCTTGCGCCATCTATCGGAATAAAAATCCAACTAATCGTTGATTTTTTAATTATTCCAGAATTGGCCAAATACCGTTTCTTGATTAATCAAGAAAAGCTAACCACGTACGCGTTTCGGGCTGTTGGCCCTCGTCAGCAAGCTGTACCTCAACGACCAAAAAACGCGTACGTGGTTAGTTTTTCTTGATTAATCAAGAAACGGTATTTGGCCAATTCTGGAATAATTAAAAATCAACGAGAATAGTTGATATTTATTCCGATAGATGGCGTAAGCCATCAGCAACTTTCAGTTGCACAATCAGGAAATGTCTTTTTTCTTAATTTATCTACCTGATCCAAGTATAAATTCACTTTTGTTCTATTTTTCACATATATATAATAACTTTATTTTTCAAAAAGGTTACAAGTTTTTCTCTAAAAAGTGTAACGAATGGTCAGTCTATTTACAAATTTTTATTTACAACTTCAATAAGTAACAACATTTTACTGTTGTACAAAGATGTACAAAGATATTTACATTTGCTATCTTGACTCCTGGTCAGTGCTGTGGTTCTCACAGATATGGTCCCCTGATGTCCTGCAGCTCTCCAGCACTCTTTCTATGGCTGGTGGCTCCTCGATAAAATGGTCCCCTGTCCTCGATCCATTGTTGTCTGTCAGGTCTCCAGTCATCTGCTCTAGGTCGTTCTCCTGGATCTCTTCTATGGTCGTTATATATAATAATAATAATAATAATAACAATTATAATATGATACATTAGAGAGAGAGCGCCATCTGTTATGATAATTCAAAAGGATATTCCATTAACTTTCCATTGCAGTAAGGACAGTAGAAATAATTGTTTAATTTTTAAAAGGATCATACGTGTCTATAATAGTTCCGATTTCAATAATAACAAATATAATAATTCTTTATATAATAATTAAAAGGACAAATTTTCTAATATTGTTTTTTTACTTTTGACTAAACTTCTTGTTGTAATTGTTGATGTTCGCCTTAAAAATGCTTGTATTTGTTAAACTTGGCTATTGGACATGTGTCGGACCTGGAGGCTGTTGTTGGGTGCTGCGCTGCCTGGAGTATAGGAGCTCCATCTATTATTTCTTCCTGTGGTGAATCTGTATAAGACCGTTGGTCTTAATAAAGCTTTGTGTGTATTTGTTAAACTTACTTTGTGCTATTTATCTATTTGTTTTTGTAATAAACAAATGTTTTTTAATAAAATAAAAACTTCTCGATCTCTTTTAAATTAACACAACACATACAATATTTTTCATGTACTTATAGAGGCATATCTCCTTTTAATTATACATAAGAAAAATACATTATGTTCATCACATCAGTAAAATAACATTACTGGTGATGATAAAGAATAAGCCACAACACCAGTTTTGGAAAATTCAGATAAAAAGCCAACAACCTGTATACCATTCTCTAAAATGTAAATTTAAATAACTTTCACTCTCTCTTTAAAACTAGAAATAATTTGTATATATATGTGGCAATATAGTGGTAAATGTGGTGAGGAGAGAGATAATCACACGACGAGTTGTTAGAGCAATAATCCAGGCAGACAGCCGAGAGAGAGCGAGCGAGACGTTCTCAGCTGAACGACTGTTTTCCCTGTGTACACAACCGGGGGTCTAACCAGGATAGTCGCCAGGTGGTGACGCCCCCCCCCCCCCCCCCTCAGGAATGTGGCCAAAAATGGTCGTAAGTTAGTTGTCTAAAGTGTCTCGCTTTTAGTTGCCCAGCTCTCTCTCGTTGGCTGTTGGTTTGTTTTATTAATCCTGGAAGAGCATATATTATGACATATATATATGTCGTAAACCCGGGTAAGCCAACAAGTAAGTTGGAAGCAGTCGGGGTTGAGGGGCAAGGCGTGCAGAGTGGGAAGTCCGCACGGGACAGTAAGGACAAAGTTTGGGATCAAAAGACGCTCTCCTAGTACGTCTCAAGTGGCACCAGGACCAGGGAAAAGTTGAGGATTAACTGAGGAAAGCTCGGCGTCCTGCATGAAGCCGCGGAGGCAGGGAGGAACCAAAACGGACCTAGACTGAGCGGGGCTGTCCGAAAATATCCACTGTAACCTAACTAACTGTCAACATCCGGACCAACGCCCTTTTTGTCCCTCTCTGGATCCCCCGGGTGTCTGGTGGCAAGCTAGTGTCACTTTGAGACGTCTAGAAAAGACGTCATACTTTATTACTTAGATATCTCATTGTTTAAATTACGATAAATATATTTAAAAACAATGTACATAAAATAGATTAAACATTTACACTCAAATATCCATATAGGATAGAGCGTGTGTTTTGTAATAAATAAATAAAAATGGTTAGGATTTTGGCCCTCATCAATACAGGGGCGGCTTCAATTTCATAACAATCTATAAGATTTTCACAAAATTGGAGAGGACTTCAGGAATTGGTTTAACCATGGAGATAAGCACCACCACCACCAGATTTACTTTTATCAGCTACTATTTCCAATAGATGGCAGTGGACTATCAAAAACATTTAGTTTCACAATCAGGAAGTCCTCTTTCATTGTAAAAATATGAATTTAATTGAAGAGTGGCGGTGGTGTCTTGTCTATGGAACAGATCAGATCGGCCCATGCACCCTACCCAGAAGTCCAATCCACCTACACCCATACCTCGCTTTGCGTCGGGGTTACGTTCCAAAAAAACACGACGCAAAGTGGAAATATGTGAAGGCGCAATCAAAAACAAAGGTGTTGCCATATTTTAGGGGGAAAAAAATAATAAAAAATTAAAGACTCGAATCCAAAACAACGCAACTTCGAAAATCAAACGACGCACAGTGAAAATCAGTAAAAATTAAGCAGCGACGTAACTTCGAAAAAAACGCAAAACGAAACGACGCAAAGCGAGGTATTGGTGTACTTATTTGGCCAACAGCATAGACAGAAGAAGGCACTGACAAACCATTTCTGTATCAAACACTGCTGAGATAAATATATGGACCAAATATCAGATCAAATCGGAGAATATCTGTCCATATGGTCACCAAAAGTCTAACTCAACTTGATGGACACTAACAACATGGCTAGAATGAAAACAACAGGAACTAATAAATGGACAATCAAAGGACACGTTGGCTCTGCAACAAAGTGTTGTCCTTTACAGAGAGGTAGTTCTACTGTATATGTATCAAATTTAAGAGATATAGTCATATATATATTTTTAACGGTACTTCTCCCTGCCCAGAAGTCCAACCCCTCCTCTACGTGGCAGGCGGGAGAAGCAGCACAAATAAGGGACTGTCTTGTAAGGCGAAGTACAGTGTCGTGAGCCCCGAGCCGCTACGGTAACCGTGAACAGGGAACTCTGAAATGTGGCTGACTAACGGGACAATGGCACCCACTTTCCTATGGACAAGACATTTCCTATGGACAAGACACCACCACAAGACACCAGGAGA
Organism: Cordylochernes scorpioides; assembly: GCA_030710605.1. NCBI lineage: Eukaryota > Metazoa > Arthropoda > Arachnida > Pseudoscorpiones > Chernetidae > Cordylochernes > Cordylochernes scorpioides. Next base: position 54,713,347 of record CP092880.1, read on the forward strand.
TCACCATCTCCAAGCTTTCACCACTGAGGACACTCAACCAGGACCTGCACTGTTCTCTCCTGTAACCAACAACAGCTATTGGGACTGCCCTGTAGTACGGTGTCGTGAGCCCCGAGCCGTTACGGTAACCGTGAACAGGGAACTCTGAAATGTGGCTGACTAACGGGGCAATGGAACCCCCCCCCCCCCCTCTTTCCATGGAGCAACAAAATTAGAAAAATTTAAATGTTATTGAAGAGTTACATCAGAATAACGCCGTAGTGAATTAACCATATTGAAATGGTTATCTCACGAATACTACATCACATCCACAAACATATCTCCATCTGGAAAGGTATTGAAACTACTTTCATTACATCATTCATATACACTCATAGACAAAACTTAAGAAGGTGTTGTACTCCATGTTAGGAGCGGCTGCACATGGCGTCTGTTTCTCATGTCAGAGGCGGCCATTTCTTTTGGAGCTAAGTCGGCCTGCCACTGAGTAGTGCTCCCAGTCTTAATGACAAAGGCAGACGCATTCTACTTCACCCAATCATGATGATTGTCAAACAGACACCATCAAGAGTCACAAATTGATATCCTAATATGAATGAGTGGAGATAAAAAGAAGAAGAAGAAGAGAGAGGTAATTTTGTTTACATTTGGTCATCTCGTGTGTCTTCAATAAAGGTCGCTGTATATCAAATATCCCGATATACATGCTAAAAGCTACACCTTCCTTAAGTTTTGTCCATGAGTGTATATACAGTATATAGTGTGTGTGGCAAGAGAAGCCGACAATGTCTGGCTCCTTATCCAATATTCAGTCATGAGTCAGAGCGCACTAGCCTGAAGACAAAAGGAAGCCATAGGATCATGGTCACCTCGGTTTAGAGGGTAGCACCCGGGAAGGTGAACTGGACTATGGGGAAATCCATGGGATCGCTAGTCAAACGAGCACCATGGCGACCTAACTTTACTTGACTATCTAGGCACATAAAAACCCAACTTATATGATGGTGGAGAGAGAAAGGAATCCTGTGGAACTGTCCCTTCTAATAAAGGAATCAGAAATCACCTATATCATGGATGGTGTTAGCTACCTTCCCGGAGTTACTGCCTTTTACGGAGTGTCTTTTATTCGACACCATTTTGAAGTTACAGGCAATGCTTTATGTTTGTACGTACAAAGTTGTATGTACAGAATTAGGGAGTGTTACTTTTACCATTTAAGTTGCCCTTCCTCGAGTATTTCTCTACCGCAAACTAAGTATTGTGCTGCCATCTTTTGACGTTAATTTCAACTACTTATCCTTTTTTTGTGTGTGTGTGTTTTACTACAAAAAAAAAAAAGAATTTAGTATTTTTATTTTATAAAAAAAATTGTTTAATTAATTATTATTATTGTCTTTATATGCACTTTTCTTGGACTCAGGAGCGAGTCTATTTAAGACTGTATGTCTTTAAAATATGTTTAAGTTAGCTATTCATTTCTGTGCGCATGATGAAAATACGTCAGCGATTGTATTATTCCGCACTTAAGCCTACCAGAAATAAGCAAAATAGTTCCATTTTTGATAGCAATCTATCCCAACCTAAACTTGCGTATTGATACACTCTGTGGTTTATAGTGGTCTGCAGAAATTGAGTATCTCACAGGTTCTTTGTTGTTGATAGAAGACTCGATTTAACGTATACCAAAATAACGATTAGAAAACGGGGTTTAATACAAGGGTCACTCCAAAAGTTTTTGCAATCCCTTATTTTTATTAAAGTTGCAACTTTCACTTTTTCAGAATTTCTCAAAGCCTTAGCGCCTATGTAATATTTCATCCGTGAAAAAAACAATTATCGAAGCACTTACACCAGTTGTAAAAAGATTTGTAGAGGAGTATATTGAGGAAAGAGCTAGTAGTGGCAATTCGAGGCCGAAAATCTGAAATCGATATTGTAGATGTTGCTACTGCCTGCCATATTTACATATCTACCTGACACTGATGTTGATTCATCATCCTTGGATTTACCCACTCCCCTTGGTGACATCAGAGAACCACCCCCCCATGTCGCGGCTTGGGGATTTTCCACCAGTCTATCCTTACTATTCTGTAGAGATTTGTACTAACAATTTATATGGCTTTTATTGACACTTTCTCTCAGCACCTTTAATCATTGAAAATTGAAAAATAAAAGAACAGAAATTGTAAAAGGAATATAAAAAAAAGCAACAGATTACCGCTTCCTTTTGGATTTTTTTCTTGTTTGACATGCTGTATTTTCCCACTTTTTCTTTGCTCACTGCTGGTTTCCTTCCTTTCAAATATTTTCGGACATTTTTTTTAAATCGAGAAAAATACTTGAAAGAGTGATAAAAATAAGAGTTTTGAAACTAATTTTTACACAATTTTTCAACAAAGAAATTTTTCAATTCTTAAAATTATTTTCAATTTTAAAAATTAATTATACACACGATTCTCTAATCATTATTATATTTAGATTAACTTTGAATTGGAGAGACAATATAATTAAAAATAATATTTAAAGTTAGATTTATATATAATACATACTTTGAAGAAGAAACAAAAATTAACGGCGACGAGTTCCTTTTTATTTTAATACAGTTGTAAATTCGGCAAGCTTTCGGAATTTTACGTCCTTCGACAGGCAACTTTTTAAGAAACTGTAAGATAATATTTATCTATATTTATCTTATTATATAAATATTTACCTGTATATAAATAATATCTTTCAGTTTCTTAAAAATTTGCCTGTCGAAGGACGTAAAAGTCCGAAAGCTTGCCGAATTTATAACTTTATTAAAAAAAAAAAAGAAATTGGTCGCCGTTAAATTTTGTTTCTTCTTCAAATGATGTCAGACGATTCTTTCTCTTATAATACATGCTTTTATTGGATTTTATACCCCATTTTATAATTTCATACAACATTTTGGATGCGTGTTAATAATATATTATTTATTATTATTTTGAAAATATAAAAAATAATTCCACATACTTTATAGAGCTAAATAAAATAGTCTAACTCTTTTTACAATATTAATATTAGATTACGAGTTAAAATGGCGAAATGCCAAAGGGAGAAAAGTCTTCTGGTCTTAAAATAAGATAAAAATGCACTTTATATTAGAACACGTCAAAACTTATTTAGATTCACATTAGTAACTTTTAACATGAGATATATTTGAAATTATATACCGTTATATATAATGGTCACTAAAATTATTATTTTTGCGGATTTTAATTTTGATAAAAATGTCGTCAAGAAAATGACAATTTCAATCAAAACTTTTAACTTTCATTTAAATTTTAAAAAATAAATTTAAAAAAAGAGAAATATATCTTAAATATTGTAGAGTTTGAAATTTTTATTATAGATTTTAAACTAATATCTCTTATAAATTGATATCAAAAATTTTAAAGAAACATAATTTACGAGATAAAATAGCAAACGAAGAGGTTGTTGAATGACGTAACGTCTAGCCAATCATGCTTCAAAATAACCCTTATTTGTTTTATTTCATGGCTAAACCAACTACTGCTACATTTCTTTGTTTTGGATATAACGTGGCTTAAGTTTGTGAAAAGGTAAGTTTACAAATCAAATTATTTGTATATTTTTCTTTAGTTATTAATATAGCTTATCAAGATATTAATATGATTTGATATCTATCTCTTATGCATTTTAAAATTAATCATTTTATTTTTCTTATATAGTTTATATAATCAAAATATGCGAAAGTAGTTTGAAAAAGTGCCTATTTCCCTTTTTTATTTATATTTAAGAGATATTAATTTTAGCTCAAAATAACTACTATATTTAATTATAATATAAATGAGTTGAGAATATTAATAATCTCAAAAGATTTTAAAATAGAAACATGCACTCACTAATATATACTTTAAAAATCAACACAAAAATTGCCTAATAATGTATTTCAAAAATTGTCTGTGTGAAAATGCCTATTTAAATATATTTAATAAAATATACTCACAAAATAGTAATAAATGGTGGATTTTTGTAACTTAGCTAATTGAATATAGATATAGTATGTTCGCGCGTTATTAAATCCTTGCAAATTATTTTTCTTTTGTTCATCGTTTATATCCACTGG
>CP092880.1:54725413-54751933 GCA_030710605.1 Cordylochernes scorpioides
GCCTTAACGATGGTATTATTTATAATTTTAACACAATTGAAAATTTAAAATTTCTATACTTTTTTTTCCCTACATTCACCAAAATATAAAAATTTAAAACTATTATAGACGCGTATGATTCTTTTTAAAAAAATGAATAATTTCTACTGTCCTTACTGCAATGGAAAAATTAATGGGAGGGCAGTAGATATTATTTAATTTTCAAAAGAATCATACACGTCTATAATAGTTTCAAATTTTCATAGCAGATGGCGCGCTAATGCATAATAAAACCAAAATATATAAGTGTCTTCTGGTATACATCAGTGTAATAAGAAAGAGTTGAACTTTGTAAGAATTGGTGGAATATTGTCGCAATTGAATGAATAGAGGTACACAGAGCTATTTCAGCAGGTTTTATTATTAAATTAAGGCTCGAAAATTGAGTGATGTCTTTCTCGCCTTTTATCTAAAGAAAAAGAAAGAAATATATCCAGTTACAGAATTTACATAACATCAAACTATTAAAAATATTTACATATTTAATAATAAAAAGAGACAAGGGTCGCCTCTCCCGTCAAAATAGACGTCTAAAACCAGACGCCATCTATTGACCGTCGCCGCAACTAGCGGCCTCGGGTCGGTGACAAAGCCACAATACCAGCTTTGGCAAACTGAAAAGCGTCCACCTAGAGACCATGGTTTCGGGCTAATGGCCCTCGTTAGTCTAGGGCGGACTTTATTCCATGAGATCCACACGGGATCTAATGGAATCTTGACAATCTTCCAAAGAGGTGTTTAGCTGGCAAGGTGGCTGGGCCATATCTATGACTAAAATATAGATGGAAATTTTGCCGGGAGGAAATTGATCTAAAGGGACAAGGGTCGCCTCTCCCGTCAAAATAGACGTCTAAAACCAGACGCCATCTATTGATAATAAACAATTACTTTGATTTCACTGTAAACAAATTTCGCGACAATATCATGAAACTTAGCGTGAATGTACAATGTATTATCTAGATAAAATGATTCAAAATGGAATTTTTTATATCCAGCCCTTTTAACTATTAAAATATATATAAAACCTATTTTCAAATACCTTTATTTTTTTAATTTTAAACTTTTTTTTTTCGAATAGATAAACACAAAGAAGAAAGACAATTTAATAATATGTTGCATAATATAAAATAATATTCCAGTGTATTCCTCTCTCTGTGTTATATATGCAACTGAAATTTGCTGATGGCTTGCGCCATCTATCGGAATAAAAATCAACTTATCGTTGATTTTTTAAATTATTCCAGAATTGTGGCCAAATACCGTTTCTTGATTAATCCGAAAAAAAGTTAACCACGTACGCGTTTCGGGCTGTTGGCCCTCGTCAGCGTGGTTCAAGCTGTCCCTCAACGACCAAAAAACGCGTACGTGGTTAGTTTTTCTTGATTAATCAAGAAACGGTATTTGGCCAATTCTGGAATAATTAAAAATCAACGAATAGTTGATATTTATTCCGATAGATGGCGCAAGCCATCAGCAACTTTCAGTTGCACGATCAGGAAATGCCTTTTTTCTCAATTTATCTACCTGATCCAAGTACAAATTCACTTTTGTACTGTTTTTCATAGATATATAATAACTTTATTTTTCAAAAAGGTTACAAGTTTTTCTCTAAAAAGTGTAACGAATGGTTAGTCTATTTACAAATTTTTATTTACAACTTCAATAAATAACAACAGTAAAAGTAAACAAAGATATTTACATTTGCTATCTTGACTCCTGGTCAGTGCTGTGGTTCTCACAGATATGGTCCCCTGATGTCCTGCAGCTCTCCAGCAGTCTTTCTATGACTGGTGGCTCCTCGATAAAATGGTCCCCTGTCCTCGATCCATTGTTGTCTGTCAGGTCTCCAGTCATCTGCTCTAGGTCGTTCTCCTGGATCTCTTCTATGGTCGTTATATATAATAATAATAACAATTATAATATGATACATTATCGAGAGAGCGCCATCTGTTATGATAATTCGAAAGGCTCTCCCATTAACTTTCCATTGCAGTAAAGGCAGTAAAGAGAAAAATTGTTTTGTTTTTAAAAGAATCATACACGTCTCTATAATATAGTTTCGAATTCAATAATAACAAATATAATAATTCTTTATATAATAATTAAAAGGATATATTTTCTCATATTGTTTTTTTTTTTCTTTTTACTTTTGACTAAACTTCTTGTTTAATTGTTGATTTTCGCCTTAAAAATGTTTGTATTTTTTAAACTTGGCCATTGGACATGTGTCGGACCAGGAGGCTGTTGTTGGGTGCTGCGCTACCTGGAGTATAGGAGCTCCATTATTTCTTCCTGTGGTGAATCTGTATAAGACCGATGGTCTTAATAAAGCTTTGTGTGTATTTGTTAAACTTACTTTGTGCTATTTATCTATTTGTTTTTGTAATAAACAAATGTGTTTAATAAAATAAAAACTTCTCGATCTCTTTAAAATTAACACAACACATATAATATTTTTCATATATCTATAGAGGCATATCTCCTTTTAATTATACATCAGAAAATACATTACATTCATCACCCTAGTAAATAACTTTACTGGTGATGATAAAGAATAAACCACAACACCGGTTTTGGAAAATTCGGACAAAAAAGCTAACAACCTGTATACCATGCTCTAAAATGTAAATTTAAATAACTTTCACTCTCTCTTCAAAACTAGAAATAATTTGTATATATATTTAAACTATGTACATAAAAAGGTTTAAACATTTACACAGCGCGATTGAAGACTCTAGCTGTCATTGTGGCAACGAATTCCAGGACTCGAGACACCTACTGCTGGAATGCCCACTCTTCTTCACCGCTAGACAACAGACAATAAATAATGTTGTAGATCTATATCAATTTGTAAATAGCAGAGAGAATTATCATAGATTTAACTATCTTTGTAAATATATTTATGATTATCTTTCAAACCTGAAAGGTTCAGGTTCCTAATATATATTGTAGCGAGTAATTGGTTTTTATGTAAATATTTTAATTTATTTTTAATGCCTGATTTTTGCATAGGTTTTTGTTCTATTTTGATTCCTATATATACTTTTGCGTGTATTCATTTAGTTGTTCATACTTTTCGGTTGTTCTTCTTTTGACCTCGTTTTGTTTGGTTATTAAAATAACGTTCTTTGTTTACGGATTACCGACTCTACCTTTTTGCTACGCTACAACTGGTGGAGACGCTGGATCGTCAAGACCGATATCCCTTCAGACATAAGAGAAGGACTGAAACTGTTGGACGGGAGGATAGGGTGGAGCTCAAGGAGATGGCCGTGAAAAAAGAGGAAGCTACCCAGGTGGGCAATTATTTTGTTCAGCACCTACCAAGGAATCCTTCCATGTTCTCCGGGGAGGATGGTGAGGATCCCCTTACCTGGTTGAAAGGTTACAACCGTGTGGCAAAGTATAATCATTGGGACGAAACCCTCTGTCTTGCCAATGTCTACTTTTACCTGAATGGAACTGCCCTCAAGTGGTTTGAGAATAATGAGGAGACCATCCGGAATTGGGGAGAGTTTACTACTCAATTAGAGAGTGTATTTGGGAAAAGTGAGAGTCTGCGGCTGCTTGCCGAGAAAAAACTTAAAATCCGGGCTCAGTTAAAGGGTGAAAGCACCGAGTTCTATATGCAAGACGTCCTACGACTCTGCAAAGAGGTGGATCTCCAAATGAGCGAGGAGGATAAAATCTCCCACCTCATGAAAGGAATAGTGGAGGAACTTTATCAGGCGCTTCTTCCAAAAGACATAAACAATACAGATCAATTTGTGTCTGAGTGCCGCCGCATTGAAGCGCTTCATCGTCGGCGTGTGACCCCCGCCAAGTACGAACGCTTGCCCAATGTAGCATCCCTTGATGTCTGCAATGATAATACAGATTTGTCATCTATGATTAGACAAATTGTCCGCGAGGAGGTGCAACGGGCCTTGGCCGCTCCTCGAGAAGAACCAAGAATCGCCACCATTGAAGATATGGTGAGGGAAGAAATTGATAAAACCCTCGCTCCAATAACAAATCCTTCCAGAGGCTCCCCTAAATATCGAACCTATACGCCGTCACCAATCGCTAGAAGAGAGACGGCCGCACCCCAGATTCCCCGTCCCAGAGCTCGGTACCCGAAACAGGGAGAAAGACTGGACACAAGTGAATGGCGGACCACTGAGGGAAGACCAATTTGCTTCCATTGCGGACGCCCTGGCCATGTTGCCCGTAACTGCCGTGACAGAAGGAGACAGAATGACGAAAGAGAAAACGGATATTCCCAAGGGAGGCAAGAGCCGATGTTCTTTTATGGATCCCGTCCCAAATTCCCGGCGCTCAATGACGACGAGCCAAGGGATAATTTTAGACGTTACCGAAGCCCTTCCCCATACCCTGGCCGAAACGGACAACATTCGTCGCCTATTAGAGGGTCCAGTCGGTCACCTCGCCGTTCCCGCCAGGAAAACTAGAGGTTGCGACCTATTTTGGAGGTGGGGCCGCAAAATTTGGAAACCCTCCCTCATCGACTACAGTGGATATGAAAGGAAATTATATAAATATTAAAATAGAAGGAAATATAACTAGTGCTCTTGTTGATTCTGGGGCTTCTTACTCTGTCGTGTCCGAGAGGTTCAGACTCAAATTGAAGAAAATAATGTTTGCCGAAACTGACGTGAGCTTAAGAGTGGCCAACGGTAAAATTATAAAACCGAAGGGACGCTGCTCTTTAAAATTGGACTTAAATGGTCTGCAGGAAAATTTCGAATTTATTGTTCTGGAGGACTGTAGTCACGATGTGATCCTCGGATGGGACTTTTTGAAGTTGTCCAGGGCGGTAATTGATTCTGCAGAAGATAAACTTTTTTTAGAGGAATTCCTAGTCGAGGACACACCCAGGAACAACTCACCTCTCTACGCGGAACGGGAATACAGAATAGAGCCCGCATCTTGTCAGCTGATAGAGGTATTAAGCAGAGACATCTCAGATACTGCAACTGTGGTGGCAGAAAGTCAAAGGGGTCTATCGCTGGAAAGAGAACTAATGGCTCCCTCCTCTATCATCTCGCTTACCAGTAACAGGGGAAAACTGTGGGTGGCAAATTGGAGCCCATATCCGAAGATAATTCCCCAGGGGATGCACGTGGCCGATGGTGTCGTCATCGAGGATAGCCGGCTTTGTGTACTTGCTGAGGGCAACCACGTGGGAACAGATATAGGCCATTCCGGGGATTCAAGTATTGCTGAAATTTTAAATATAGATGATTCACTTGACGATTTTCAAAAAGAAAAATTAAGAAATTTATTGAGAAACTATAGAGATATTTTTGATTTCAGAAAAAAAGAAGCGTCCAAGACCGATAATGTTAAGCATCGAATTAGCACTGGAGACCACCTTCCCACCAAACAACGACCGTACCGAGTAGCACCAGCGGAACGTCAAATTATTCAAGAGGAGGTAAATAAAATGGAAGAAATTGGTATTATTCAGCCCTCTGCGAGCCCATGGGCCTCACCGGTCGTTTTGGTCAGGAAAAAAGATGGCAGCTGGAGATTCTGCGTCGATTACCGCCGCCTTAATAAGATAACAAAAAAGGATGTTTACCCGCTCCCAAGGATCGACGACACTTTGGACTGTTTACAGGGAGCACGATTTTATTCCTCTATGGATCTCCAATCTGGATACTGGCAGATCGACGTGGAGGAATCGGACCGTGAGAAGACTGCATTCATAACCCCAGATGGATTGTATGAGTTCAAAGTGATGCCATTTGGGTTATGTAACGCCCCAGCTACATTCGAACGAATGATGGACGGCCTCTTGAAGGGTCTTAGGTGGACAATCTGTCTCTGTTACCTTGATGACATAGTCGTCTTTTCCGATGATTTTGAGGAACATCTGAGACGCCTTCAGCTGGTATTGGGCTGTTTGAGGAAGGCTGGCTTGTGCCTCAATCCGGGGAAATGCAGGTTTGGTGCGAAAACTATAACAGTTCTTGGACATAAGGTGAGTGGAGATGGAATATGTCTCGATCCAGAAAAAATTAGAGCAGTCCGTGACTTCCCCAGACCAAAGTCGCTAAAAGAAGTTAGAAGTTTCCTAGGGCTATCTTCCTACTACCGCCGTTTCATACCTAATTATGCCCATATGGCCCAACCATTAAACGCTCTTTTAAAGAAAGATTCAGTGTTTAGTTGGAACATAGAAGAGCGGCACGCATTTGAAGCTCTCAAGTCAGCCCTAATTTCTGAGCCTGTCTTGGGACATTTTGATCATTCATCCCCAACAGAAATACATACTGATGCGAGCAACTATGGAATAGGAGCAGTTTTAGTGCAAATTCAGAAGGGAAAGGAAAGAGCCATTGCCTATGCATCGAGAACGCTCAATAAGGCGGAAAGAAATTATTCAACGACTGAGAGAGAATGTCTTGCTGTTATTTGGGCCATTGGCAAATTCCGGCCGTATGTTTTTGGACGTCAATTCACTATCGTAACTGACCATCACTCCTTGTGCTGGCTAGCCAACCTCAAGGACCCATGTGGGAGGTTGGCAAGATGGGCTCTTCGGCTGCAGGAGTTTGATGTTACTGTTGTGCACAAGAGCGGAAGAAAACATCAGGATGCTGACTGTTTATCAAGAAGTCCCCTAAATTGTAGTGAAGATATAGAAGAAGATATTCCTTGCATAGTTGCCTTACAAAATTTTGGACGGGAACAAATGAAAGACCCGGACCTCACGAAGATAGCCGACAAAATCCAACAGGAAACATCTAACAAGTCCTTTATAAAAATAAACGATACTCTCCATAAAAAAAATTACGATCCAATGGGAAGGGAATGGCTTCTGGTGGTCCCCCGCCACTTGAGGCCTGAAATACTGAGAAACTTACATGATTCTCCCACTTCAGGACATCTTGGATTTACTAAGACATATGATCGAATAAGAAAAAAATTCTACTGGCCCGGAATGTATAGGAATGTTAGGAAGTATGTGGCTCACTGTCCAGATTGTCAGCGACGCAAACGCCAGCCCCAACTCCCTCCAGGACTTTTGCAGCCGATACCTGTGCCTATAGCCGCCTTCGAAAAAGTGGGAATGGATCTCCTTGGAAGGTTTCCAACATCTATGTGTGGGAACCGCTGGATCATTGTCTGTACGGATTACCTCACCAAATTTGCGATCACGAAAGCTCTACCGACAAGTGAATCAGTGGAAGTAGCGAAATTCTTCATTAAAGATGTAATTCTGAAGCACGGTGCGCCGAGGGAGGTTATCACAGATCGAGGACGAAATTTTACATCTTCAATGATTCGTGATCTGAATAAACACTGCAGAATAATTCATCGGACAACAACCGCCTACCACCCTCAGACCAATGGACTCACTGAAAGGTTGAATAAGACAATAGCAGATATGCTGTCCATGTATGTGGACGTCAACCAGAAAGATTGGGATGAGATTCTCCCATTCGTGACGTTCGCATACAACACGGCGAAGCAAGAGTCCACGGGGTTTAGTCCATTCTACCTTGTGCACGGGCGTGAGGCGGAGACCCCACTGGACTTGCTATTCCCCAAATTTCCTTCAGAGGATGAAGATGACTTCATCCAGACTCTAGGATCAAGGGCCGAGGAAGCGCGACAGCTGGCACGCATTCACACTATGAGGTCCCAGGGAGAAAATAAACTCCGTTACGACGCCCATCACAGAAACATAGTCTATCAGCCCGGAGATCTCGTTTGGATCTATATCCCTGTGCGCAAGGTGGGTTTGTCTGAAAAACTAATGCGACGTTATTTCGGCCCGTATAGGGTGACAAGAAAAATATCCGATGTGACATATGAAGTTGCGACATTTGGAGACCAGCATGGTCGTCGTAAAACAAAGGACATAGTTCACATCTGCAGGATGAAGCCCTATTTAGATCCAGAGGAGCGGGAGGACCACCTGGAGGAGGACATGGAAGACAACTCATCAAGTCCTCAAGGGGAAGAAGTTTCAGTGGAGGGGAGGCGACCACCCTTGGCCCAGGAGGAGGTCCCCAGACCGGGAGACCTGGATATCCCTGGCCCTGTTACGCGGTCGCGGGCTCGTAGACTGGAGGCGCAGGTCTCCTGCTGAACATCGGGTCGATGTCCTTTGAGAGGGGGGCTATGTAGCGAGTAATTGGTTTTTATGTAAATATTTTAATTTATTTTTAATGCCTGATTTTTGCATAGGTTTTTGTTCTATTTTGATTCCTATATATACTTTTGCGTGTATTCATTTAGTTGTTCATACTTTTCGGTTGTTCTTCTTTTGACCTCGTTTTGTTTGGTTATTAAAATAACGTTCTTTGTTTACGGATTACCGACTCTACCTTTTTGCTACGATACAATATTATTGTTTCTCTTTTTATTTCGATTACATTTTTCTTGAATAATATGTTTATAACTGTTTCTGTTTAAAAAAATGTAAATCGACGCAATTATCCCTAGCCGGGATATCGCGTTTTGTGTGTTGAAATAAAATAAATACATTTACACTCAAATATCCACATAGGATATAGCTTGTGTTTTGTAATAAATAAATAAAAATGGTTAGGATTTTGGCCTCACACACATCAGTACAGGGGCGGCTTCAATTTCATAACATTCTATAAGATTTTCGCAAATTTGGAGAGGAGTTCAGGAATTGGTTTAACCATGGAGATAAGCACCACCACCACCAGATTTACTTTTATCAGTTACTATTTCCAATAGATGGCAGTGGACTATCAAAAACATTTAGTTTCACAATCAGGAAGTCCTCTTTCATTGTAAAAATATGAATTTAATTGAAGAGTGGCAGTGGTGTCTTTTCTATGGAACAGATCAGATCGGCCCATGCACCCTACCCAGAAGTCCAATCCACCTACACCCATACCTCGCTTTGCGTCGGGGTTACGTTCCAAAAAAACACGACGCAAAGTGAAAATATGTGAAGGCGCAATTAAAAACAAAGGTGTTGCCATATTTTAGGGAAAAAAAATAATAAAAAAATTAAAGACTCGAATCCAAAACAACGCAACTTCGAAAATCAGTAAAAATTAAGCAGCGACGTAACTTCGAAAAAAAACGCAAAACGAAACGACGCAAAGCGAGGTATTGGTGTACTTATTTGGCCAACAGCATAGACAGAAGAAGGCACTGACAAACCATTTCTGTATAAAGCACTGCTGAGAAAACTATATGGACCAAATATCAGATCAAATCGGAGAATATTTGTCTATATGGTCACCTAAAGTCTAACTCAACTTGATGGACACTAACAACATGACTAGAATGGAAACAACAGAAACCAATAAATGGACAATCAAAGGACACTTTGGCTCTGCAACAAAGTGTTGTCCTTTACAGAAAGGTAGTTCTACTGTATATGTATCAAATTTGAGAGATATAGTCATGTATATTTTTTATCGCTACTTCTCCCTGCCCAGAAGTCCAACCCATAGGGACTGCCCTGTAGTACGGTGTCGTGAGCCCCGAGCCGCTACGGTAACCGTGAACAGGGAACTCTGAAATGTGGCTGACTAACGGGACAATGGCACCCACTTTCCTATGGACAAGACACCACCACAAGACACCGGGAAACCACCATCTCCAGGCTTTCACCACCGAGGACACTCAACCAGGACATGCACTGTTCCCTCCTGTAACCAACAACAGCAATTGGGACTGTCCTGTAGTAAGGTGTCGTGAGCCCCGAGCCGCTACGGTAACCGTGAACAGGAAACTCTGAAATGTGGCTGACTAACAGGGCAATGGCACCCACTTTCCATGGAGCAACAAAATTTTAAAAATTCAAATGTTATTGAAGAGTTACATCAGAATAACACCGTAGTGATTTAACCATATTGGAATGGTTATCTCACGAATACTACATCACATTTACAAGCATATCACACATTCTTTAAGAAATTTCATTAACAAGTATTAGAATGTGATGTGTGATAAGTTAACCACAGAAAGGTATTGAAACTACTTTCATTATGAAAAACAAAAAGGCATCTCCTTATCGTGCAACTGAAAGTTTCTGATGGCTTGCTCCATCTATTGGAATAAATATCAACTATTCTCGTTGATTTTTAATTATTCCAGAATTGGCCAAATACCCATTCTTGATTAATCAAGAAAAGCTAATCACGTACGCGTTTCGGGCTGTTGGCACTCATCAGCGTGGTGCAAGCTGTACCTCAACGACCAAAAAACTGGTCATTCAGGCATCCTGAAAAATCATGAAACGGGTAGTATACTTTCATTACATAATTCATATAAACTCATAGACAAAACTTAGGAAGGTGGAAAGTCTTTGATGTCGCCGGCCACCTGTTTTTTTTTTGAAGAAGAAGAAGAAGAAGACAGAGGCAATTTTGTTTACATTTGGTCATCTCGTGTGTCTTCAATAAAGGTCGTTGTATATCAAATATCCCGATATACATGCTAAAAGGTACAACTTCCTTAAGTTTTGTCCATGAGTGTATATACAGTATATAGTGTGTGTGGCGGGAGAAGCCGACATCGTTCAGTCATGAGTCAGAGCGCACTAGCCTGAAGACAAAAGGAAGCCATAGGAACATGGTTACCTCGGTTTAGAGGGTGGCACCCGGGAAGGTGAGGTGGACTATGGGGAAATCCATGGGATCTCTAGTTAAACGAGAATCATGGCGACCTAACTATATATGTCCAAGCTTCCAGAACTACAGAAATCAGGAAAACATTGAATGCGAGGATATTTTCATGTTTATAAACTGTAAGGACTCATATTTTAAATGTAGAAAATTCTGTGAATATATCTATGATTTTCTCTCTTGGTTAAAAAAACCGTAATTACCAAACTAGGTATATTTATTTCATTAGTTGGTTGTAAATTCAAGCATGATTTTAATGTACTTTCCTTTCTTTTCTTCTTTAAACTCTACTCAAACCATGTAATTATTCAATTGTTTATGTAATATAGTATCTTAGTGTTGTTTCTTGACGTAAGCATCCCTTGTGGGGATATCGCGTCTGATAATCCCTATATATATAAAAGTCAGTGTATATATGTATGTTTGTTCCTATGTCGGCTATACATAAGTTGCCCTTCCTCGAGTATTTCTCTACCGCGCAAACTAAGTATTGTGCTGCCATCTTTTGACGTTAATTTCAACTACTTATCCTTTTTTTGTTTTGTTTTTGTTCTTACTACAAAAAAAAAAGAATTTAGTATTTTTATTTTATAAAAAAAAAGGTTTAATAAATTATTATTATTATTTTTAAATGCATTCTTCTTGGACTCAGCGCGTGTCTATTTAAAATTGGATGTCTTAAAAAATATGTTTAGGTTAGATACTTATTTCTGTGCGTATGGTGAAAACAAGTCAGCGATTGTATTATTCCGCACTAAGCCTACCAGCAATAAGCGAAAATAGTTCCATTTTTGATGGCAATCTATCCAAAACTAACCTAGCGTATTGATGCACTCTGTGGTTTATAGGGATCTGCAGAAATTGAGTGCCTCACAGGTTCTTTGTTGTTGTTGATAGAAGACTCGATTTAAAGAATGTCAAAATAACGATTAGAAAACGGGGTTTAATACAAGGGTCACTCCAAAAGTTGTTGTAATCACTTATTTTTATTAAAGCTGCAACTTTTACATTTTCAAAGTTTCTCAAAGCCTTAGCGCCTATGCAAGATTTCATCCGTGAAAACCAATTATCGAAGCACTTAGACCAGGTGTAAAAAGATTTGTAGAGGAGTATATTGAAGAAAGAGCTAGTAGTGGGAATTCGAGGCCGAAAATATGATATGGATATTGTAGATGTTGCTACTGCCTGCCATATTTACATATCTACCTGACACTGATGTTGATTCATCATCCTTGGATTTACCCACTCCCCTTGGTGACGTCAGAGAACACCCCCCCCCCCCCCCCCCCCCCCCCCATGTCGCGGTTTGGGGATTTTCCACCAGTCTCTCCTTACTATTCTGTAGAGATTTGTACTAACAATTTATATGGCTTTTATTGACACTTTCTCTCAGCACCTTTAATCATTGAAAATTGAAAAATAAAAGAACAGAAATTGTAAAAGGAATATAAAAAAGCAACAGATTACCGCTTCCTTTTGGATTTTTTTCTTGTTTGACATGCTGTATTTTCCCACTTTTTCTTTGCTCACTGCTGGTTTCCTTCCTTTCAAATATTTTCGGACATTTTTTTTTAAATCGAGAAAAATACTTGAAAGAGTGATAAAAATAAGAGTTTTGAAACTAATTTTTACACAATTTTTCAACAAAGAAATTTTTCAATTCTTAAAATTATTTTCAATTTTAAAAATTAATTATACACACGATTCTCTAATCATTATTATATTTAGATTAACTTTGAATTGGAGAGACAATATAATTAAAAATAATATTTAAAGTTAGATTTATATATAATACATACTTTGAAGAAGAAACAAAAATTAACGGCGACGAGTTCTTTTTTATTTTAATACAGTTGTAAATTCGGCAAGCTTTTGGAATTTTACGTCCTTCGACAGGCAACTTTTTAAGAAACTGTAAGATAATATTTATCTATATTTATCTTATTATATAAATATTTACCTGTATATAAATAATATCTTTC
Organism: Cordylochernes scorpioides; assembly: GCA_030710605.1. Taxonomy (NCBI): domain Eukaryota; kingdom Metazoa; phylum Arthropoda; class Arachnida; order Pseudoscorpiones; family Chernetidae; genus Cordylochernes; species Cordylochernes scorpioides. The sequence goes on from CP092880.1 coordinate 54,738,066, forward strand.
AGTTTCTTAAAAATTTGCCTGTCGAAGGACGTAAAAGTCCGAAAGCTTGCCGAATTTATAACTTTATTAAAAAAAAAAAAAGAAATTGGTCGCCGTTAAATTTTGTTTCTTCTTCAAATGATGTCAGACGATTCTTTCTCTTATAATACATGCTTTTATTGGATTTTATAGACCATTTTATAATTTCATACAACATTTAGGATGCGTGTTAATAATATATTATTTATTATTATTTTGAAAATATAAAAAATAATTCCACATACTTTATAGAGCTAAATAAAATAGTCTAACTCTTTTTACAATATTAATATTAGATTACGAGTTAAAATGGCGAAATGCCAATGGGAGAAAAGTCTTCTGGTCTTAAAATAAGATAAAAATGCACTTTATATTAGAACACGTCAAAACTTATTTAGATTCACATTAGTAACTTTTAACATGAGATATATTTGAAATTATATACCGTTATATATAATGGTCACTAAAATTATTATTTTTGCGGATTTTAATTTTGATAAAAATGTCGTCAAGAAAATGACAATTTCAATCAAAACTTTTAACGTTCATTAAAATTTTAAAAAATAAATTAAATAAAAGAGAAATATATCTTAAATATTATAGAGTTTGAAATTTTTATTATAGATTTTAAACTAATATCTCTTATAAATTGATATCAAAAATTTTAAAGAAACATAATTTACGAGATAAAATAGCAAACGAAGAGGTTGTTGAATGACGTAACGTCTAGCCAATCATGCTTCAAAATAACCCTTATTTGTTTTATTTCATGGCTAAACCAACTACTGCTACATTTCTTTGTTTTGGATATAACGTGGCTTAAGTTTGTGAAAAGGTAAGTTTACAAATCAAATTATTTGTATATTTTTCTTTAGTTATTAATATAGCTTATCAAGATATTAATATGATTTGATATCTATCTCTTATGCATTTTAAAATTAATCATTTTATTTTTCTTATATAGTTTATATAATCAAAATATGCGAAAGTAGTTTGAAAAAGTGCCTATTTCCCTTTTTTATTTATATTTAAGAGATATTAATTTTAGCTCAAAATAACTACTATATTTAATTAATATAAATTAGTTGAGAATATTAATAATCTCAAAAGATTTTAAAATAGAAACATGCACTCACTAATATATACTTTAAAAATCAACACAAAAATTGCCTAATAATGTATTTAAAAATTATCTGTGTGAAAATGCCTATTTAAATATATTTAATAAAATATACTCACAAAATAGTAATAAATGGTGGATTTTTGTAACTTAGCTAATTGAATATAGATATAGTATGTTCGCGCGTTATTAAATCCTTGCAAATTATTTTTCTTTTGTTCATCGTTTATATCCATTGGGCTAAAATAACATTGATGACGGTGGTCAAAAGTATATTTATCAAATTCTCATCAATTCTATATTCAAATTATACGTTTTTTTTTTTTTGCTGATTGTCACTTCATTTTATTTGTAGTATATTAATAACGTTTATTTATAGTTAAAATATTCTCTATTTTTTTTTTTCTGGAATAATCTCTATAGTGTGAACGATCAAAAGTTTATTTGTTCTGTTCAACTATTAGTGTGTGGCTGAAATTTGTCAAGATGGCCGACCGTTTATGATCTTCCTTTTCTTCATACAGGCGCAACACCTAAAATAACGCCTAAAAAGTAGTTCCTTCTTATAATGTGTCCAACTCTCTTATTAGATTTTTTTCATTAGAAATGCCTTGTGTCCTTTCAACTTTTCCATCTCTAAATCCTCACTTTCATTTGACTTTAATCTTTTCATTTCATCTTTATTCCCATGTCTCTAATCAATACAATAGCAGACTTCAAACCTATATTTTGACATTTATACATTTCTATATATAGTTCCAAAAGTAATCGTCCCTTTTTTTCTTTCTGAATGCATATTATGCTTAATAATAACAAAAATACATAAATGCACTATATAAAATATAAAAATATATTACTATTAAATATATATTATTTTTTTGCTTATGTCTTTATTGATTAAATTTGGCAAATTATAGAATGCTTAAATGAATATAAACATTTTAAAATAGCGGTTTACAATTCAACTAAATTTAGATATTTCGTTGACAAAAGTTCGTAAACACTTTCAAAAAAATTGACATACCAATATTATTCGCCGTTATATATAATGTCTTTGTATTATGTAGAAAATAATTGTATTATTATGTATTCGCCATAATAATATTATTTGACAAGTAATAAGAAAAACCCGAACTTCTGGGACAACCTTATATTTGAGTAATCATTAAGCTTTAATGGTGGTGGTGTCTTGTGGATCTATTTCACGGAATTAAAGGGTTATCATTACCCTGTTTGTAAGCCACATTTAAGGGTTCCCTGTAGGCCTTCATTGCTACCGTGGCTCCTCAGGGCTTAAAAAGATTAAGTCTTAATAGATGCATTAAAAACACACCGGGAATTAATTTTATATAGAGGTATAATTTTTTAAAGATAATAAATATATCCCACACAAAAAATGGTCTTTTTATACACATCTTACTTATATATTTGCCTTATTCTGTCTGAAGCTCACGGATAGAATGCGCGCCCATTGGCTGCCGGCGAACACGTGTCCTCCCTGCCCCCCTCTAGACAACCCTGTTATCAGCTGTGTGATACATACACCTGTCTATAGCGGCCACCCTGTCTATAGCGGTCACTTTAGGCAACCCTGTTATCAGCAGTGTGATACATACACCTGTCTATACAGACCACCCTGTCTATAGCGGCCACTCTAGACAACCCTGTTATCAACTGTGTGATACATCCACCTGTCATACAGACCACCCTGTATATAGCGGCCATTCTATATAACCCTGTTATCAGCTGTGTGATACATACACCTGTCTATAGCGGCCACTCTAGACAACCCTGTTATCAGCTGTGTGATACATCCACCTGTCTATACAGACCACCCTGTCTAAAGCGGTCACTTTAGGCAACCCTGTTATCAGCAGTGTGATACATACACCTGCCTATACAGACCACCCTGTCTATAGCGGCCACTCTAGGCAACCCTGTTATTAGCTGTGTGATACATCCACCTGTCCATACAGACCACCCTGTCTATAGCGGCCACTCTAGGCAACCCTAGGAAGCAAGATGTATACAAGGTGTAGACAAGATGAAGATCTAGATGAAGATTAAAACGTTTTTAAAATATATTCGCACTCGGGTAAAACCCGGGCGTTGCCCGGGCCATTCGTCTAGTATTTAATATGCACTCATGGGCAAAACTTATCGAAATCTTTGATTTCGTCTGTTTTTTTTTTTAAGGAGTAATTTTGTTTTTACTAGGCTATCTCGTGTGTCTTCAATAAAGGTCACTGTAATATCTTTCAGAGTTATTGTCTGAATCCCGATATACATGCTAAAAGGTACAACTTCCTTAAGTTTTGTCCATGAGTGTATTTGGTTATCTCGTGTGTCTTCAATAAAGGTCACTGTAATATCTTTCAGAGTTATTGTCTGAATCCCGATATACATGCTAAAAGGTACAACTTCCTTAAGTTTTGTCCATGAGTGTATTTGTTTATCTCGTGTGTCTTCAATAAAGGTCACTGTAATATCTTTCAGAGTTATTGTCTGAATCCCGATATACATGCTAAAAGGTACAACTTCCTTAAGTTTTGTCCATGAGTGTATTTGGTTATCTCGTGTGTCTTTAATAAAGGTCACTGTAATATCTTTCAGAGTTATTGTCTGAATCCCGATATACATGCTAAAAGGTACAATTTCCTTAAGTTTTGTCCATGAGTGTATTTGGCTATCTCGTGTGTCTTCAATAAAGGTCACTGTAATATCTTTCAGAGTTATTGTCTGAATCCCGATATACATGCTAAAAGGTACAACTTCCTTAAGTTTTGTCCATGAGTGTATTTGGTTATCTCGTGTGTCTTCAATAAAGGTCACTGTAATATCTTTCAGAGTTATTGTCTGAATCCCGATATACATGCTAAAAGGTACAACTTCCTTAAGTTTTGTCCATGAGTGTATTTGGTTATCTCGTGTGTCTTCAATAAAGGTCACTGTAATATCTTTCAGAGTTATTGTCTGAATCCCGATATACATGCTAAAAGGTACAACTTCCTTAAGTTTTGTCCATGAGTGTATTTGGCTATCTCGTGTGTCTTCAATAAAGGTCACTGTAATATCTTTCAGAGTTATTGTCTGAATCCCGATATACATGCTAAAAGGTACAACTTCCTTAAGTTTTGTCCATGAGTGTATTTGGTTATCTCGTGTGTCTTCAATAAAGGTCACTGTAATATCTTTCAGAGTTATTGTCTCAATCCCGATATACATGTTAAAAGGTACAACTTCCTTAAGTTTTGTCCATAAGTGTATTTGGTTATCTCGTGTGTCTTCAATAAAGGTCACTGTAATATCTTTCAGAGTTATTATCTGAATCTCGATATACACGCTAAAAGGTACCACTTCCTTAAGTTTTGTCCATGAGTGTATTTGGTTATCTCGTGTGTCTACAATAAAGGTCACTGTAATATCTTTCAGAGTTATTATCTGAATCTCGATATACACGCTAAAAGGTACAACTTCCTTAAGTTTTGTCCATTAGTGTATTTGGTTATCTCGTGTGTCTTCAATAAAGTTCACTGTAATATCTTTCAGAATTATAGTCTGAATCCTGATATATACATGCTAAAAGATAAAACTTCCTTAATGGAAAAAACTTATCAAAGTCTTTGATGTCGTCTATTTTATTTTTATTTTTTTTGAAGGAGATGAAGTAATTTTGTTCTCACTAGGTTATCTCCTATGTTTTCAATAAAGGTATCTGTGTATCAAATATCTTTCATAATTATTTTTTAAATCCCAATATACATGCTAAAAGATAAAACTTCCTTAAGTTTTGTCCTTGTGTGTGTGTGAGCGAGTGAGTGTGTACATATAAAATTATATTATGTGAAAAAGATGGAAAATATATTTGCTCTAAAATTTCGCTTTTTGTTGGAATATATTTGTGTTTTTATATATCCCACAAAAAAAGTGGGTAATACCAATATTTATTTCTTAGGAACCAGAAAAATTCTAACAGAAATATTTTTCAACATTACACATACAAAAAAAGGAGGGAATATTTTAAATATTCTACCTTTTCTACGATATATGCATTAAATTGTTATTTTTCCAACACTCTACGTGTTTTTCTAGGGGTAATTTAACAAGGAGACGTGGTATTCGTGAATTCAATTTTAAACTTTTTTTACAAAAATAGAAGGCGTGTTTATTGATTTTTTATTTGAATACTGAATTTAGATATATCTTTTATATATGCGATGTGTGGGTTGTGTATTTATACAAAATTGTATTTTTCTGAAAGAGAGTGGATGTGTATTGAAAATATTTCAAGTGGTTATTTTAACAGTGTAATGTATATATACATTAATGTATAGATGTATACATTGGAATGATGAAAAGTTTTTCTTTCTTATTTATAAATTCTCTTGTCGGCGAACATCATTCCAATTGTATACATCTAACTTGGGGTAACTTGTCTATTTTTCTATCACAATGAGCATTTTTTATATATTTAAAACATTAATGTATATTGCATATATACACCTGAGTCCTTTTTTATTATTTCATTTTTTATTTTTTTTTTCACAAGCGTATTTACGCAAGTTTGGGCCTTAAATACCCATTTCTTGATTTCTCAAGAAGCCTCTGGGTCCAAAAGATTTTTTTTTTGGTCGTAGAGGTACAGCTGCCTGCACTACGCTGACGAGGGACAACATTCCGAAACACGTAGGTGGTTGACTTTTTCTTGGTTATATCAAGAAAATGGATTTCCCAAATATCAGGGAACAGGTTAAATCAACGTTTAGTTGATTTCTGTTCCACTAGATGGCGTTCTGACATCCGAAAAGCTCACGTTCTCGTGGTCAGGATTTGCCTTTTTTGATTTTTAATTACATACATGTATTGATCTGGTAAAAGTTTAATAGAATTTTCAATAGCAGCTAAAGTTCTAGGTATATCTATCTTTTGAGACGGAACATAATTTAGTCCTTTTGATAGAAGTCTCCTAGCATTGGGTGTAATTGATTGGTTAGAAAGATTGACTACAGTGTTTTGATGTGTTTGAAAATTTATTTTTTGTTGCCAATTGTTTAATTTTTCAGATTGAATAAAGCGGATAGCTTTGTTTTGACATTTGGTGTCTAAATATTGATTTAATCCTTCAATTAATTCATTGTTTAAAAATTGATTTCAATTTTGGAGTTAAATCTTCTAAATTTAATCGATATTTGTTTAGATTATAGTGGCAATTTTTTATTCTGGTATTCAACAGTTGGAACATACATGTTTTTTTTTTTATTTTAAAAAAATCCTTTCACGAAAGATTTCTGTTTTTAACTTTAATCGAAAACTGTCAAGCTTGAAAATAATTTAGACATACACCTATCCCCCGATTTACACGGTACTTGTTTTACACGTTTTCGCATTTACACGGTTTTCCAAATAAGTTTTTTTTTTGTTTTTATCGCACTATACTAAATGCTACTGTGATTGAACACATGCGCTGTGTACACATCTCACGAGGAATCCCGAGCTTATGTGCTGACTTGCTGCACACGCACACTGTGTCTGTATTTCTTCGCATAAAAATTTCACGAAAATTTTTAATTTTCGATTTACACGTTTTTCTCAGGAACGTATCTACCGTGTAAATCGGGGGATAGGTGTACTTTATATCACTAAATGAAAAGATCAAGTATTCACCTCTAAAGATATGAAGATAAGATACTAATACAGAGAAAAGGAATTACCTACCAATTTTAAAATTTCAGTTGTAAATATCCACGCTACGCGCGTATTTTTTTGTAAATATTTCTTGTTAGATATAGTCGATGTTTTATTAAGCCCGTTGAAGAGCGATTATCACTTGAAAGCTAGCGGTTTGTAATAAAAAGAAACTCATTGTGAGAAAATATTTTATAATTTTATAACTTTTTTTTTTCACAATTTTATCATGAAAAGGAAATATAATTGGAGAAACACATTTTACCCTTTGAAGAGAAAAAGCTCGAAATCTTGCGGTTAAAGTTAATAAACAAAATTTATTAGAAAAGAGAACTATCTTTTTTAGATAATTTTTATTGCACTTTTTATCTATTTTTACTTATTGTATAGAACACTAAGTATATTGGTTTTATACTTGTGAGGCAAATATATTCTGTAATTGCAGTATTTACCTTCAACAACCACTTTGGTTTTCCTTGTTTTAGACATTTCTACCCCATGTGTAAAAATTATCTGAAAGACAATTATGTTGTTGTCTAAACAGATTTGACACTATTGTGGTCACACCACTATTATGTTACATCGAGAAATATCTCAAGTAGGTTAAAGAAGTTTCCACCTTCACTGGTGACAACACCTGGTCCCATTAGTCCATCAGCTGGTCGAGAGTCCGTCCATCTAACATGGTCCTACCTCAACTACACTTTATACACCGTAGTGGTTACAGAGATGGAACTTTCCTCTGTTATTACACGTTAGCCTTCTGTCACAACAACTGATATAACAATTATATTCACAAATATTTTCAAGATATGAGAAATTCCTATATATATAATTACAGAATTATTGATTTATTTAACTCCAAAAGAGACTCTTGATACCGCGTGAATACCAAGATATAAAAAAGGGACTCTGTGACCTAAGGAGGAAGCTTAAAGAAAGACGTTTACCTAAATGTTAACTAGACACGGTGAGGGCTCCACGTGATATCTAGATAATAACACAGAGGGGGTTAGAGGTAGATTATACTATCTCACACCGTCATGTATTGCTACACACCCCTGAACCCAACTTCCCAATTCCGACAACTCGATGAACTCGTTGAGTTCACTATTGGACAACAAAGTGGAATGGAGCGGACTAGAGACCGAAGACAGAACTGCTGACACTGCCAACGCTGAAAGCCGGACTTAACGTCACACGCGAGGCCTCCCATCGGAGTTTTGCACCAGAACCAGCAGACTAGTAATCAGTACCTAGTCCTAGGTCTGTGGAGCGGGCCAAGCTGCCGGAGGAGAAGTTGAGTACCAATCCACGTTATGTGACACAGGGTTAAAGTAGTGGGTCCTCCCGCCCAACGTGGAATGGTAAATGACCACAGCCCCTGCTGTGACCATCACAGAAGTGTAAGCGCTAAAACCCGCCCCGCTGTGAATAGCTACTGTCTAACACTAGCTAGATCCTGTAACAACGCCGTTAGTAGAGCTGGAACACAGGGAAGTCACGGCTCTCCATCTGGAACATCTGTTACACACAGCAGCCTAGAATTCAGACTTTATGGTCAACAGATCGCTATTGTCACCGAGTCCCTTTTTTATACTTGGCATTCAAGCGGTTTATAAGTTTTTTTTTTAAATCTACCTGATTTTGGGGAGATTTGAATTAGAAAAGTTCAAAACCCACAAGAAGAGCTTCCAACTATGACAGAGAAATTCGTTACAATTTTGTTGAAACCAACCAATTTATGGAGCATCTCTAATCAGCAACCCAAGATGCCAGAATCCCCCAAGAACCTCAAGAAAGCCTACAAAACTTCTAGATTCAATTAATATTTCTTCAATTTATATAATAAACTACACCAGTTATATATATTTTTATATTGTAAAACGGTTTAAAATATTTGTGACTGAAACTACTTGATTTATTAAAAGGGTAACTGAATAGGTTGTGAATATATATATATGTGTGTAAAAAATAATAGAAAATAAAAAGGTCAGGTGTTGATATTATAAATAAAGAAGACATATCATGACCAGGAGCACATGTGCTTTTTAGATGGCAGAGCGCCATCTAGTGGAACAGGTTAAATCAATGTTTAGTTGATTTCTGTTCAAACTAGATGGTGCTCTGCCATCTAAAAAGCACATGTGCTCCTGGTCATGATATGTCTTCTTTATTTATAATATATATCATATATAGTTCCTTCTTTGATTCTTTTCAAAACAATTTTACCCAGTGTTTAATATTCACAAGCTGTTAATTTTAGCCATAGTTTTCTAAAGGTTATGCTTATATATATATAGCTTAGATTTCTAATCACACATTTCAAGTTTATTTAAAATTTTAAAATTATTTTTGTTGTGTTGTCATCAGAATTTTCCTCCGTTTCAATTTAAATCACTTGACAGAGAGATATGGGAAGCTTTTCCTTCCTTAAATATAATGAGCTAAGAGTTAGAGCTTCTACTTAATTGAGAGTTGTTGCTATCTCAGCATATGTGATGGTCAAAGTTAGCTACATTTTGTGCAGAATTATGGAGAAGATATTTCTTTATGAATATTAAAATTGGGAGAAATTAAGATCAACTAGCGTCATGTTGATTTCTATCAATCCAACCAATCAGTTGGGCCAGTTCACATCACGTGATATTTATCCAACTTCTGGTTGGCTGATGGTGTATCAAGATTTAATGATCAAGAAGTTTGGTCTGTCCAGCTGACATTGTGGCCCTCATCAGTAGACACCAACATCTGAGATTGATACAAGATTCATCTGGTTTAATTGTCTTCGGTATGATTGTCAGGGTGATCATAGGAATTCTTACCTGCATTCTTCAACATATTGGAATAGAATATCACAATAAAGTTTGTAATATTGTCTTAATATATTTTTATCGCTTCTTTTTCTTCCTTCTAAATTTTTTACCCCAGTAATTCTCGTTATCATTAAATATAGAAAATTATATCAAATTTTGTATCATAATTCCTCATATTTTTCTAATTTTCAAAGGAATATTTTATTCATTATCGTTTTATTATATATTTTTATTGTTTTGTTGATTATATTTGGTTAAATGAATTTATTTAATTTCTTATTTTACATCATTCATAAAACAGAGAGAAAGATAATTAATTACTTTGTTGTTATTGGGACCTCTTCCATGGTCAAATTTTAATAAAAATATTACGAGATATCAATGAATATTTCTTCAAATTACTATGATTGGATTTAGGAATTTCAAAAATAATTTTTGTTTCATTTGTTAATTAAAGATTTTAAATAGGTTTCTTTCAATTTCGATAGTATGAATTTAAAAAATATATATTTAATTAATAATATAGTATATATAATATAAAATTATGAATGGTCTATTTATAATGGAAAAAAAATAGTTCTTGCTCCCCATTGTTACACTCAAAATATCATTTTTTTTTATTTGAAATAAAACAATTCATAAATAAATATATAATTTAAAATTTTTGTTAAAATTAAATATTAAGAAACATGAATTATTTATTAAAAGAATAACTTTACCTTGGATTTTTACCATTTTTATATTCACCTTCCAAGAGATGGTTGACAGAATAATTTTTGATAATATGATATTATATATGAAAAAATAGTACAAATGTGATATTGTACTGGGATAAAGTGCATAAATTAAGAAAAAGGCATCTCCTTATCGTGCAACTGAAAGTTGCTGATGGCTTGCGCCATCTATCGGAATAAATGTCAACTATTCTCGTTGATTTTTAATTATTCCAGAATTGGCCAAATACCCATTCTTGATTAATCAAGATATTATATATATTGTTGCACCAGGTTGCGGCTTGGCAGACTCTTCAACCTTGATTCTCTCCTGTGCCGGGTCTTGTATCTTACCAGAGCGTGTTTCAACCATCCTACAAATTTATATAAGGGAATAATGAGATAACTCTACTTTAAGTAGCCTCCAGAATAATTTATTTATTTCTCACATCAAAGAGAGCAGTGAAGTCACACAGTTTACCTAAATACAAATGATGATTCTATAATACATATATTCTGTTTATAATACATATATTCTGTTTAATAAAATAAATAAATTTAAAATATATGAAAAATAATATTACAAATTAAAATAGGTTCATTAGCAATGATGCAACAATATATATTTCATATTTTTGGGAAAAATTTATGCATTCGTAGAGCAAGAGAAATATCCTTTATTACTTAAAGATATAAAACAATAAAAGAAGGACAAATTATATGTACATCAGCAGCTCACGCCGGCCTGTCCTATTCACTTAACCGCTAGCCCACCATCAATCCAACAATGCTGAGCTATATAGGCAGAGATGACAATTAACATAAACAACACTAAAACCTTTCAAATATCTGCATATCAAATATCGTAGAAATATCTGCAATTGTCAATTTCAACACATATAAATAATAGTAATAAAATACTTCCATATTATTGTGGTGATGATTCAAGTTTTATGAAAGGTGGATATGTTCTGATAATATTTTGTTAAGGGAGGTACTACGCTCAAGTAAACTTATCTTTTTGAAGAATATCTTCATCTCGTTTGAAACCGCTATAATTAGATCGTATACTGTGGATTATGTCAAGTTATAAAGAATATTGTTAGATACAAGGTTGTCCTAAAAGTTCGTAAACATTTGCAAAAATTGAAATACCAATATTATTCACCGTTATGTATAATACTGTCTTTGTATTATATATAAAGTAATTGTATTATGTATTATTATGTATATTCGACAAGTAATAGGAAAAACGCGAAGTTTTAGGACAACCACCTTATATATCATTGATAATTATAAATTTTATTAAAGATATGATACTCTATGAAATCTCCTCTTTTAAAGTAAGGAACACATATATTAATGTATATATAAAATATACTATTTAAAAACACAGAAGAAATATATTTTTTACAGAAGTAGAACTGATAGAGGGTATCTCTTACTTATAAAAAAAGTGAATACAGAATGTTATATAGTAAGGAATCCAAGTTTGGAAGATATAAATGTTATGTAGTGAGGTAACTCAACCAATATTTGAAGTTGTCAAATTACCTCCAAGTTGGATTAAGTCGAGTCAAATTAGGTTAGACGTTTGGCTAGCACATCTATCTGGTGTGTTCACTGAGTGTTTACGTTGAATTCTCGAGTGTAAAACTGTGGTTGAGGCCATGTGTCTGATGCGATGCTTGTGTGAGATGTTTCAAATGACGTTGTTACTCACGTTATGAAGGGAGGTCCGACAGTTCCATCTAGACAGGTCCGTGTGGAATGAAACAATCTGGACTGCAGGTTCTCAGTATCAGGAGGTCCTAGGTGTGAGGATCCATTCTATCCTAGATAATTCCTAAGAGTCCAGCGGAATTGAGTGAATCTTTGGTCTTCAGGTCCAGGTCGGGGATTGTCAGGGCAATAATGGCTGTAGACACACAGACATCATTGTTGCAGCTGTCAACAATCCTAGCTCTCAAGTGATGTCTCCATACAATCTATAACACAATACTCTCTCTCTCTTTCGCTGTCTAGGTAGTTTTAGATTGAAATACTCTATTCAGGATGTGTCACTCTAAGTGGATAAAACAATGTTGATTTTACTATGATGTTTGTTTCTTTGATAATACAATGCGTTTTCCCACTTGGTTTTATCTGAGCCTACTCTAAGTATGATAGATTTGCTAAAGGAAAGGGAATTAGGAACCTATTCTTTTAGGAAGAAAGTTATTCTTGATCAGATGTAAATCCTCTTTGGATGCTGTCTTGTTTCTTTTGTAATTTCAACTTAAAAAGTGAAATATGATATATTGTGTGTTAAACAGAACAGTAATTAAAACAATACCCAACATTGTAGAAATCAACTTTCAATTCCCATAACTATGTTGAAAGATTATAAACTCAAAAGGAGCTTCTTCTATAGAACATGTTTATTTTGTTAGCTTTCGAACGACACCGTAACGGTCTTTACGCCCATTGAAGAACGAATTTGTTCGAAAGCTAGCGAAATAAACATGTTATATAGAAGAAGTTCCTTTTGTGTTTATAATATTCAACATAATACCTAATACTATATTTATAGTGTTACTGCTCTGTGAAACACACAAAATTATCCTTCATTTTATATAAATTTAGAACTTCAAGTGATTTAATATGAACTGTTGATTAGTAAGTTTTAAGTTTCAATAAATATTTATCTCACTTACCTTTTTTTTAAAAGGAATTTTTGTATTACTTAGTTATTTTTATTTACTCTTAATATCACTTATATTATGTAAATAAATACATATGTTAGATGCACTAGCGCGCCATCTATAATGAAAATTCGAAACTATTTTAGACGCGTAAAATTCTTTTTTGAAAAGGGCAGTAGAAATTGTTTAATTTCAAAAATAATTTTACGCATCTAAAAAAGATATATATGTACACAAAATGTGGAACCTTTCCTTTTGAAAATACATTAAAACAATGCTTTTTGGATTATCAATCTAGTACAAAACGTAAAGTTGGTGATAAGGAATGAGTCACAACACCAGTTTTAAAATACAGACAAAAAGCCAACAACCTGTATAACATGGTTTCAGGCTATGACCCTCATCAGTACAGGGGCGGCTTTGATGTCATAACATTCTACGAGAGGGGTTATAAAATCGGCCAAATTGGACCAACAGGTGTTTGAGCTGGTGGAAGTAAGCAGGGGCCGATTTTCAATAATAGAATACAACAAAATGTTGTGTTTAAAGGGAGAGGTGCCATTTTTGGTACATGAATATCATCCTCCCCCGCATCTATATCTTATAAAAAATATATACAATACAACCTCCCTGTAAAGGACACCTAATTGCAGAGCCAAAGTGTCCTTTAGGGAGAGGTGTCCTCTTACCGAAGAGTGCTAAATAGTAAAAATGATAATTTTGTAAATGAAAACTGTCCTTTGTAGAAAGGTGTCCGCTAGCGGGTTGTCCGCTAAAGATATGTTCTACTGTATATGGTTATATTTTAAATTGTGGTTGAATTTGTATTCTA
>CP092880.1:54752033-54776780 GCA_030710605.1 Cordylochernes scorpioides
GCTAAAATAACATTGATGACGGTGGTCAAAAGTATATTTACCAAATTCTCATCAATTCTATATTCAAATTATACGTTTTTTTTTTAATTTGCTGATTGTCACTTCATTTTATTTGTAGTATATTAATAACGTTTATTTATAGTTTAAATATTCTCTATTATTTTTTTTTCTGGAATAATCTCTATAGTGTGAACGATCAAAAGTTTATTTGTTCTGTTCAACTATTAGTGTGTGGCTGAAATTTGGCAAGATGGCCGACCGTTTATGATCTTCCTTTTCTTCATACAGGCGCAACACCTAAAATAACGCCTAAAAAGTAGTTCCTTCTTATAATGTGTCCAACTCTCTTATTAGATTTTTTTCATTAAAAATGCCTTGTGTCCTTTCAACTTTTCCATCTCTAAATCCTCACTTTCATTTGACTTCAATCTTTTCATTTCATCTTTATTCCCATGTCTCTAATCAATACAATAGCAGACTTCAAACCTATATTTTGACATTTATACATTTCTATATATAGTTCCAAAAGTAATCGTCCCTTTTTTTCTTTCTGAATGCATATTATGCTTAATAATAACAAAAATACATAAATGCACTATATAAAAAATATAAAAATATATTACTATTAAATATATATTATTTTTTTGCTTATGTCTTTATTGATTAAATTTTGCAAATTATAAAATGCTTAAATGAATATAAACATTTTAAAATAGCGGTTTACAATTTAACTAAATTTAGATATTTCGTTGACAAAAGTTCGTAAACACTTTCAAAAAAATTGACATACCAATATTATTCGCCGTTATATATAATGTCTTTGTATTATGTATAAAATAATTGTATTATTATGTATTCGCCATAATAATATTATTTGACAAGTAATAAGAAAAACCCGAACTTCTGGGACAACCTTATATTTGAGTAATCATTAAGCTTTAATGGTGGTGGTGTCTTGTGGATCTATTTCACGGAATTAAAGGGTTATCATTACCCTGTTAGTAAGCCACATTTAAGGGTTCCCTGTAGGCCTTCATTGCTACCGTGGCTCCTCAGGGCTTAAAAAGATTAAGTCTTAATAGATGCATTAAAAACACACAGGGAATTAATTTTATATAGAGGTATATTTTTTTAAAGATAATAAATATATCCCACACAAAAAAATGGTCTTTTTATACACATCTTACTTATATATTTGCCTTATTCTGTCTGAAGCTCACGGATAGAATGCGCGCCCATTGGCTGCCGGCGAATACGTGTCCTCCCTGCCCCCCTCTAGACAACCCTGTTATCAGCTGTGTGATACATACACCTGTCTATAGCGGCCACCCTGTCTATAGCGGTCACTTTAGGCAACCCTGTTATCAGCAGTGTGATACATACACCTGTCTATAGCGGCCACCCTGTCTATAGCGGTCACTTTAGGCAACCCTGTTATCAGCAGTGTGATACATACACCTGTCTATACAGACCACCCTGTCTATAGCGGCCACTCTAGACAACCCTGTTATCAGCTGTGTGATACATACACCTGTCTATACAGACCACCCTGTCAATAGCGACCACTCTAGACAACCCTGTTATCAGCTGTGTGATACATCCACCTGTCTATACAGACCACCCTGTATATAGCGGCCACTCTAGACAACCCTGTTATCAGCTGTGTGATACATCCACCTGTCATACAGACCACCCTGTATATAGCGGCCATTCTAGATAACCCTGTTATCAGCTGTGTGATACATACACCTGTCTATAGCGGCCACTCTAGACAACCCTGTTATCAGCTGTGTGATACATCCACCTGTCTATTCAGACCACCCTGTCTAAAGCGGTCACTTTAGGCAACCCTGTTATCAGCAGTGTGATACATACACCTGCCTATACAGGCCACCCTGTCTATAGCGGCCACTCTAGGCAACCCTGTTATTAGCTGTGTGATACATCCACCTGTCCATACAGACCACCCTGTCTATAGCGGCCACTCTAGGCAACCCTAGGAAGCAAGATGTATACAAGGTGTAGACAAGATGAAGATCTAGATGAAGATTAAAACGTTTTTAAAATATATTCGCACTCGGGTAAAACCCGGGCGTTGCCCGGGCCATTCGTCTAGTATTTAATATGCACTCATGGACAAAACTTATCGAAATCTTTGATTTCGTCTGGTTTTTTTTTAAGGAGTAATTTTGTTTTTACTAGGCTATCTCGTGTGTCTTCAATAAAGGTCACTGTAATATCTTTCAGAGTTATTGTCTGAATCCCGATATACATGCTAAAAGGTACAACTTCCTTCAGTTTTGTCCATGAGTGTATTTGGCTATCTCGTGTGTCTTCAATAAAGGTCACTGTAATATCTTTCAGAGTTATTGTCTGAATCCCGATATACATGCTAAAAGGTACAACTTCCTTCAGTTTTGTCCATGAGTGTATTTGGCTATCTCGTGTGTCTTCAATAAAGGTCACTGTAATATCTTTCAGAGTTATTGTCTGAATCCCGATATACATGCTAAAAGGTACAACTTCCTTCAGTTTTGTCCATGAGTGTATTTGGCTATCTCGTGTGTCTTCAATAAAGGTCACTGTAATATCTTTCAGAGTTATTGTCTGAATCCCGATATACATGCTAAAAGGTACAACTTCCTTCAGTTTTGTATATGAGTGTATTTGGCTATCTCGTGTGTCTTAAATAAAGGTCACTGTAATATCTTTCAGAGTTATTGTCTGAATCCCGATATACATGCTAAAAGGTACAACTTCCTTAAGTTTTGTCCATGAGTGTATTTGGCTATCTCGTGTGTCTTAAATAAAGGTCACTGTAATATCTTTCAGAGTTATTGTCTGAATCCCGATATACATGCTAAAAGGTACAACTTCCTTAAGTTTTGTCCATGAGTGTATTTGGCTATCTCGTGTGTCTTCAATAAAGGTCACTGTAATATCTTTCAGAGTTATTGTCTGAATCCCGATATACATGCTAAAAGGTACAACTTCCTTAAGTTTTGTCCATGAGTGTATTTGGTTATCTCGTGTGTCTTCAATAAAGGTCACTGTAATATCTTTCAGAGTTATTGTCTGAATCCCGATATACATGCTAAAAGGTACAACTTCCTTAAGTTTTGTCCATGAGTGTATTTGGCTATCTCGTGTGTCTTCAATAAAGGTCACTGTAATATCTTTCAGAGTTATTGTCTCAATCCCGATATACATGCTAAAAGGTGCAACTTCCTTAAGTTTTGTCCATGAGTGTATTTGGTTATCTCGTGTGTCTTCAATAAAGGTCACTGTAATATCTTTCAGAGTTATTGTCTGAATCCCGATATACATGCTAAAAGGTACAACTTCCTTAGGTTTTGTCCATGAGTGTATTTGGTTATCTCGTGTGTCTTCAATAAAGGTCACTGTAATATCTTTCAGAGTTATTGTCTCAATCCCGATATACATG
Organism: Cordylochernes scorpioides; assembly: GCA_030710605.1. Classification (NCBI taxonomy): domain Eukaryota; kingdom Metazoa; phylum Arthropoda; class Arachnida; order Pseudoscorpiones; family Chernetidae; genus Cordylochernes; species Cordylochernes scorpioides. Next base: position 54,755,479 of record CP092880.1, read on the forward strand.
CTAAAAGGTACAACTTCCTTAAGTTTTGTCCATGAGTGTATTTGGTTATCTCGTATGTCTTCAATAAAGGTCACTGTAATATCTTTCAGAATTATTGTCTGAATCCCGATATACATGCTAAAAGGTACAATGTCCTTAAGTTTTGTCCATGAGTGTTTTTGGTTATCTCGTATGTCTTCAATAAATGTCACTGTAATATCTTTTAGAATTATTGTCTGAATCCCAATATACATGCTAAAAGGTACAATGTCCTTAAGTTTTGTCCATGAGTGTTTTTGGTTATCTCGTATGTCTTCAATAAATGTCACTGTAATATCTTTCAGAATTATTGTCTGAATCCCGATATACATGCTAAAAGGTACAATGTCCTTAAGTTTTGTCCATGAGTGTATTTGGTTATCTCGTATGTCTTCAATAAATGTCACTGTAATATCTTTTAGAATTATTGTCTAAATCCCGATATACATGCTAAAAGGTACAATGTCCTTAAGTTTTGTCCATGAGTGTATTTGGTTATCTCGTATGTCTTCAATAAATGTCACTGTAATATATTTTAGAATTATTGTCTGAATCCCGATATACATGCTAAAAGGTACAATGTCCTTAAGTTTTGTCCATGAGTGTATTTGGTTATCTCGTATGTCTTCAATAAATGTCACTGTAATATCTTTTAGAATTATTGTCTAAATCCCAATATACATGGTAAAAGATAAAACTTCCTTAAGTTTTGTCCGTGTGTGTGTGTAAGCGAGTGAGTATGTACATATAAAATTTATAAAATGTGAAAAAGATGGAAAATATATTTGCTCTAAAATTTCGCTTTTTGTTGGAATATATGTGTGTTTTTATATATCCCACAAAAAAAGTGGGTAATACCAATATTTATTTCTTAGAAATCAAAAAAATTCTAACAGAAATATTTTTCAACATTATACATACAAAAAAGGAGGGAATATTTTAAATATTTTACCTTTTCTACGAAATATGCATTAAATTGTTATTTTTCCAACACTCGACGTGTTTTTCTAGGGGTAATTTAACAAGGACGTGGTATTCGTGAATTCAATTTTAAACTTTTTTTTACAAAAATAGAAGGCGTGTTTATTGATTTTTTTATTTGAATACTGAATTTAGATATATCTTTTATATGCGATGTGTGGGTTGTGTATTTATACAAAATTGTATTTTTCTGATAGAGAGTGGATGTGTATTGAAAATATTTCTAGTGGTTATTTTAACAGTGTAATGTATATATACATTAATGTATAGATGTATACATTGGATTGATGAAAAGTTTTTCTTTCTTATTTATAAATTCTCTTGTCGGCGAACATCATTCCAATTGTATACATCTAACTTGGGGTAACTTGTCTATTTTTCTATCACAATGTGCATTTTTTTTATATATTTAAAACATTAATGTATATTGCATATATACACCCGAGACCTTTTTTTATTATTTCATTTTTTATTATGGGGGGTCGGTGGAAGGCTGGTTAAACCGTTTGGTTTACGACCACTACGACCCGGGTTCGATCCCCGCATTGGACACTTTTTTCTGTTAAAAAAAAAAAAAAAAAAAAAAAAAATGCTCCAATGGCCCCCGATTCTTGCAAAAGTCCAACCCCACCAGCGAGTGCAAGTAACCAAACGGGGCTCTGGCACATTTGTAAGTGCAAAGTCGAACTGCTTTCACATGTGTAGACATGTGGTGCGCTTACAGTAAAAAGCAGTCGCTAACTACCCACCATGATTATCATGGCCTGTACCACGTGTACTAGGGATAAGCAAAAAAAAATGTTTTATTATTTTTTTCACAAGCGTATTTACGCAAGTTTGGGCCTTAAATACCCATTTCTTGATTTCTCAAGAAGCCTCTGGGTCCAAAAGATTTTTGGTCGTAGAGGTACAGCTGCCTGCACTACGCTGACGAGGGCCAACAATTTTATCAAGAAAAATGGATTTCCCAAATATCAGGGAACAAGTTAAATCAACGTTTTATTTGATTTCTGTTCCACTAGATAGCGTTCTGACATCTAAAAAGCACATATGCTCGTGGTCAGGATATGCCTTTTTATTTTAATATATACATGTATTGATCTGGTAAAAGTTTAATAGAATTTTCAATAGCAGCTAAAGTCCTAGGTTTATCTATCTTTTGAGACGGAACATAATTTAGTCCTTTTGATAGAAGTCTCCTAGCATTGGGTGTAATTGATTGGTTAGAAAGATTGATTACAGTGTTTTGATATGTTTGAGGATTTGTTTTTTGTTGCCAATTGTTTAATTTTTCAGATTGAATAAAGCGGATAGCTTTGTTTTGACATTTGGGGTCTAAATATTGATTTATTCCTTCAATTAATTCATTGTTTAAAATTCATTCCAATTTTGGAGTTAAATCTTCTAAATTTAATCGATATTTGTTTATATAATAATGGCAATTTTCTATTCTGGTATTCAACAGTTGGAACACACATGTTTTTTTTTTTATTTTAAAAAATCCTTTCACGAAAGATTTCTGTTTTTAACTTTAATCGAAAACTGTCAAGCTTGAAAATAATTTAGACATACACCTATCCCCCGATTTACACGGTATTTGTTTTACACGTTTTCGCTTTGACACGGTTTTCCAAATAAGTTTTTTTTTTTTGTTGTTTTTATCGCACTATACTAAATGCTACTGTGATTGAACACATGCGCTGTGTACACATCTCACGAGGAATCCCGAGCTTATGTGCTTACTTGCTGCACACGCACACTGTGTCTGTATTTCTTCGTATAAAAATTTCGCGAAAATTTTTAATTTTCGATTTACACGTTTTTCTCAGGAACGTATCTACCGTGTAAATCGGGGGATAGGTGTACTTTATATCACTAAATGAAAAGATCAAGTATTCACCCCTATAAGATATGAAGATAAGATACTATAATACAGAGAAAAGGAATTACCTACCAAATTTAACATTTCAGTTGTAAATATCCACGCTGCGCGCGTATGTATTTGTAAATATTTCTTGTAAGATATAGTCGATATTTTATTAAGCCCGTTGAAGAGCGATTATCGCTTGAAAGCTAGCGTTTTGTGATAAACTCATTGTGAGAAAATATTTTGTAATTTTAAAACTTTTTTCACAATTTTATCATGAAAAGGAACCATAATTGGATAAACACATTTTACCCTTTGAAGAGAAAAAGCTCGAAATCTTGCGGTTAAAGTTAATAAACGAAATTCATTAGAAAAGAGAACTATCTTTTTTAGATAATTTTTATTGCACTTTTTATCTATTGTTACTTATTGTATAGAACACTAAGTATATTGGTTTTATACTTGTGAGGCAAATATATTCTGTAATTGCAGTATTTACCTTCAACAACCACTTTGGTTTTCCTTGTTTTAGACATTTCTACCCCATGTGTAAAAATTATCTGAAAGACAATTATGTTGTTGTCTATGCAGATTTGACATTATTGTGGTCAAACCACTATTATGTTACATCGAGAAACCTCAAGTATAGGTTACAGAAGTTTCCACCTTCACTGGTGACAACACCTGGTCCCATTGGTCCATCAGCTGGGTGAGAGTCCGCCCATCTAACATGGTCCTACCTCAACTACACTTTAAACACCGTAGTAGTTACTGAGCTGGAACTTTCCTCTGTTATATTCCACTTTAGATTTTATTCACCTTAAATGATATAAAAATTATTTTCACAAATATTTTCAAGATATAAGAAATTCCTATATATAAAAAGATAGAATTACTGATTTATTTAACTCCGAAAGAGAGTTGATACCGCATGAAGACCAAGATATAAAGAAGGGACTCGGTGACCTAAGGAGGGAGCTTAAAGAAAGACATTTACCTAAATGTTAACTAGACACGGTGAGGGCTCCACGTGATATCTAGATACATAACACAGAGGGGGTTAGAGGTAGACTATACTATCTCACACCGTCATGTATTGCTACACACCCCTGAACCCAACTTCCCAATTCCGACAACTCGATGAACTCGTTGAGTTCACTATTGGACAACAAAGTGGAATGGAGCGGACTAGAGACCGAAGACAGAACTGCTGACACTGCCAACGCTGAAAGCCGGACTTAACGTCACACGCGAGGCCTCCCATCGGAGTTTTGCACCAGAACCAGCAGACTAGTAATCAGTACCTAGTCCTGGGTCTGTGGAGCGGGCCAAGCTGCCGGAGGAGAAGTTGAGTACCAATCCACGTTATGTGACACAGGGTTAAAGTAGTGGGTCCTCCCGCCCAACGTGGAATGGTAAATGACCACAGCCCCTGCTGTAACCATCACAGAAGTGTAGGCGCTAAAACCCGCCCTGCTGTCAATAGCTACTGTCTAACACTAGCTAGATCCTGCAACAACGCCGTTAGTAGAGCTGGAACACAGGGAAGTCACGGCTCTCCATCTGGAACATCTGTTACACACAGCAGCCTAGAATTCAGACTTTATGGTCAACAGATTGCTATTGTCACCGAGTCCCTTTTTCATACTTGGCATTCAAGTGGTTTGTAAGTTTTTTTATCCTACATGATTTTGGTGAGATTTGAATTAGAAAAGATCAAAGCTCACAAGAAGAGCTTCCAACTATGACAGAGAAATTCGTTACGATTTTGTTGAAACCAACCAATTTATGGAGCATCTCTAATCAGCAACCCAAGACACCAGATTCCTCTAAGAACCTCAAGAAAGCCTACAAAACTTCTAGATTCAATTCATATTTCTTCAATTTATATAATAAACTACACCAGTTATATATTTTTTAAATTGTAAAACGGTTTAAAATATTTGTAGCAGAAACTACTTGATTTCTTAAAAGGGTAACTGAATAGGTTGTGAATATATATATAAGTGTGTAAAAAATAATAGAAAATAAAAAGGTCAGGTGTTGATATTATAAATAAAGAAGACATATCTTGACCAGGAGCACATGTGCTTTTTAGATGGCAGAGCACCATCTAGTGGAACAGGTTAAATCAATGTTTAGTTGATTTCTGTTCAAACTAGATGGCGCTCTGCCATCTAAAAAGCACATGTGCTCCTGGTCAAGATATGCCTTCTTTATTTATTATATATATCATATATATAGTTCCTTCTTTGATTCTTTTCAATACAATTTTACCCGAGTGTTTAATATTCACAAGCTGTTAATTTTAGCCATATTTTTCTAAAGGTTATGCTTATATATATAGCTTAGATTTCTAATCACACATTTCAAGTTAATTTAAAATTTTAAAATTATTTTTGTTGTGTTGTCATCAGAATTGTCCTCCGTTTCAATTTAAATCACTTGACAGAGAGATATGGGAAGCTTTTCCTTCCTTAAATATAATGAGCTAAGAGTTAGAGCTTCTACTCAATTGAGAGTTGTTGCTATCTCAGCATATGTGATGGTCAAAGTTAGCTACATTTTGTGCAGAAATATGGAGAAGATATTTCTTTAAAAATATTAAAATTGGGAGAAATTAAGATCAACTGGCGTCATGTTGATTTCTATCAATCCAACCAATCAGTTGGGCCAGTTCACATCACGTGATATTTATCCAACTTCTGGTTGGCTGATGGTGTATCAAGATTTGGTGATCAAGAAGTTTGTCAGTCCAGCTGACATTGTGGCCCTCATCAGTAGACACCAGAGTTGACATCTGAGATTGATACAAGATTCATCTGGTTTAATGTCTTCGCTATGATTGTCAGGGTGATCATAGGAATTCTTACCTGCATTCTTCAACATATTGGAATAGAATATCACAATAAAGTTTGTAATATTGTCTTAATATATTTTTATCGCTTCTTTTTCTTCCTTCTAAATTTTTGCGCCAGTATTTCTCGTTATCATTAAATATAGAATTATATCAAATTTTGTATCATAATTCCTCATATTTTTCTAATTTTCAAAGGAATATTTTATTCATTAACTTTTTATTATATATTTTTATTGTTTTTTAAATTATATTTTGTTAAATGAGTTTTTTATTCTCTCTTATTTTACATCATTCATAAAACAGAGAGAAAGATAATTAATTACTTTGTTGTTTTTGGGACCTCTTCCATGGTCAAATTTCAATTAAAATATTACGATATATCAATGAATATTTTTTTCTTCAAATTACTATGACTATATTAAGATTTTCAAAAATAATTTTTGTTTCATTTGCTAATTAAAGATTTAAAATAGTTTTCTTTTTAATTTCGATAATATGAATTTAAAATATATATTCATAGAAATATAAAATTATGAATGGTCATATTTATAATGGAAAAATAGAAAAGTTAGCTTACGCTCCATTGTTACACTCAAAAATGTCAATTTTTTATTTGAAATAAAATAATTCATAAATAAATATACCATTAAAATCACTTTTGTTAAAATTAAATATTAAGAAACATGGAATTATTCATTAAAACAATAGTTTTATCTTGGATTTTTACCATTTTTATATTCACCTTCCAAGAGATGGCTGACAGAATAATTTTTGATAATATGATATATATATTGTTGCACCAGGTTGTGGCTTGGCAGACTCTTCAACCTTGATTCTCTCCTGTGCCGTGTCTTGTATCTTACCAGAGCGTGTTTCAACCATCCTACAAATTTATATAAGGCAATAATGAGATAACTCTACTTTAAGTAGCCTCCAGAATATTTTATTTATTTCTTACATCAAAGAGAGCAGTGAAGTCACACAGTTTACCTAAATACAAATGATGATTCTATAATACATATATTCTGTTTATAATACATATATTCTGTTTAATAAAATAAATAAATATAAATTTGAATTTAATATATATGAAAAATAATATTACAAATTAAAATAGGTTCATTAGCAATGATGCAACAATATATATTTCATATTTTTGGGAAAAATTTATGGATTCGTAGAGCAAGAGAAATATCCTTTATTACTTAAAGATATAAAACAATAAAAGAAGGACAAATTATATGTACATCAGCAGCTCACGCCGGCCTGTCCTATTCACTTAACCTCTAGCCCACCATCAATCCAACAAAGCTTAGCTATATAGGCAGAGATGACAATTGGCATAGACAACACTAAAACCTTTCAAATATCTGCATATCAAATATCGTAGAAATATCTGCAATTTCAACACATATAAATAATAGTAATAGAATACTTCCATATTATTGTGGTGATGATTCAAGTTTTATGAAGGGTGAATATATTCTGATAATATTTTGTTAAGGGAGGTACTACGCTCAAGTAAACTTATTTTTTAGAAGAATATCTTCATCTCGTTTGAAACCGCTATGATTATATCGTACTGTGGATTATGTCAAGTTATAAAGAATATTGTTAGATACAAGGTTGTCCTAAAGGTTCTTAAACATTTGCAAAAAAATTGAAATACCAATATTATTCGCCGTTATGTAAATGTCATTGTATTATGTATAGAAACAGGCCATACATTTAACTTATCTCAACCCATAGTGTATTATGACAATATCCATAGTAAATACCAAAGACTTTTAATCGAATCTATGATAACCAAACGACAAAAAAAGCATAAACAGATGCATAGAAATATCAGAAACATATGAAACTATATGGACAAATGATATCCCATAGATGTATGCAGTCTTCTATATATAACACAATAGTTCACGAATTTATTGGGTTTAATTTGAGATCTCGAGATATCATTCACGTATCCTAGAAGAAGGTAATATGTATTTTCTCCCCCTTTCAATATCATTAATATTTAAAATATGTAAAAATTAATTTGTATATAAAATAGTATATATTATCCATTTATTATCGTGATACTCCTGTTGAATGACCGACAAGTCCGAAAGCTTGAAAATAAAAATTTGAACAAGAAACTTAGCCCTGGAAGTTTTATTTATTTTATAATAAAAGTAATTGTATTATGTATTATTATGTATATTCACCAAGTAATAAGAAAAACATGAAGTTTTGGTACAACCTTATATACCATTGCTAATTATCAGTTTATTAAAGATATGAATACTCTATGAATTCTCCTCTTTTCAGGTAAAGAACAAATATATTAATCGTAGATACACTCCATCAGTTCTACTTCCGTAAAACATATATATTTCTTCTGTTTTTAAATAGTTTATCATATACGAGTACATATACTCGTATATACATTAATATATTTGTTCTTTACCTGAAAAGAGGAGAATTCATAGAGTATTCATCAGTATACATGTAAAAGGTAAATATAAAATGTTATATAGTAAGGAATACAGTTTTAGAAGATATAAATGTTGTGTAGTGAGATAACTCAACCAATTTGAAAGTTGTTAAATTACCTCCAAGTTGGATTAAGTCGAGTCAAATTAGGTTAAACGTTTGGCTAGCACATCTATCTAGTGTTGTGTTTACTGAATGTTTACATTGAATGCTCGAATGTAAAACTGTGGGGGTTGAGGACATGTGTCTGTTGTGATGCTTGTGTGAGATGTTTCAAATGATGTTGTTGTGTACTCACGTCCTGGTGGTCCATATGGAGGTAGGTCCGACAGGGATCAGTTCATGTTCATATAGACAGGTCCGTGGTTGTCCAGTGGTGTGGAATGAAACAATCTGGACTGCAGGTCCTCAGTATCAGGAGGTCCTAGGTGTGAGGATCCATTCCATCCTAGATAATTCCTAAGAGTCCATCGGAATTGAGTGAATGTTTGGTCTTCAGGTCCATACCGGGGATCTTCAGGACAATATTGGCTGTTGGCATACAGACTTTATTGTTGCAGCTGTCAACAATCAAAGCTCTCAAGTGATGTCGCTATACAATCTATAACACAATACTCTCTCTCTCTCTTTCGCTGTCTAGGAAGTTTTAGATTGAAATACTCTATTTAGGATGTGTCACTCTAAGTGGATAAAACAATGCTGATTTTACTATGATGTTTGTTTCTTTGTTATTTCAATTCGTTTTCCCACTTGGTTTTATCTAAGCCTACTCTAAGTATGATAGATTTACTAAAGGAAGGGAAATAGGAACCTATTCTTTTAGGAAGAAAGTTATTCTTAATCAGATGGATCCTGTTTGGATTCTGTCTTGTTTCTTTTGTAATTTCAACTTGAAAAGTGAAATATGATATATTGTGTGTTAAACAGAACAGTAATTAAAAGAATACCCAACATTGTAGAAATCAACTTTCGATTCCCATAACTATATTGAAATATTATAAACTCAAAAGGAGCTTCTTCTATAGAACATGTTTATTTTGCTAGCTTTCGAACGACACTATTGAGGTCTTCTTCTCAATATAGATTGGTGTCTCTCTTTACCCCGAGAGACGACATAGTGTTTTAGTCCAGCTACCCGACCAGCTCCGCAACACCAAAGGAAGAGGCTTTAAGAACGACTACCAAACGTTCAAAATCTTATCCAGAACTCATTTTTATTAAAAAAACACGCTCAATTTATACAACAAATAAATTTACATAACAATTTATACAACAAAGAAATTTACATACTTTTTTCTCCTAGTTTTAAGTTAAATATATTTGCATAAAGTTGACTACTTTAGTAGTCGTAACAGACACCGTAACGGTCTTTACGCCCATTGAAGAACGAATTTGTTCGAAAGCTAGCGAAATAAACATGTTCTATAGAAGATGTTTGAGTTTATAATCTTTCAACATAATACCTAACACATTATTTATAGTGTTACTGCTCTGTGAAACACACAAAATTATCCTTCATTTTATATAAATTTCGAACTTAAAGTGATTTATTATGAAGTGTTAATTAGCAAGTTTTAAGTTTCAATAAATATTTATCTCACTTACCTTTTTTTAAAACGAATTTTAGTATTACTTAGTTATTTTTATTTACTCTTATTATCACTTATATTATGTAAATAAATGTATATGTTATGATGCACTAGCCCGCCATCTGTTATGAAAATTCGAAACTATTTTAGACGCGTAAAATTCTTTTTTGAAAAGGGCAGTAGAAATTGTTTAATTTCAAAAAGAATTTTACGCATCTAAAAAAAGATATATACAAGGTGCGTTCATTAATTTCCAGGACTGGTTAAAAAATAAAATAAATAACAAAGCTAAAGAAAAAAAATTTATACAGAGTTAAATATTGGACATTCGACCACACCTGACTGAAAGCACGAGTCTCGTGGCGCACGCGCCGATCTAAAAATAGAACAAAACAACTTCCTTGTAAGGTTCGCATTTCTAATTTTAAAATGGCCATTTTCGAAGAGCAGAGAATTTGCATTAAGTTTTGTTTTGAATTGAAACAGGTGCTACTGAGACGTATGAATTGATTAAAGAAGCTTTTGGCGATGCAGCTTTATCCCGTTCAAAAACTTTTGAATGGTTTTCACGCTTCCTAAAAGGTCGGGAAAAGGTAAACGATGATCAGCATACTGGGCGTCCAAGATCATTACGTTGCGAGGAAAACAAGCTCAAAATAAAGGAATTAATTAAATATAACAGAAGAATTTCTATTAAAGACTTATAAAAAATTCAAGGACTCTTACTGGTAAATTATAAAGCTGGACAACACGTGAAGTAAGATGAGTTTCTTTTAATAATCGAAAACGCGAGCTTTCGGGACGTACGCCCTTCAACAGGCAATTATACACGCAAAGATACAAATGGTAGGTAGGAGCGAATATTTATATGTGCTAGTTTTTAACATATTTACAAGAATTTTTGCTGTAAAATTAGCATATTAAGCTAAACCAAAGAAATGCAAAAACCTAACTATTATTTCAATTATTAAACTTGATGACGGGAACCATTGTACATATAATATTTTATGAAAAACTAAGATGTTACAGGAGTTTCAGCTAAGAAAACACCATATATATCGGGAATATCTATCTTTCTATTTATGCTATTGTGTTTGTGTGAGACTATGGATTCCAACGCCAATCGTTGGTGTTGGTTGTGGATATGTCTATAGTGGATTACTGGATGGTTAATATCGAATGTATGTCCTGTAGATGCTATGTGTTGGTGGATGAGGGATTTGGGGTCTTTGTTAGTTATATTGCGGGAATGCTCTGTCATTCTGATGCCTACAGAAACTCATCTTACTTCACGTGTTGTCCAGCTTCATTAAAGACTTATCTTCAGAGACTGGACTAACTGTAGGACTGTGTCATCAAATAGTAACAACAGATTTGGAGGCAGTGCGCCTTAAAAGACCTGAAAGATGGCGAAACAATGACTGGATACTTCACGTCGATAATGCGCGGCCGCACACAGCCCATGTTGTTTTGCAGTTCTTGGCCAAACATTCAACCATACAGATCCCTCATCCACCCTATTCCCACGACTTAGCCCCCAATGACTTTTTCCTCTATCCTAAATTGAAAATGAAGTTAAAAGGAAGGAAATTTAACAACGTTGATATGATACAAGCTGAATCGAAGGCAACCTTGAGGAACCTCTCAAAAAGTGATTTTATCTCCTGCTTCGACGATTAGAAAAAAAAGATGGAACAGGCGTATTGAGGCAGGAGGGGCATATTTTGAAAAATATTAAATTAGTTTTTTTATTTGTTTTATTTTTTCAAAGATACAGAGCAGTCCTGGAAATTAATGAACGCACCTTATATGTACACAAAATGTGGAACCTTTCCTTTTGAAAATGCATTAAAACAATGCATTTTGGATTACCAATCTAGTAGAAAACGTAAAGTTAGTGATAAGGAATGAATCAAAACACCAGTTTAGACAAATTCAGACAAAAGCCAACAACCTGTATACCATGGTTTCAGGCTATGGCCCTCATCAGTACAGGGGCGGCTTCATAACATCCTACGAGAGGGGTTATGGAATCGGTCAAATTGGACAAACAGGTGTTTGAACTGGTGGAAGTAAGCAGGGGCCGATTTTCAATAATAGAATACAACAAAATGTTGTGTTTAAAGGGAGAGGTGCCACTTTTGATACATGAATATCATCATCCCCCGCATCTATATCTTATAAAAATATATACAATACAACCTCCCTGTAAAGGACAACACCTAATTGCAGAGCCAAAGTGTCCTTTAGGGAGAGGTGTCCTCTTACCGAAGAGTTGCTAAATAGTTTTTTTTTGCTTATTCCTAGTACACGTGGTACAGGCCATGATAATCATGGTGGGTAGTTAGCGACTGCTTTTTACTGTAAGCGTACCACATGTCTACACATGTGAAAGCAGTTCGACTTTGCACTTACAAATGTGCCAGAGCCCCGTTTGGTTACTTGCACTCGCTGATGGGGTTGGACTTTTGCAAGAATCGGGGGGCCATTGGAGCATTTTTTTTTTTTAAACAGAAAAAGTGTCCAATGCGGGGATCGAACCCGGGTCGTAGTGGTCGTAAACCGAACGGTTTAACCAGCCTTCCACCGACCCCGCTAAATAGTAAAAATGATAATTTTGCAAATGAAAACTGTCCTTTGTAGAGAGGTGTCCGCTAGCGGGGTATCCGCTAAAGATATGTTCTACTGTATATGGTTATATTTTAAAAGTGGTTGAATTTATATTCTAAAATTATTTTTAATGATTACATATTTCTCTTGCAATATTCTCACAATTATTTTATTGTTCTATAGGGAGATTGACAGACATTCATTACACCACAAACAGCTGCGGCGCCTATTTTCTCCTTTTGATATATGCAAATTCTATTCTATAGACTCTCCCAGATGGTCACGGCCATATAGAAGTCTGATGTTGTATAAATTTGCGTTTATTTCAACACACAAAACACGATATCCCGGCTAGGGATAATTGCGTCGATTTACATATTTTTTAAAAGAAACAGTTATAAACATACTATACAAGAAAAAGTAATCAAAAATAAAAAAGAGAAACATATATTAGGAACCTGAACCTTTCAGGTTTGAAAGATAATCATAAATATATCTACAAAAATAGTTAAATCTATGATAATTCTCTCTGCTATTTACAAATTGATATAGATCTACAACATTATTTATTGTTTGTTGTCTAACGGTGAAGAATACATTTGCGTTGTTAGCTTGATTGAGTGTGTATGGACAATTCAGACTTCTATGTGTTCTGTAAGTATATTAAAAACTTGATCATAAAAATACTGAACGGAAATATATATATTAGTAAAATTCCGACCACCCCCTGATCCATTTTTAATGGAACGCAAGGCCCTCATTACGGTAGAGAAACGGCTGCACTTATTTTCCTACGTTTGAAAAGAAATATACAACTTCTATATTCTATACCCGACCACCTCTCATTACGGTAGAGAAACGGCTGCAATTATTTTCCTACGTTTGAAAAGAAATATACAACTTCTATATTCTATACCCGACCACCTCTCATTACGGTAGAGAAACGGCTGCAATTATTTTCCTACGTTTGAAAAGAAATATACAACTTCTATATTCTATACCCGACCACCTCTCATTACGGTAGAGAAACGGCTGCACTTATTTTACTACGTTTGAAAAGAAATTTACAACTTCTAATTCTATACCCGACCACCTCTCATTACGGTAGAGAAACGGCTGCAATTATTTTCCTACGTTTGAAAAGAAATATACAACTTCTATATTCTATACCCGACCACCTCTCATTACGGTAGAGAAACGGCTGCAATTATTTTCCTACGTTTGAAAAGAAATATACAACTTCTATATTCTATACCCGACCACCTCTCATTACGGTAGAGAAACGGCTGCACTTATTTTACTACGTTTGAAAAGAAATATACAACTTCTATATTCTATACCCGACCACCTCTCATTACGGTAGAGAAACGGCTGCAATTATTTTCCTACGTTTGAAAAGAAATATACAACTTCTATATTCTATACCCGACCACCTCTCATTACGGTAGAGAAACGGCTGCACTTATTTTACTACGTTTGAAAAGAAATATACAACTTCTATATTCTATACCCGACCACCTCTCATTACGGTAGAGAAACGGCTGCAATTATTTTCCTACGTTTGAAAAGAAATATACAACTTCTATATTCTATACCCGACCACCTCTCATTACGGTAGAGAAACGGCTGCACTTATTTTACTACGTTTGAAAAGAAATATACAACTTCTATATTCTATACCCGACCACCTCTCATTACGGTAGAGAAACGGCTGCAATTATTTTCCTACGTTTAAAAGGTAATATACAACTTCTATATTCTATACCCGACCACCTCTCATTACGGTAGAGAAACGGCTGCAATTATTTTCCTACGTTTAAAAGGTAATATACAAATTCTCTTTCCTAGTCTATACCAGACCACCACAATCACCTAGAAGTATAAGGTTTTGTGCATATGCAATGTTAGTTGGATTGAAATAGCCTATATGTAACATGCTTTGTATTTATTTATTTATGTAAAATATATAATTATTCTTTGATTTTTCTTCATAGATAGGCAGTCAGCAACACTGTATTTTCTTTCTTTCTCTAATTTTGCATACGTTTTGTTTATATATTTCGATTAACCTTATTATAATTAAATATTAAAACACAAAGTATTGTGACTATCCCTTATTTCTAAATATAGGAAACGTTATACTATAAAATACCTGACTTCTACGTTGTCTGGAAGAACATATTAAAATTGGTCACAAAATGTGAAAGGAAATAAAGAAATGAAAATTAGTCTATTGCCGACTATTCAGAAGTCTGAAAATTTGTCAACTTGAAGTTTTATCAGGTTTATAGCAAGTGTACCAAATTTCATAATTCTAGATTTTCTTTAAGTACGCGTATATTAAAATTCGGACACACAAAATTTAAAAATAAAAGTATAAATTAATCAATTCCCGACCACCCAGAAGTCTGAAATTTTGTCAACTTGCGATGACAGTGGATTTGAACAAGTGAACCAAATTTCAGACTTCTAGAGGTTTTGTTAGTAAATTAAAACTCGGACACAAAACCGACCACCCAGAAGTCTGAAATTTTGTCAACTTGCATTGTCATCAGGTTTAAGCAAGTGAACCAAATTTCAAACTTCTAGGTGTTTTTTAAGTATATTAAAACTCGGACACACAAACCGACCACACAGAAGTCTGAAATTTTGTCAACTTGCATTGTCATCAGGCGTGAACAAGTATACCAAACTAAGACTTCTAAGTGCTCTGTAAGTATATTAAACATTGATTACAAGATTTGTGGACAGACCGAGAAGCAAATTAAATAAAAGCTTTTAAATAAAAACAAGTGGTTTCGTAATAAGTTTCGTTTACTGTTTTGACAATAAACAAAATACACTCATGGAAAAAACTTAAGGAAGTGGAAACTCTTTGATGTCGCCAGTAATCTGTTATTTTAAAGGAGACAGAGGCAATTTTTACACTTGGTTATCTCGTATGTCTTCAATAAAGGTTACTGTAATATCTTTCAGGTTATTGTCTGAATTCCGATATACATGCTGAAAGGTACAACTTCCTTAAGTTTTGTCCATGAGTGTATTTGGTTATCTCGTATGTCTTCAATAAAGGTTACTGTAATATCTTTCAGGTTATTGTCTGAATTCCGATATACATGCTGAAAGCTGCAACTTCCTTAAGTTTTGTCCATGAGTGTATTTGGTTATCTCGTGTGTCTTCAATAAAGGTCACTGTAATATCTTTCAGAGTTATTGTCTGAATCCCGATATGCATGCTAAAAGGTACAACTTCCTTAAGTTTTGTCCATGAGTGTATTTGGTTATCTCGTGTGTCTTCAATAAATGTCACTGTAATATCTTTAAGAGTTATTGTCTGAATCCCGATATACATGCTAAAAGGTACAACTTCCTTGAGTTTTGTCCATGAGTGTATTTGGTTATCTCGTGTGTCTTCAATAAAGGTCACTGTAATATCTTTAAGAGTTATTGTCTGAATACCGATATACATGCTAAAAGGTACAACTTCCTTAAGTTTTGTCCATAAGTGTATTTGGTTTTCTCGTGTCTTCAATAAAGGTCACTGTAATATCTTTCAGAGTTATTGTCTGAATCCCGATATACATGCTAAAAGATACAACTTCCTTAAGTTTTGTCCATGAGTGTATTTGGTTATCTCGTGTGTCTTCAATAAAGGTCACTGTAATATCTTTCAGAGTTATTGTCTGGATCCCGATATACATGGTAAAAGGTACAACTTCCTTAAGTTTTGTCTGCGAGTGTATTTGGTTATCTCGTGTGTCTTCAATAAAGGTCACTGTAATATCTTTCAGAGTTATTGTCTGAATCTCTATATACATGGTAAAAGGTTCAACCTCCAGAATTTTGTCCATCAAAGAGATTAAAGGCCTTCCTAAATAAGTAATCTAACAAAATCCTTCACCTAATGAAATTGGGCCATCCATGATGCTATTCCAGAAGAAATCTCTCCAATTCACCAAATGAAGGTGACATACAGTTCAATCACAATATTTTCCCTTATTGTTTATGTAAATCATTTCATTGTTTTTGAATTATAAGCACTTTCTTGAAACTCTTCACTTTTTAAAGAGGGAAAAAACATCTCTTGATAGCGTGCAACTACAAGTTACTGATGGTTTCCGCCATCTGTCACAATAAATATCAACACTAATCGTTCTAACTAGAATATATCAAGTTTCACGGTCAGAAACCTTTTTGTTAACTTATTTACCTGATTTTACTTTTGAAAAGACAAAGGTCGCCTATCCAATCAAAAAAAAAAACGTCAAAGCTAGACGTCATCTATTGACCGTCGCCGCAAACTAGCGGCCTCGGGTCGTTAACAAAGCCACAACACCAGCTTTCGCAAACTGAAAAGCGTCCACCTAGAGACCATGGTTTCGGGCTAATGGCCCTCGTCAGCCTAGGGTGAACTTTATTCCATGAAACCCACAAGGGATCTAATGGAATCTTGACAAATTTGCCAAAGAGATGTTTTGCTGGCTAAGTGGCTGGGCCAAATCTATGGCTAAAATATAGATGGAAACTTTGCCGGGAGGATATTGATCTAAAAAGACCAATGTCGCTTCTCCCGTCAAAGCTAGACGCCATGCTGGTGTTGTGGCTTTGTCACCGACCTGAGGCCGCTAGTTTGCGGCGACGGTCAATAGATGGCGTCTAGCCTTGACGTCTATTTTGACGGGAGAGTCGACCTTTGTCTTTTTTTTATCAATATTCTCCCGGCAAAATTTCAATCTAAATTTTACTTTTGTACTGTTTTTAGTCATAAATATTCCATTTTATTGGGGGTTTGTTTATCATTTGTCAGACGACCTTTTAGCAGCGTCTGCTCACCCCACATCCCGTACATCCAGGATCTTCTGGCAAGCTTCCACCATCTCAGGCCAGACGCCGCCAGCCTCCAATCAATACCCTCGGCGCCCTCATTTGAATATTATCTGTTGGCCTCTCGACCTTTTTGGCTCAGTCTTCCTTCCTTCATCAGGATTCTCTAAAAGAAATCTCAGAGCTTTTTAACTTGGAATAATAGAGAGATGGGGAGGCAGGGTTTTAATATTAAAATTATAAACGATATTTTCTCAATGAGTATCTTCTTTTTTCCATTCCATCCACCATTTTTCACGAAACCTTCTTCAGATGAGCCCGGAAAAGTCTCCAGATGGACTTGAACAGGCGATGTAAATGTAACCCGTTTATATTTAGAGCAGATGTTGTTTCACTCTGACCGGCTCAAATCTTTCTGTAGAGATGTGTAAATACGTAACTTTTATTTATTCTTTTTTAAAATATATTTTATCCCTAGTACACGTGTTACAGGCCATGATAATCATGGTGGGTAGAAGTAGGAGACTGCTTTTACTGTAAATGCACCACATGTCTACATATGTGAAAAGAAGTTCGACTTTGCACTTACAAATGTGTCAGAGCCAAGTTTGGTCACTTGCACTCGCTGGTGGGGTTGGACTTTTGCGAGAAACGGGGGCCTTTGGAGCATTTTTTTTAAATCAGAAAAAGGGTCCAATGCGGGAATCGAACCCGGGTCGTAGAGATCAAAAACCAACGGTTTAGACCATCCTTCCACCAACCCCCTATTATTTGAAATGCAAGCCAAAATCGATCTTTCACAATATTATCACAAGGGAAACTCCGCCTTTGCCAGTCCCAAGCCCGGATGAAAAAGGAGGAGGGGGAGCAGTAACAAGCTTGCTAAAAAAAAAACTGGGCTTAGCTGGCCCAGCTGATAGTATCCTATAAGGGCTCCTAATCCAGGGATACAGGATGAGCAGCGTTTGTACTCCATGTTAGGAGCAGCTGCACATGGCGTCTGTTCCTTATGTCAGAGTCGCCCATTTCTTTTGGAGCTAAGTCGGCCTGCCACTGAGTAGTGCTCCCAGTCTTAATGACAAAGGCAGACGCATTCTACTTCACCCAGTCATGATGGTTGTCAAACAGACACCATCAAGGGTCACAACTTGATACCCTAATTTGATTGAGTGGAGATAAGAAAGAAGAAGATCACAAGGGAGGCTACGGCCCTAGAAAAGAGGTGCTGGTGCGGCTCGAGCAATGAGATTGTCCAATGTGACGCCATCTTGTTTGGATGCCTAAATCCAACTGTATTTAACCATCCTCCAGGTTCTTCTTAAAGCCGAGTTGTTCATAACCGGGGTCAAAGGTCGGATCGTTGAATGTCTCCACTATGTAAAGTGATATGGTACTAGTCTATTTCTGAGGTCGTCAACCTTCCTTTAACTTTATTGGTTTCATACAAGTTACATATATTCGGGTATAAGAAATTTGAACTTTTTTTTATGCGTATGATTCTTTTTTAATAAATCAATTTTCAACTGCCCTTATTGCAATAATAGAACAACGGGAGGGTCTGGCTCATCAGTGGTGAACCCTCCCATTATTTTATCATTGCAATAAGGGCAGTAGAAAATTGATTTATTGAAAAGAAACATACGCGTCAAAAATAGTTCAAATTTCTTATAACAGATGGCGTGCTAATGCATCGTATAATAGGAAATATTTACATATTATATATATATATATGTAGTAATATATATATAATCTAAAATACAATTATTTTATTTTTTAAAAACATATTTTATTTTCATTCATTGACTGTTATATATATTTGTGACCATAGATGCAAAACATACCACTTTTTTTATTGTTATAAATATGTATAGTTAACCCTACCTTTTCTAATTAAAATCACGATTATAGAATTCAATATATAAATTCTATATTCCTGTGATAAAAAAATAATTTTATGTGTATTTGCTTTAAGTGATTCAAAATAAAAATCTGCTTGAAAGGTAAATAATTATCTTTACTTTTCCACGACTGCACCTCTTTTCAACAATCAAAAACACAAAAAAAATTATAATCTTAATATATATATATAAAAGGTTTTATAATATTTTTTCAAGGAAAGTTATCAAAAATTTCGATGTTGATTTAAGAGTATAAAGTCGAATTGAGAGTATAATGTCAGTATAGCAAGCTATTACTGAACGGATAAGTAGAATTAAAAATAATTTATATGAAAAGTAGTTGTAAATTAATGATGATTAAAGCAAATTATTAAATATTATTATTAGGGTAACAAAAACGTTTTTATTCTTTAAGTAACAATATAGGGCTATAACAAGTTCACGCTGATTAGGATTACACAAAAGGACGAGACATGTTGGATGTCACCACAGAGATGGCGAGAGAGTAAGTGTAGCCGACACCGGTCAGGGCAGATCTGTTAAGAGCGGTCTGTCAATCGTGTCTCAAAGCGGACTAATCTGTTTGATCAAGAAGGGTGCACATCCGACTTGTTTTTCGGACCTTTTTCCTCTACAGGCACCGGCTGTCACTCACTCGAAATTTTATTTCTGTCAACTTGGCAATTACATGGCGATATAGGATATATAGGTATATATTGGAATATATTACATTTATGTAGATATTTACATATAGTGTGTTGTGTTCCAGATGGAGAACCAACAAGTAATGGACCTGCTCATGAACGTGGAAGAGACTCAAGTTGGTAAGAGTTGCATAAGATTAGATCCCATTATTGTGATATTTAAAAACAATTTTTTTAGAGGATGTTTTCTCTCCATAGAGATTCAGAAGGTTATGTATATGGAATACCATATCGGATAAATGGCCTTTGCCGACACATAAGTACTCTTTGGTTGAAAGTAGGGTCAGACGTACAGCCACATCGGCGAAAAGCAGGAGTGACGTAAGGTTGCCCAGCTGATGCCAGACTAAGGCAGGTCGTTACTCCACCTCTATAGGAGCTGCGTTATGGACAGTGCAGCGAGGCGCGGCAGCTCCAACAGGCGACGGGCTGTGCAGGTGGTGAGTCGCTGGTACGGCGTGACCGTTCCGCGCAATACGATTACGTCCTCCAGGGTAGCGTAGCGATAACGTTCCCGGGCATTCTAGGTGACCAGGCGTGAGCAGAAGCTCCCCAGAGCAGCGACGTCCGCAAGGGCGCCACGCGAAGCGATGATGATGTTTGGAGTAGGTCCGGTCAGGTCACCAATGCGCCAGCCATCTTGTAGGAGCCAGAAGGGGACCGCAGGAAGCGGCAGTCGCCCACGACCCAAATAGCCTGGAGGAGTGCTGGTTGTAGGATCCGATAGTTCAGCTCTAGGATCTCCGCAGCAGCTTCGAAGAGATGAAGACTCCGACGACGCCGCGGGGGAAGCCAGGTGCCAGGAGTGGACGTAGAAGACAGCCACATCGGGCGAGCCAAGAGTGAGCGTTGCGACCTCCACGCAGTGCTGTCTGGACGCCCTTGAGACACGACAGCCGGAGCTGAGTGCCGACGTCGAGAAGTCCCATGCCTCCCACGAAGATCGGCCGTGCTAGGATGCTGCCGGGAAGCTATGGGGTGCGATCAAGCCCCTACACCAGGGGTCGGCAAACTTTTGAGTCGGAAGAGCAACAAAAAATGTTCTTGCCAACAATAAATAGTACTCGCATAAATAATATTTACGTATGGAACTATATAAAGAACTTCACATCCAAAGAGCCGCATGTGGCTCGCAGTTTGCCGACCCCTGATCTACACAAATCGAGCCAATCTTGCCTACAGTCTAGCAATAGTAGCCTTGCTAGGCAGGTAGGTCTGAAGATGATAGAGGATACCCGAAATCATTTGGCCGCTTTTGCTCGACCTGCAAGTGAGAGACCGCGGACAAAAGGGACCACTTAGCAAAGGCTCGCTCTAGTCTCTCCTGTAGATTCTCCAGTGGGCTCCAACAGCCGAAGAAGTAGTATAAAATAAAGTTGGGTAGGAATAAAAAGAGGAAATAAAACTAATACAAACATATTGTCGCGCTTGACCCCTCTGGTTCTTTTCGACGACGCTGCTTCCTCCGTCGTG
>CP092880.1:54783064-54901387 GCA_030710605.1 Cordylochernes scorpioides
ATCTATATAAATATTTATTTATATATATTTGAATATTTAATCAAAAGAAATAAACACAAACATATTAAATTAAATGAATGCAATAAAGAGAAGAAAATAATGCGAATTATATACATTCAAAACAACAACAATAATGATGATGACAACTTAAGAATTACAGAAGCAATAAAATGTTCACAGAATATTTCACGCTGATATATTACACCATCTTCCCGCTACATTCAAATATATCTTGAAGGAGGTCTCCGATTTCTTAGTGGGTTTCTTCTTGGGATGGGTCCTTCATTACTGGCTTCGGGATCTGGTGAACGAGACGACTCCCCTGAAATGCCTCCATCATTCTGGTCCACGAGTCCAGAGTCCCGCTGCTGTCTGGCTGTTTCTATAGGCGGCGATTCACTTCTGCCTCTGTTGGGCATATCAGCCTCAGGAACGATGATATCAGTTTCCTCTCTTTGGCGTCCATATTGTCGATCTTCATCTCCACCATTCTCCCACCTCTTCCTTATTTGATCTCGATGATAACTTTTGACCTGTCCGTGTATTAAAACTGTATAGACTCGGGATCCTTTTCTCCCCACTATTCTGCCTGAAATCCATCGATCCCCGCCTCCAAAATTTCGACACCAAACCATGTCATCTATTCCAAACTCATCTTGTTGAAATCCGTGGTCGTATTTCATTTGCCTGGCCTGCTGCTCTTTTACTATTGATTCCAGATTTGGATGTATAATTGATAGTCGGGTTCGAAGGGAATGCCCAATAAAGAGTTCTGACGGAGCCTTCTTGGTTGTTTCATGAGGAGTGCTACGATATGCCAGCAAAATTTTTGATAGCGTGTCCTGAATGGTATCCCCAGGTTTTCTTTTATTTTTGTCTAATGCCATTTTTATCATCTTGACAGCTCTCTCTGCCAGGCCATTGCTCTGAGGATGGTACGCAGGAATCAGTGTTTGTTTTATTCCATTATTTTTCAAAAAAATTTTCATATCACTACCCGTAAACTGAGGGCCATTATCTGATGCTATTTCTTCTGGCAAACCATAAGATGAAAAAAGTCGTCTTAATTGCTTAATTGTTTTTGCTGAGGTTATCTCTCTCATTGGGAATGCCTCGACCCACTTAGAATGACTATCCACGACAATTAGCAAATTGATGTTATCTTTGTTTGCATAATCAATATGGATCCGCTGCCAAGGTCTAACTGCCCAAATCCAAGGTTGCCACTTCACTCTATTTGGGCCATCCTGAACCTGTTGGCAGTTTCCACACCTGTTTACCAGGAACTCAATTTCATTGTCTAGATTCGGCCACCAGAAATGAGACCTTGCCACAGACTTCATTTTGCTCATCCCTGAATGGGTCTCGTGTAGGCAACTCAACAAGTTCGGTCTGAGAGAGGAAGGAATAATGACCCGCATCCCCCACAATAGACACTCTCCGTCCACAGTCAGCTCCAGTTTTCTTTGAAAGTAAGGTCTGAGGTGGTCTGGCACCCTCTCAGGCCAGCCATGCTGGGTATAGCACTTCACTATTGATAGCACTTCATCCTTTTGAGTTTCAATTCTAATTTCTTCAGCCGTGATTGGCAAATCCTCCATGTAGGACAGTGCATAAATGTTATCCAGTCTCGAAGTTTCCTCACTCTCAACTGGAAGACGTGACAGAAGATCTGCATTTCTATGATCTTGAGTTTTTTTAAACTTGATATCGTAGGTATAAGCCGAAAGAATTATCGCCCATCTCTGTAATCTCGAAGTTGATAAAGTAGGAATTCCCGATTTTGGGCCTAAAATAGACACTAGCGGCTTATGATCGTTATCAGGGTAAAGCGTCTCCCATAAATAAACTGATGGAATTTGGTCACTCCATAAATTATTGCGAGAGCTTCCCTCTCAATCTGAGAATAGTTGCGCTCGGCTCCTGATAGGGTCCGAGAGGCAAACATGATCGGTCTTTCCTGGCCTCCGATGACATGAGACAGAACCGCGCCAATTCCAATCTGGGATGCATCCGTGGCCAAAAACAAAGGCAATGTGGTGTCGTACGGAACTAAGACCCTCTCAGAGGTAATGCTACTCTTGCACTTTCAATAGCCTCTTCACACTCCTTGGTCCAGCTCCAGCAATTCTTTTTATGAAGCAGCTCGTGAAGAGGCCTCAATAGATCCGTAGATTTGGAATAAATTTTCCATAATAATTCACCAATCCAAGAAATGACCTCAACTCAGAGATGTTTGTCGGACTCTTGGCCTTCTGTAAAGCTTGCACCTTGTGATCCAAAGGTCGGATGCCATCTTCCTTGATAAGATGGCCCAAATACTCGATTTCTCTTTGCACAAATTTACATTTATCCTTCTTCAGTTTAATGTTGTATTTTTCCAAACGCAGAAACACAGTTTTCAATACAGCCAAGTGTTTCTCCACTGAAACTGTAGCTATGAGGACATCATCAATATAGCAAATAACGCCCTCTATTCCAGCCAGAACCCTATCCATCACAGATTGGAAATAACTAGGGGCATTAGCCAGCCCAAAAGGCATTCTCCTAAACCTGAAAAGTCCCTTATGTGTGTTGATAGTTAAAAATGGCTGGGTGCTCGTTGCCACCTCTAGTTGCAGGTAAGCGCTGCTCAAATCTAATTTTGAGAAATATTTCCCCTTGGCCAAGATAGCAAACAAGTCTTGCTGAGTGGGGAGCGGATAAGCTGCTGTATCCAAGAATCTGTTCAAAGTTACCTTAAAATCACAACAAATTCTCATTTCCTTATTTTTTTTTTGGTACCACTACTACTAGAGCTGCCCACTGGCTACTCCTCACCCTATATAAGTATCCCTTTGTCACCATATTTTCTAAAGCTTCTGTAACCGCCATCCTAATCGCAAAAGGCACCGGTCGAGCCTTATGAAATATTGGGCTGACGTCACGAATATTCATTGAAAATGTGAATCCTTTTATGGGCTCTGCTGTGTCATTGAACAAAACTTGGTGCTCTTTCAAAAATTCAGCAATAGCAATTTCCGAAGGTATCTGGTTCACCGCAAAATAATCAATTTCAACAAATTTATCCATTCTCTCCCCAGCAGGGCCTTTTTTTCACCTGTGACTACTACTGCTCGAAGCATTGAAGTCTTGCCCTGAAATTCCACCTTAACAATAACTTCGCCCAGAATTGGTACTACTGTCCCGTCATATGTCTTGATGATCATTCCGATAGTTTTTAACTGTGCATTTGGAAGATACTTCTTGAAATCATTCTCCGATATCAAGGTTAGACAACTTCCCGTATCCAATTCAAAATCTATAAAATTGTTCTCGACTTCCAATCTTATGATATAGGGAGGGTCACTTGTCGTAGTATTTATTCTATAATCGTGTGGTGTCCTCATGCATGTAATTTTTTGGATCAATTCCTCCGTCTCTCCCTGATCATCCATCTGATGTATCCTATTCTGTTGGCTCGCCTGTTCCCTAATAGGATATACTTCATGATTCCTACATACTGGGGCAAAGTGACCTTTTTTCTGCACTTGAAACACACTGCGTCCTTGAATCTACAAGAGTCTCTATGCAAATTTCCACAATGTTTGCATTTTCTTTTTCCGTTTTTCGATTCTCTTTGCATTTTAATGCGCAACTTATCCACGCTTTTATCCAATTCCCCTGCATGAAATAATTTAATATTCTGTTCTGCCGCCTCCATGGACAAAGCAATTTCCATCACCCGAGCCAAGGAAACATCTCCCTCAGACAAAATTTTCTTTTGGATTCTTGAATCGCTTAATCCGCACACAAACTTGTCTCTCAGAGAGTCCTCCAAAAAATTCCCAAATACACAAGTTGCTGCCAACCGCTTAATCGCTACCAAATACTGCGAAACACTTTCTTCTGTTTCTTGCATCCTTTTGAAAAAAATAAACCGCTGGACTATGATTGAACGTTTTGGGGAAAAATGAGTATTTAATTTTTCAGTAAGTTCCTCAAAGGTCTTATTTTTCGGAAGTTCTGGACTGCATAAGTTTTTTAAAACCTCATAGGCTTTTGCTCCAATAAGTGTCAGGAGATACGCCTTCTTTTTGTCCTCGCTAGCGTCTTCCAAAATTAAAAATTGTTCTAAACGTTCAAAGAACGTGCTAAAACTTTCAACATCTACATTAAATTCACCAAATTGGAAACGAGCCATTTGCAAGAGTATCAAAAATTAAATCCAAAAACAAATTATTTTCTTCGGGTACTTACACTTAGATCCTCGTCGCCATTTGCAATAACTTTAGTGAAATGAAGAAATAAAACTTTCATTGTTATATATTTTTATTATTATCTATATGTAGAGGCCACTTCTGGGGCCTCCACAAAGTCACCCACAGAATCAAGGAAAAGCCGGTGGACAATGAAGCGGACTTCGAGAATTCTTCTCTGTAAAAAACCAGCCCATCTCTTCACCTCCTTTTTTATTTCTAGTTTTTTTTATATAACATATAGTACTATAATAAAATTTCCTTTTATTTTAAATAAGCAGTTATTTTTGGGCTTTCTATTTTTTAATTAATATTTTTAAATTAATATTTCGAAAGATAATTTTTTTATTATAATTTTATTTTTTTTAAATGTCTTTCTTATCACAGATAAAGATTTATTTTTTAATTTTTTTAATTTTTGTTTGGTCACCCTGGGAGGAAAAAGTTGGGGGCAAGCAAGTTTTTGGGGGGAGCTAGTCAGTGGTAGATAAGATAGTCACGAGGAAGTTTTAGTGGGGGGGCGGTGCTGGTTAGAAAAAGATAAGAGAGTAGGGAAGCTCGTAAAAATGTAGTTCTAAAAGAATTTTTGGGGAGGGGTTTCCAGCCTTCCAGCTGAAGCACTAAAGTTAAGTATTTTCTTTTTATAATGATTTTTTTTTGTTTAAACAGGTATACATATGTAAACTTTCCCACTCAATCGTCATTGCATTTTTTTTTCTTATCTTTGTGTTTTTTTCTTTTGGTCAAAAGAGATAAATAAATATATAATGTAAATTTAACCAGAGTTTATGTCCTTCCCCTTTTTAACCCCAGTGCGTGCAGGATACACGCAAACTATATATCTTTTTATAGCAGGATGAGTTATTTTTGTGAACTCCCTGAGAAAGAAAGAGGCTCATGGATATCTGACAATAGCGTCAGATATTCCGCTCATCAATGACGCCTTCAACGTGGTGCCGATCAGTTCCATTATGGCCACGAAAAAGTTCACGGTAAAATAGCGCCCTGCTGCTTGAAACATGTAACATGTAAAATCCTGTCTAAAGCATAAAACTAATAGATAAATGTGTGCAAGTTGGAGGCTACGGAAAATCCAGTAAAGAATGGGAAAGTCCACGAGGCGGCCAACCACGTGGAGAACGGATCCCGCCATTTTCTTTTTTAAGGTAAGATTTGATACATTTGTGGTGGTGCCTTTTTTTTTAATATTAGATAAACGAGCCATATTTTTTTTTAATTAAGCCAAATAATATGCTAGAAGGCCGCAGTTGTCCACTTACATTTTAGTTTTAAAATTCACAGTAATGCCAAATTTATATTTAAAACTATTTGTACTATGTGTAAAAAGATTTTCGCATAAAAATAGAAGGTCGTTTTTAGCCTATTGTGTAACATCATATTATATTTTTTAAATTAATACAATTGAACATTGGAAATCATTGGGATTAGGCGTACGACGTCAAATTTTACATATAGCAATTATAAGTAGTGGCTTAAAAATATGTACAGTCAGCACTTTCGCCTCTAAATGTACATCCTGCAGAATCTATTAAACTTGATGTATTGGTCTTTATTGCAAGCAGCTTATTTGTATCGGTCAGGTAAAGTTGGTTTTCTTCCCTTGGATCAGAAGTTAATGGACATTTTATCAGAAGGTGTTCAGGGGTTTGTTGTTAGTTTCCACAAGTACATGCAAGTGAACCAATTTTGCCAATTCTAAACAAATATGTGTCGAGGTCACCATGTGTCCAGTATAAAAATTTTGAACGTTATAGAAGTTGGGTTATAACTTAAAACACTACATCATTTTGTAATCTATCTTTTAAATCATATATTGTCAACACCAGTAATTTTTTTAGCAAGATACACTAGTTTAGAGTATAATTTTTTTGTGTTTATTAGTTAACAATCTTAAAAATTCCGTTATACTAGCTGGTAGATAGAAAATTACAAGGAAAATTTTTAGCGGGAAAAAATGCAAAGAATCTGAGAAACCATGGGAAAGCAAATAAAGATATCAATCAATGTCAAATTCTAGACTTCCTCCCCCGCAAGTTTGATTGACAAGTCGGCGAGACACTAAGGGTTTCAAGAGAACCACTTTTCCCGCCTACAAGGAAATTTTTTAACAAAGACAGTCTAGACCAAGCGTTTGGTGGGAAAGGTACGTTTTTTGAAAGGCTTAGCCTTTAGGCTTGGCACTATGCCTGCCACATATTTCTTCCACTTCTTTTATTTATCTATTCATTTTAATTTAGTATAATATTCTAATAATATGCCAAATATATTTAAAAACAATTTTGTAAAAGTCATTAGGACAAGATAATATATTTATGGATGCCAGTATGGCCAATTTTATGGTAAAAAAGCCATCGCAACGCAATTCTCTTGTGTAAAATGTTTTATTACCATTTAGATCACAGTTATGTATAATAATTTATTTTCTCCATTATTTATTTTAATTTACTTTAGTTTTTTTTGGTTACTTTAATTTATGCGATAAATATGTTTGTTCAATTTTAGTTCTAGATAAAAACGTGTTCCAATTTTTTATTTTTAACAGTGTAGATGATCTCTTAAACTGGTCTTGTATTTTTTTTATCTTTTTATGCATGGGAATCTTAAACTGGTATTGTAATTTTCCTTCATTGTCAAGCATAGTAGCGAGTACGCAAAATAGTGTTTTATGATCCAGTAGAATGTTATATTCTTATTTGTAACTCTTCGTGGAGGGAAATGCGTGACAACAGTATAGCGTTTATTGACAGAAAAACCTCGTTTGTATGGATTATTAGCCTTTTTTTTTTCTCAGTCACCTTCGATTATATTTTTGCATGTGTCACGCACATTACAAATAGTACTGCATATAGTTTTATCTCTCCCATTTATAGGTGCATTTATTTTTTTATTATTTAGTTATTATCGTATTCAATCCAATAGCGATTTTTTTTATATGATAACCCATATTACAGAATTTGGTGGGGAAGGTTTTCCTTTTTTAATGAAAGTAGTGAAATTGTTGTTTCTTTTCTTTAGCTCCAGCCAAAGATCAAATTAATTTTATATATAACCTGTGTCCTTTGGAAATTAGTGACTCTATTTCGGAATACGAACCTAGCAGTTTACCAGATATTTGGTTTTGATAACCTTAGATAAACAGAGATAGAGAGTATTGCACCTCGTGTGTGTTTGCACTTGACTGGTTTTGATAAGCCTTTTCAGAAAACCTTATCTTCAGATTGTATGGCAGCAGAGGCCTGTAACAAAAAGAAAAGCTTAATAGTATCATAGCAGACTTAAAAACTCGTTTCGACATCGGCTTTCGTAGTTTTATGAAAAGTGACGTTAGGCATTGGTAACCAGTAGCAAAGACTACATTTCTGGGAGGTCGGGAATAGGCCTTGAAGATTTAGGAGGGTATCTTGCGTAGTTTAAACTATGGATGTTGGAGAATGTAATTTTGCCTACAAAATTGTACATTACCTTTTTATAAGGACTAAGATACTTACGAAGGTGGACGTGAGTGAATAACGATTTAAAACAATATCCCGATGGACGCCACCGCGCGCAAAACCACGTGACATGAACCAGTTGAAGAGTGGGTCACTGTGGTAGGATGTGGAGAGAATATTTGAAATATATGCATCATTTATAAAATATAGATTTAATCTATATACATCCACCTGCAGGCTGATGCACCAACTTCGCTTAGAATTTCCAAGATTGATTAATCGACATGCCGAGTCAATCTACGCAAGATGTAGTTGTGCCAACCTGCACCTTCTCAGATGTGTCTAGGCTCGGTTCACCTCTGTCATACCACGAGAAAATACTGCGACAGCCATGTCTTAACGAGATGAATCTTGAGTACCATAATGATATATATTTTGAACACTCAATTCCGTGTTCTATTGAGACTTCGATAAGGAGAGCGTGCTGAATCAAACCAGGTCAGGTCAAAATACACATAATACCATCAAAAGTGTAAAAGAAACTAGCCTGCAATTGATAGTAAAATTTTAAACTACCGCGTAGTGAGCAAACGTAGTCCCTAGCAGAACAAATAGGTCAATCTAATATAATGATGTCTAATCTATTTTATTTTTAGTTAAAAGGAGGTCCAGGCTGGACTAAAGAACAACATAGTAGACCCTGATATAAGTAAAATATAATGCGTGTAAAAAAACAAACCCTTCCCCATAGATAGGCACTCTAGGTAAAAAAAAAAAGCTGTATAAGAGACAGTCATTTCATAAAATTTTTACTATGTATTAAATGGGAAAGATGAAATTAAGCAGAATTTATTTTCTTTTATATAATTTTTTTTCATGAAACTTTAAATTTTGAATTTTTAAGTGTAGTGTGCATATTGTAAGTGTAGACAATCAGTCTTGTTTAATATTAGCAATTAAGTGTAGACTTTGTGATGTGAGCGGTGGCCATAGTCACTGAAGTGATATAGTGTGAAGAGAGTGCATGTATAGAAAGCGTAAGTTCGTAAAACTTTAATATGTATCAGGAGAGACCAAATTAAGCAGAATTTTTCTTTTGTAGAATTTTTTTTTCATGAAACCTTAAGTTTTGAAATTCCATGTTAAAATTTTTAAATTTCTCTCAATGCATATTGTAAGTATAGACAATCAGTCTTGTTAATATTTGGCAATTAGGTGTAACCAATTTAGCACAAATATTCAAGTTTAGGGTAAATTTTTTTATTAAAGATTAGATTGAGAGACCAAATTAAGCAGAATTTTCTTTTGTAGAATTTTTTTTTTTCATGAAACCTTAAAATTTTGAATTTTTTTTTAAGTGTAGTGTGCATATTGTAAGTGTAGACAATCAGTCTTGTTTAATATTAGCAATTAGGTGTAGACTTTGTGATGTGAGCGGTGGCCATAGTCACTGACATGATGTAGTGTGAAGAGAGTGCATGTATAGAAAGCGTAAGTTCGTAAAACTCTAATGTGTATCAGGTGGGACAGATTTAAGCAGAATTTTTTTTTTCTCTTATAGAATTTTTTTTCATGAAACCTTAAATTTTGAAATTTTATGTTAAAGTTTTCAAACTTTCTCATGTCAAAGCATATAGTATAGACAATCAGTCTTGTTTAATATTTGGCCATTAGGTGTAACCAATTTGGCACAAATATTCAAGTGTAGGGTAATTTTTGTATTAAGATTAGATTTAAATAGAATAAGATATTATTTGACCAAGAAGCGACTGGAAAACCAGAACGCTCTTGAGTGGCTATTAGGTGATAACTTTCCAGTTATGAGCAACGAGTTAGTACTTCAGTATGGTGCATAGTTTACAGTAGGATCGGTGGCGCAAGCAGCTAAATAGATGTATAGGTATAGCTGGGCGACATCAAGTTTACTCCAGAGCCACACAACAACTCCAGAGAAAGATGTACTGCCGAGGTCGGAGTAGTGTTTGGCGGCGAGCTGTTTGTGTTCTTAGTGACGTCCAAGGTTGAGCATACGGGAGCTATCGTATGACGCTCAATAATCCCTTGAATTGAGATTAAGTAGACATAGACAATCAGAAGCCAGGTAGTTTAGAGCAGTGGTGCAGCAGAGTGTAGGTTTACACATTAGTACAGA
Source organism: Cordylochernes scorpioides (assembly GCA_030710605.1). Taxonomy (NCBI): domain Eukaryota; kingdom Metazoa; phylum Arthropoda; class Arachnida; order Pseudoscorpiones; family Chernetidae; genus Cordylochernes; species Cordylochernes scorpioides. The sequence continues at coordinate 54,792,907 of CP092880.1, forward strand.
TATCGGTTGGGTATATATAGACGCCCTTTAATTCCATATTCTAGAACTATTGCGTGTTGCCTACAGTCAACAGGTAGGATAAAGTTGTTGACTAGTGGTGTAGAGTGGTTGCTGTGACTGGAGCGTGTTTGAGGAGATAAGGTCAATCAATAGGATCTTATCAGTGGAGGAAGCGCCTCCAATTGTTTGTCGCCTTCATGAGTTGAATGTCCTATTCTTTGTCGCTCTAATTAGTAAATTGTCCTATTAAATTATCTTTGCAGATGTACTAGGTGTTGAGGCAAAGACAATTTAGGAACTTTTGATGTTTACAATTCTTTTAAGGTTAAGTTAGCTTACAGCTGAGACTGATATCAGTCATTGAATATAAATAGTTAGTAAGAGATTGTATGAGGCATAGGTTAATTTATATTGAAGGGCATTTAGTTCCCAAGTTTTATTGAATATTTTCTTTGATTTCATGATGTCCTAGAAGTTAGCTATTGTTAGGGTAAATTTAGCAATGATAATTGAGGTAATTTGGCGTTTATAGCTATTTTTAACTATAGTATGTATGCAGTCAGTGAATGTGATGTATGAATGGAATGACTAGTGATTGTTGTCAAAGTTAAAAACTATTATATTGTTAGACCAAACTACATTTAGAATAGTGTTAGGGAATTTTAATAAGATCGATTTTACTTTGATTTCAAATTTGTTAGGGATATAAGCCTCTCAGGACAATGCAATTCTCAAATTAGAAAATAGTCGCTCCTTTAGTTAGGTTTCCTTCGGGAATATGAGTTTTTTTTTGTTAACTTTTGATATGTGTGAGACTTTGGTGGACTTAGCGGGTTTTCACCGGCGCACCAGATGACTACATACAATTCAATTAAATCAATGTAGGGTTTGATAACTGGGTGGTATCTGGTTGCAAACCCCAGTAGGGGAGGTGTGCGCTATAAGTATGCTTCCTTCCATACGGATAACGTTAGTGGTAAAAGACTGAGTTAGGGTGGGTCTTGCAAGTCGGGGACTTGATCGGTTCTATGCGCTGACCCATTTGTTGGGTCTGATACTATTAATAGGGACGCGCGAGGTTTCGTAGTGTCTTCAGATGACTGACACGAGGACTCTTCGGCGAGGGTATCAATAAGTGCAGAATAGGCCAGTTAATCACGCCACGGGCTTTGTGCTGGACGTGAGGTCTTTGGCATTTCGGGCTTTGTGCTGAATGTCGTATTTACTCATGATGAGTTGGATGATGTGTTCATCCTGAAGAACCAACTCAGCCCAGTCAGTCTTTATAAAGGACTCCCTACCAGACGTACTATGGTAGTACATTGATAAAATACTATTTATTTTATTTTTTATTAGGTATTAAACAAGTTTAGAGCTTGATCATGTTAGTTTAAATTAGTTAGTAGCAAACCCATATAGAATTGGACATGTTTCAACGAAAAAGGCATGGAACTGATAGAGATAAATTTTGACTGACAGGCACCGGGTCAAGTCTGATGTGAAGTCACCAGTTTTTTTTTTTTTGATTCATTATAGGTCTTTCATTCTATTTTTATTTTGTTTGAATTCATTATAGTTCAGGTGTGAATTCATTATTGGTTTTCTAATTTATTTAATTTTGTTTGAATACATTATTGGCTTTCTTATCTATCTAATTTTTTGTTTTTATTCATTATTGGTTTTCTTATTTACTTAATATTTTGTTTGAATCCATTATTGGCCTTTTATTTATTTATTTTGTTTGAATTCATTATTGGCCTTTTATTTATTCAATTTTGTTTGAATTCATTATTGGTTTTCTCATTTATTTATTTTGTTTGAATTCATTATTGGCTCTTTTATTAATTTTTGTTTGAATTCATTATAGTTCAGATCATTATTCATTATTGGCTCTTTTTTTTTTTTTGAATTCATTATAGTTCAGGTCTGAATTCATTATTGGCTTTCTTATCTATTTAATTTTTGTTTTAATTCATTATTGGTTTTCTTATTTACTTAATATCTTGTTTGAATAAATTATTGGCCTTTTATTTATCTAATTTTGTTTGAATTCATTATAGTTTAGGTTTGAATTCATTATTGGTTTTCTTATTTACTTAATATCTTGTTTGAATAAATTATTGGCCTTTTATTTATCTAATTTTGTTTGAATTCATTATAGCTTAGGTTTGAATTCATTATTGGTTTTCTTATTTACTTAATATCTTGTTTGAATAAATTATTGGCCTTTTATTTATCTAATTTTGTTTGAATTCATTATAGTTTAGGTTTGAATTCATTATTGGCTCTTTTATTATTATTATTTTTGGTCACTAAGCATTATTATTTTTAAACTAGTAGGCATGCACCTTCCCACAAATGTGTCAAATCTTACATATAAATAGATGTATATATGTGTTTATGACCCTTGTGTTCCAGGCACCCTAAGACTCCGGATATACCTATCACAATACTATCCGTGTCACAGAGTGGAATTAAAAAAGCCAGTCTTGCATTCAACTGGCGAATAAATAGAATGCATGGCGCCCTTTGTTTTGACATTTATTTATTTTATTTTAGACAGTGCTATTGTTTCCTCTAATCCAGAGCATTCCCCGACCTCCACTTTGGCCCCGGGGATTTGCCTTGCTCCCTCGCAAGCCAGAGCATTCCCCGACCTCCACTTTTGACCCCGGAGATTTGTCTTGCTCCCTCGCAAGCCAGAGCATTCCCCGACCTCCACTTTTGACCCCGGAGATTTGTCTTGCTCCCTCGCAAGCCAGAGCACCCCCCGACCTCCACTTTTGACCCCGGAGATAGTCCTGCTCCCTCACAAGCCTAAATCCCGTGGTCTTGGCGGGGAAGGATTGTAGAGGCCACTTCTGGGGCCTCCACAAAGTCACCCACAGAATCAAGGAAAAGCCGGTGGACAATGAAGCGGACTTCGAGAATTCTTCTCTGTAAAAAACCAGCCCATCTCTTCACCTCCTTTTTTATTTCTAGTTTTTTTTTTATATAACATATAGTACTATAATAAATTTTCCTTTTATTTTAAATAAGCAGTTATTTTTGGGCTTTCTATTTTTTAATTAATATTTTTAAATTAATATTTCGAAAGATAATTTTTTTATTATAATTTTATTTTTTTTAAATGTCTTTCTTATCACAGATAAAGATTTATTTTTTAATTTTTTTTAATTTTTGTTTGGTCACCCTGGGAGGAAAAAGTTGGGGGCAAGCAAGTTTTTGGGGGGAGCTAGTCAGTGGTAGATAAGATAGTCACGAGGAAGTTTTAGTGGGGGGGCGGTGCTGGTTAGAAAAAGATAAGAGAGTAGGGAAGCTCGTAAAAATGTAGTTCTAAAAGAATTTTTGGGGAGGGGTTTCCAGCCTTCCAGCTGAAGCACTAAAGTTAAGTATTTTCTTTTTATAATGATTTTTTTTTTGTTTAAACAGGTATACATATGTAAACTTTCCCACTCAATCGTCATTGCATATTTATTTTTTTTCTTATCTTTGTGTTTTTTCTTTTGGTCAAAAGAGATAAATAAATATATAATGTAAATTTAACCAGAGTTTATGTCCTTCCCCTTTTTAACCCCAGTGCGTGCAGGATACACGCAAACTATATATCTTTTTATAGCAGGATGAGTTATTTTTGTGAACTCCCTGAAGAAAATAGAGGCTCATGGATATCTGACAATAGCGTCAGATATTCCGCACATCATATATATATATTTATTTATATATATTTGAATATTTAATCAAAAGAAATAAACACAAACATATTATATTAAATGAATGCAATAAAGAGAAGAGAAAATATGGTTTCACGGGCTACTAACCAAAAGTTATGATTTTTGAGCCCAAGCGCGATGTCAGGTGGCAAGGGACCCTAGGATCTGGCTGCAGGAGATGTGTCGCAGGGGTAGTGGAAACGTTGGGCAAGCAGGGGAACAGCGCCAAGGTGAAGTGAGGCAGGAGCATTGAATTGGCCAGGAATCCAGTAGAAGTGGCAGATGGAATTGGAGGCAGAAGGTCCTTGAAGCCTAGAACTTGAGGGCCCTAGACTTCAGGATGGGGCAGCTTGAGGCTCTCGCCTCGTGCTTGTCAGGAAGGCCCTTGGAGCAGCAGTTGGCACATTTGGAGGTGCGCTGGTCAGCAATGGATGGGCAGGCGCGGCCTTCATGGCCGTCTTGACCGCAGTGGAAGCACTTAGGAGCTCTGGAGCATTGGGAAGAGTTGTGGCCGAAGCCACAACAGCGGAAGCAGACGCGGGCGCGGATGGACTCCTCGAAGTTGAGGATTACTCCATCAACCACGATTCTCCCGCGAACGCCCAGGGCTCTAAAGGTCTTGAGGTCCACCTCGATGAAGGCGGTGCAGGTCCCGCTTCTGGGTGCAGAACGGTGCGCCACGCGCACCACCTTGTCCCCAGGAAGCTTTCTAACAGCAGCGGTTTCCAGGAAGGTCTCCTCAATTGTGGAGTTGGATGTCTCCTCATCCACTTTGAAGAGGCAGATCCATGGCAGGATCTCCTTCTGCTGGCGGCCCTTCATTCCATTCAACTTGCTGGCCAGGGAGGTTGTCACCTCAGGGATGGTGTCAGGATTACTGGAGTGGAGGACCAGCTTCCCCTTGGTGTGTAAGGGAGGCCCAAACGCTTTGGGGGAGAGTGTGGGCAGCGCGGACAGCTTTTAGCATCTCCCTTGGGTCAGCCTGTGGGTCATCAGAGATGACCACTGCGTGGGCCGCCGATTTTTCTCCGTGGAGGATCACTTGGGCGGCCGCAGGCTTGGATACGCGGGAAGGCGCAGGTTTTGAAGGACCATTCAGGTTTGTCCTCTTTGCAGGCGGGTTGGGAGCCTCAGACTGCTTCCTTTTGGTTGGATCAGGAGCAGGCAAGGTGGAGGCAGGCTTCTTGGCAGGGAGAGCAGCAGGAGCAGGAGTGCCGGGCTTGATTGGGTCAGTCTGGGAGCTGGTTTCCTTGCAGGAAGGAGCAGGGCAGGTTTGAGTGCCGTGGCAAGCAGTCTTGGGCTTGTTGGCCTCCTCAATTTCGTTCAACTCTTCGAAGGACTCGAGGGTGTCAGTGAGGTTCTCTACATTGGTAGCGAGGGCTTTGATCATTTCAGTCCGCGAGGCGATGTAGCGGATCAGGTCCTCATGCAGGGATTTCAGGGCAGGATGGCCAATGGAGCTCAGGATGCTGCAGTTGCGTGAGATCACCATCTCATCTTCCCTCTCCAGGTCGGCGACGTTCACGATGGGCTTGTAGGCCTTCTTTTTCTTCTTGGCAGGATTCATGTATGTCACGAGTAATAATACATACGACCAACGAATCAACGATACTCTAAAAAACAAAAACAATTCATTTGCCAATCGACTCTGGCAATAAAGAGAAGAAAATAATGCGAATTATATACATTCAAAACAACAACAATAATGATGATGACAACTTAAGAATTACAGAAGCAATAAAATGTTCACAGAATATTTCACGCTGATATATTACATAGAACATTTGAGAATTTCTTATGTAAAGTTAACTGTTGTTTAATATTGAGGTAATTTTTTCGCTACAAGCTCTTTTCATAAAATTTCAGCTGTTTTATATTTTTTGTAAATAGCTTTTTATATGTGTGTTGAAACAAAACATTACACAATTTAGAATTTTATTTAGATAATTTTTCTTCGCATTTATGACAAGCTAATCAATATTCTATTTATAAATAATTAAGTATTCATTCACAAAATTGAATATATATTTATTAGTTTTCAATATATGGTAATATTAGTTCTCCTATTCCTGAATGAATATCGACACACTTGAAGGAAGCACTAACTTACTTGATGTTTACTTTGAACCTATAAAAATCAATTTGAAAAACACGGTTATGAAAATGGCTAACATTTAAGCTCGTAAGCATCTTGTAGTGAGAATATAGGTATAATTTGATGCCATATTGAACAATGATTAACTTTGAAAAAAATCTCAAATGTTTCATTTCTAATGAATGATTAAAATGGATGTAAAAAATACTTAAATAGACCAATTTAAATTAAAATAAAGGTAAATTTTGAAGAAAAAAAAACTAAAAATATCTATAGTAAAATTATAAAAACATTTGTAAAAATCGAAAAATATATTTTAAAAATGAAAGGGTTATTATCAATGTGTAAAATGCTGTTATGTAAATGAATAATGTTGTTATTAAAGTGTAAGATTTTTATTATTATTATTATTCTTAGTACACTTGGTACAGGGCATGATAATCAAGGTGGGTAGAAGTTTGCGACTGATTTTTTACTGTAAGTGTACACATGTGAAAAGCAGTTCTACTTTGCACAAATGTAAAATGTTGTTATTAAATTATAAAATGTGGTCTTAAAATTATAAAACCTATAAGCAAAAAACTAAAATGCATAACAATGATTATTTTATTTTAAAATTAATTGAATTTCTTCAACTAGTTTATATCACTTTATTATTATTTATTATTTTGTGGCTTTTGTTTAAACATGATTACAACATTTAAATTGTTGAAGATATTAATCTGTGATTTTAAATGTTTCTTTTTGACCAGTACTTTTGTTTTGTTTTTACTTTTCCTAAAATGTTTCTTTCTTCTTCTTCATTATTATTTGTTCTATAAGCAAAGCTTTGTTTTTTGAGACTTTAATAAACAAATTCAAGTTTATTATATTTTTGTGTACTTTTAAAGTTAAAACACAACAGGTTATGGGCCCAGCACGCTTCCACTGCGAAATATAACAAAAACGAAGCAACAGTAAGCCTAAAAAGAATTCTATTTTGTTTATCACGTTAAAATTTATATTAGTTATGGCTGGAATGGATAATATTAAAATGGGTATGAATATTCCCAAATTGGAAGGATTAATAAACTGGCCAGAATATAAGAAAAATATAAAAGTGCTTTTAAGAATAAACAAAGTAATAGCGTTTTTGATGGAACATTAAGAAAGCCAATACAACAAGAAACAAATGAAGAAAAAGAGGCATATGTAAAATGGGAAAGTGAAGATGCAATATCCCAATTGTTATTTACAACAAGTGTGATGCCTGATGTAAGTCAACTAATCATTCCCTGCTCAAGTGCTAAAGATATGTGGGACAAATTGTTAAGTGTCTATGAGCAAAGCTCTGGTCAAAGATTAGACATGCTCTATAATCAATTCTTTAATTTTGAGAAGGATCCTACAGATGATATTTCAAAGCACATTTCAAAATTAGAAAGTTTATGGAATGATATGAAAAATGAACTTACTAAACAAGAAAATTTGAAATTGCCAGAATCCATGCTGATGTGCAGAATCATAAACACCTTGCCTGATGAATATTTTGATTTTAAAAGTGTTTGGGAATCATTGTCTAAAGAAGAACGTTCTGTAGACAATCTCCCACAAAGGCTTCGGTTACTCGAAATAAGAATTCAACAGCGAGATGAATGCAGCACATCAAGTTCGACAGCACTAATGGCAAATGCATATGAAAATAAGCAAAATATGAAAGGAAAAGTTACCAAAAGTAATGAAAATTTTCAGAAAACAAGAGAAACAAGAGAATGTTACTTTTGTCATAGAAAAGGACACTTGGCCAAAGATTGTAGGTATGCAAAACAGAAGAAACTAAAGGATAAAGAAAAGGATGAAACAAAATTAAAACTTAATTCAAAATTAAGTGAAAGTTTAATCAGGGAAAGATTCAATGAAAAAGATGAAGACATTTGGATTGGTGACTCAGGAGCTACTAACCACATTACAAGAAATGCAAGTTTTTATACATTTTCCTACCCAACAGACTGTTAAAGTTGGAAGTAATGAAAAATTGATAGCTTATGGAAGTGGAACTATAACAATTGAAACTTGTGTAAAAGGTAAATGGCAAACTCACTACCTAACTGATGTATGGTATGTTCCCAATTTCCGTCGTAATGTGATGTCATTACAGTCCAAATTGGATAAAGGGTTTGAAATGAAAATGGATAAAAAAGGTTGTAAACCTTTTAAGACAACAACTGGAGAAGTTATTGTAGAAGGGAAAAGACTACCAGGAGGCTTGTATGGTATGTTAATAACAAGTATCAAACCTGAAAATGCTGCAGAAGTCAATTTAGCCAAAACCCAAAATGTCAATATGCTACAACTATGGCATGAAAGATTTGGACATCAAAATAAAAGGCATGTTCAAAAATGGCTTAAAGAACAAGGAATAGATGCAGTCATGGACAATGAACCTTGCGAGGCATGCATTTGTGGCAAACAACATAGACTGAGTTTTGGATCAAGAGAATAATATGCTTCTACCCAACCTGGAAACTTAATTCATGTAGATGTATGTGGCCCTATGCAGGAGGTTTCGAAAAGAGGGATGAGATACTTTGTGTGTTTCAAAGATGAATTTACAAAATACCGATCAGTGTATTTCCTAAAAGAAAAGTCACAAGTCATTGAAAAGCTAGAACAATTTCTCTTGGAAACAAAGACTACTGGACATATAGTGAAAGAAATTCTCACAGATGGAGGAAAGGAGTTTGTAAATAAAGAAACCTCAAAAATTACAAACAAGTATGGTATTAATCATAGGATCACAATGCCATATACTCCACAACAGAATGGTTCAGCGGAAAGAGAAAACAGGACTTTAATAGAAGCAGCTTGTTCAATGATATATGCCAAAAATATGAGCCTAAAGCTTTGGGCAGAGGCAGTTAACACTGCTACATATGTTTTGAATAGAACAGGACCAACACACAAATTGAGGGAAAGACACCTTATGAACTATGGTTTGATAAAAAACCAGCAGTTGATCATCTTCGAATATTTGGAACTGAATGTTTTGTTCATGTGCCTGATGAAAAGAGAAGAAAGTTAGATGCCAAAAAAGCGAAAAAGGTATTTTAGTTGGTTATTGCAGTAACAAGGATGGGTATCGAATCTGGATGCCGAACTCAAACAAAGTTGTCACAAGTAGGGATGTAATATTCATGGAAACTATACCAACATTTAGCCTTGATATTGAAAAGAGAAATAAGGAACTTTCAAGTAATCAGATTGATGAACAAAATAATACTCAAGATATTGAGAAAATTGAAAGCAATGTTCAAACATAAGACGTATACAATCTAAGAGATCGATCAAATATATCAAAACCTCAAAGGTATATTGATGCTGAAATAAATATTGCAGAAGGTCTTGAACCCAAGACATACAAAGAAGCAATGGATTCTCCAAATGCACAGTTTTGGAAAGAAGCAATGAATGAAGAAATGAATTCTTTAACGGAAAATGATGTATACGAATGCACAACATTACCACCTGGCCAAAAACCAATTGATTGTAAATGGGTATTAAAGACCAAATTGATTTCTAAAGGAGAGATTACAAGATATAAGGCAAGACTGGTGGCAAAAGGGTTTGTACAAAAGAAGGGTATAGATTATGAAGAAACATTTAGTCCTGTGGCAAGACATGACACCATAAGAACTCTTTTAGCAATTGTTGCTAATGAAGACTTAAAATTGGTACAGTTTGACATAAAGACAGCCTTTCTATATGGAGACTTACAAGATCAAATTTATATCAAACAACCTGAAGGATTCAACAATGGAACAGATCTTGTATGGAAATTGAAGAAAAGTCTCTATGGACTTAAACAGTCATTAAGATGCTGGAATCAGAAAATAGTCAACTTCATGAAAGAAAGATGTCTGAAGGAAAGTACAGCTGACCTCTGTTTATTCTTCAGAAAAACAAATGATAAACTACTCATTATTGCCATATATGTTGATGATGGAATCATTGCTGGTACAAATGAACAGGAAATCAAAGAATTTCTTGATGAACTAATGTTTTCATTTAAGATCACAAGTGAACCATTAAATTACTTTTTGGGTATTGAGATAGAGCAGCAACCGGATGGGTCAATCTGTTGGGGCACGTTTTTTGTAACCATACCCCAACAGAAGGCGTATGTATAATCAAATCAAATGGATACATGGCTTCCCTCCCACATAGACTTACAGACCATCTTTTTGCCCAGAAACCTAGACAATTGATGACACCAGACTTCCATGCCGAAAGCTGATGCCTGGTGAAGGAAACACCAGTGACATCCAGGGACATCCGCGCTGGAAGCTGTTGTTCCATATGTACATATATTCCCCTCACCAAAAACTTAGGTAAAGGTGACCAAAAAAAAAATGGAGAAGGAAGATCTCTAAAGGACTGAACCTTATAAAATATCCTTCCCGAGAAAGGAAAGCGTTATATTACAGTTCAAGTGAAAAGGGGCCTGTGTCGATTTTTAGCTAAGACGGAGGGGGGCGATATATATATACCGTCCCGAGAAAAAGGGAGGATGGTATTTCAATCCATGTGGAAGGGGGGGCCTGGCGTCTGAAATTTTACACTATCGCCGTAGCTGTTTCTCTCTTTAAATTTTTTTGTTTTGGTAATACTATATGTTCTATTTCGATGGGAGAGGCCTGGGGCGTCTATGAAATTGATACTGGAGCCGTTGGCCATTTTGATTGGTGTTTCTTTCGGCGAATGAAAATGCCAGCCAATAGAAACTTTGGCTCGGCAGCGAATGGAAACGGGGAGAGACATGAATAAAAGAGGGTTTCTTGGCCAAAAGGCGGATTCGATCGGAGTCGCTCAGTGAGAGGACAGTCTTCAGACGGGAGATCAGACCTTTGCCGGCACTTTCGAGAAAAAGGTAAGCCATTTGTCATTATGACTTAGCGCCCCCCCCTTTTTGTGTAGTAACCAACCTAGATTTCGCATGGGCCCTAAAGGGCTATAAAGTAACTTCAGGTCACCTCTATCTAAATTTTACTATGTAAATAGCATATCTCGTCAGTATAGACATGTTCCCAAATTTTAATTTATTTAAATAAATATCTAGAGAAAATTTCCTGTTTCCTCTCATACATATTTCATTCCTTTTGCTTTATGGTACTACACCCCACACCTTAATTTCACAAAGTGTACAAATTATAGAACAACCGACTCTGTTGAAATAGAGTTGTGTACTATATCTTTGCTGTGATATATTGACACAGCAACAGTTGCAAAATTACGACTTTATTAGGGCTACTTTGAGGCTAATTATCTGTCAGGTTTTAGTGATGTTTGTACTTTTATGTGTTTCAGTGCGTTATTCCATCTTTAGACCTTTGTCCTGACAATATTATATGCTCGATCCCTGCTTTAACTCAAACTCTTAATCAATTACAGAGTTTCCCCCGTTTTTTTTTCTTTATTTATCCTGTTTGCACAAATTGCATTACATGTGATGATGTAAAGACATATGTCGATAGTGTATCATTGACAGCTGTGCTTCTATTATACAACATTAAGGTCTTGCTGCGGGTTATATACATGGGGTTGTTGGCCTAAATTGCTATATATATATATACTTAAGTAAGGAAACTTTAATAAGTCACATCGTGTATCCTCCCTTTTCATCTATCCAAACCGGGAACGCAACAATGTCGCCCGCCGCGGGGCCCGAATTTAGTATATGTTTCATGCCCTATACTTTAGAAATATATACCTAATGAAAAGCCATACTATTTTTAAGTATTGGTGAAGTAGTCCACGCATCCTGAGATTAACAGTCTATTATAAATCGTGAATTCTAATTTATGCTTTCCGTTTCACTGGCATTTTATCAGGCAATGAAAGTTATGTTGAGACGGTGTATACCGCATCTCTCGCCGCTGTCTTTTACGATTCACATTGTTTGTGGCAAAACCTTAATATTATCATTGATTTCTGATATCAAAGTAAAACGTTTATGGGGATGAGTATCTTTTATTCTGGTCTTCTCAAGCTTTCGAGCTTGTCCGCCCTCCTACAGGAGAAACATATACAATATATCAAGAAAATATAACGTCGCCTGATGCTAAAACTATTATGATTCTATGTACATATATATATATATATACATTAGGAAGTTTTGCATATTATTTGTTTTCTTAAGACATTTTTTTTTGGTTAAGGTATTTACACATATTCTACTATTGTTTGCTATATTCTATGAATTATCTTATAGGTTAGAAATTCTATTATTTAAGTAGTTTTATAATAGTTATTGGCTATTACATACAAGTTACTTATATTATTGTTGATATTATTAGCTGGTACTAGGATATATTGTGTAATATGTTTCGGGCAAATCTATTTTCTATTAATGCTATTGTGTTTTCTGAATAATAGAGAATCAATTATAAGCCTTTGATATTTGCTGTTTATGTTATTGTAATGTATTCTAGGTTATCCTAATGCGAAAGTGTGACCTGTTCCTTTGCAGTATTGGAGAATTAGAGACCTATTGTCTTGATTAATAACGTTGCGTCTATGTTCATATATTCTATTGCTGACTCTCCTTCCTGTCTCCCCTGCGTATTTGGCTTGGCAGCTGTTACACTCTACGGAATATATTGCCTTTTATTCTCTGTTTTGGTTAGTGGGTTTTATGATAGTAGGATTATTTTTAGATAGTGGACTTTTATGGTGGAGCCTATGTTAGGGGAATTACAGTAATATGTTTGGATGCCAGAGTTTCTTAAGTAGTTGGCTATTGTTATAGATGTTTGTGAGTATGGAATGTAACATATCGCCCTATAGATATTTTGTGGTTTTGTTTATTGGGTTATTGATAGTTATACTTTTGTGGAAATGTTGTAATATAAAGGTGGTTTGGTATCCTGCTTGCTGGACATTATTTATAATGTTCTGTGTCTCAATCATTTTGAATTCTGTTGTGAGCACCATTGATTACAATTTCTTTATTTTACTTTCTCAAATTATTATATACAGTATGAGAAATGAGGTTGGATTGCCATGGTCCAAATTTAGAACGGTGATCAGTGTTTTACAGTAGTCTACTGAAATGACTTAGCATTTTTTTTTCATCATAGCTCTGATATAATTTCTCACAGCAGAGGTGAGTTCTGATAAATATTGCTGGATACAAATATCTTAACTTCATTTTAATAGCGCTTTCTATCAAATCATACTAGCCTGTGCATCCAGATTAGGGCTAACATGCTGAATGATAGTTAATCGATTTTATTTTTTTTAACGCATAGTGGATTGGGAGAGTGGCAGATATATGAGCCTTAAGGTGAAAATAGAATTGAAGATCCAGTTAGCGTACCCGTGAAGAGAGAAGTTTGATCACCATAAAAAGACGCGTCAGGCAACCGACTTTTTTTTTTTTCATGATGCCTCCAACTGCATATGATCTTAAATATCCTGTATACACTCTGACAAGGGAAGGTTATCCTGAATTGACAAATGTATAATTTTTGTCTTTAGTAGAGATTTCCAAGATTCTATTTCTGAAACATTTTTTTTTTGGATGAAGACAAATAAAACCATCTTGATAGTATTGAATTTTACAGTAAATATTTGCCAGCAGAAGGCATGATGAGATTACATGAAATTTAAACCAGTTATATGCTTAGTATGTTTCTTCAGCTGTAATTTGACACAGTCATCAAATGAAGAAATGGGCAGTACGCCATATCTTGATGCTGGACACTTCTGTGTCAGGAAGGTGTAGTTAGTCTGTTTAATGAGAATTCAATAATTATCGAAATTTAGTAGATTATCATTGGGGATTTGAACAACTGTCTTGAAAATTTTTGAACAGCCTGAGTAGATAAAGGAATCCTGGAGTTAGAGTGGAGAATTAGTAGTACAGACTGACCACTCGACGCAGATAACTCTAGGGAACAATTATTGTGTTAATCCGCCGTAGACAAGAAGAACATTGATTCTCAGGATATTCGATAGGCAGAATTTTGAGAATTGATAAGGTCATGGTTAAAGTTTACACAGGCATATGGGTGTAAAGACAGTGATTTAAACAAGATAAGAGGCAGCCTTGTGTCTTAAATACCTTCAGTGGAAGCAGATGCCACTGCAAATATTCAGGTCTAATAATTTCCAAATTTGAAGTCATGCATGACGGGTTAGCACGGGATTGACGCCTGAACTGGCCTTCACTGGGATTAATCGAGCTTGCGAAAGAACTAGAAGAAGTGTGACATGTCACGCCACTGTACTAAATTAATAATTGAGAAGATTTATGTTGAGCCAACTGAAATTAGTAAAGAATTAAGAGATTAAGGTCTTATTCTTTGAGTTTTACACTAATTTCAATTACGCGATATGGACGGCGTTATAAGTTGGGTGGAAATGATTCGGCCGCAATGGGATGGTCTCCTGGAGGTGGTACGATCAAATACTACTTATTGAATGCCGGGCGGGATCGCATGAAGCATTAAATGACATCAAGAAATGCTTAAAGAAACACCCTAGAAGATTGGGGATCGACAAAATGACGACATGGAAAATGCTCAACATTGTACATTGGCAGCAAAATGATATCTTGCTATTGTATGGACGACCACTCCTTCCTGAAATGTGCAGCGAATGTTAGTCCCAGAATTAGGTCCTTTGAGGCGACACTTTCCTTTGCAGATGACATAAAGACGCATGACAAAACAGCACATGAGCATTTAAACTAACTTCAATTCCTGCCATTAATTAATTTAGTTGACCAATAGCTATAGAACCGCTGGAGACCTCCATACCCTGTGTGAATATTTTAGTGAGAAATGAGCGGTTCAATTCTATGAGCCATGAGGTATCCTGTAAGATCAGAGCTGTACCCCATTCAATTTTTTTTTATAGTAGCCAGTGCGAGATATTTCCAGAATGTTTGTTTCTTTTTCTAACTGTCATATAATTCGGAAACTAGAAAACTACACTATTTTGATACAGTTTACATCTAGCATCCATGTGAACTCAATATGACTATTGAACGTAGATTGAAGATTAATGAGCGAGCCAACCTATAGAGAACGAGTTTAATAGGCTTACAATCAGTAGTTGAAACAGACTATTCGCACAATTTTGTTATGTTCTCCCTCTAGCTGATCTATGACATTATAGATTTTTTTTTAACAAGATGACTACCCCGTCGAGTGTATATGAAGGTATAAAGGTTTAAAGGTCATAGGCTGTTGGAATAATAATACACTAGTAATAATTATAGTTCATTCTGATGTACAGTAGAGGCAGTGAGAACAGCGCCTCTACCATCATGGCTAGTTAGTTTCAATACACCCAGAAAGAGCATTGATCTAAGATTACTATCCACCCACATGGATGAACATGTACCTCTCCCATTTCCTTTCCCTTTTGGGCCATGAACCCATCTTTCACCCCTCAGTTCCCTGCCCCCATTAATACATGAGATTCTCTTCTCCAATCCCCACTACTAATCTGGAATATTTCAGACAGCAGACTGAGAGAGAACCATGCACCCTGGAGATGACCCCTCACCCAGCCAGACGCCGTTGCCGTCTGCGCTATACCATTTGGAGAAGTTTGAGGGAAATGGGCTCATACCATTCGACAAGTTCATCCGGGACTTCGAATTGGTCTACGATGTGAAAGCCCTGGATGATTCTAGGAGGAGGATCCTCCTGGACAATCACCTTCGAGGAGCTGCGAGAGAGTTCGCCCTCCAGGCCTCCCAGATCAAACTGGGGTACAACGAATTAAAGGAAAACCTGGAACAGAGATTCTCCAGGAGGGCCCCCAAGAGAGAAGCCAGGAAGAAGTTCTTCTCCTGTAGACAAAGGCCCGGAGAAAAGGTTAAGGAATACGCGAACAGAGTGCGGAGCCTTGCCTCAGAAGCCGAGTCAGATGGCCTGAGGATCGACATCACTGAGGTCGCTGATATCTTCCTCACTGGACTCTGTCCAAACCTGTGGCAGAGAGCCCACCAACTCCAGAATGAGTCATGGGAGGTGATTGTGAGCAGTCTCCACCAGATCGAAGAAAGGGATGACGAGTACTCCAGATGCCAAATGGAAGATGAAGAGGGGAGTGCCAGGAAGTTGAGGGAGTTGACAAGCCAGATGGCCCGGCTGGAATCCAAGTTAAAGAACCTGGAGATGGAAAACCAAGACCTGAGGAGGACCCACAGGGAGCAACCCAGGATGAATATGGGAAACAGGTGGAATAACAACCAGGCCAGAGGTTTCCAGCGGAGAGGAGGTTCCGCTCAGAACAACCAGCCCACTATACAAGGGACCAGGCAGGAGAGACCCCAACAAAACCCTAACGGTAGAGCCCAACAAGAACAACGCAAGGAAGGCCCTCCAGCAACAACCAAGGGAGGAGCGCCAAGGGGGTATGAGGGCCCCGAAGCAACGCGGACACCCATCAGGTGCTTCAGATGCGGGGAGACAGGCCACATGGCAAGAATTTGCACAGCCATGACAAAAAAATAGGTCCGGCTTGCCTCAAAGCAGGGAATGGGGGAACTCTAGCCGGCCTACCTGTAATCACATGTACATTTGTAGGTAAAGGTTGGTCTCTGAGCAATAGGACTATCAGACTAATTATCGATACAGGCTCAGAGGCCAACATTGTAAATATAGATTCCTTGGATATTAGCGCTGAAGGTTTGGGTAAACCCACCTTCCTTAAGGGGATTAGTGGGAGTGAGTTAAGGTCACTGGGGAGTGAGTTAATAGAGGTTAGGGCCTATATCAGGGGAAAACCCATCAGGGAAGTAAAAACAACATTTGAATACTGCCATCTAGGTGGGCTAGGCTTTGATGGAATCCTAGGTATGCCAGGATTCAAGGCTCTAAGACTCACTCTCAACCATGATGGAAGCGTCAGATCAGACTTTGAGCAGGACGAAGAACCGACTAAGTCGGCCTTCCTGTCCTCGTTACAGGCCAGTGAGGTGCCTGTCAGACCACCCAGTATACCTCTACATAAAATCAGGACAGGGGAAGACGTCCTTAGGGCATATAGTCACTGTTTCTGTGACGACATCTCCGATATGGGCGATGGATCAACCATCATTGCCCCTAAGTTAAAGATACTGACTGGAAAGCCAGTCTATAGACGTCAGTATCCGATCCCAAATAAGCTGGTCTCAAAGGTGAAGGCCTTAGTAGACGAATTGGAAGAAGCTGGAATAATCGAGGGGAGTACATCCTTATGGAATTCTCCCCTATTCCCCGTTGCTAAAACAGACGGCAGCGTCCGCATTACAATGGACCTGCGATTAATTAATGAGGTGACAGAATTCTTCCCGTTCCCAATACCTCGTGTTGAAGACAACCTGCGTGCTTTTGCAGGCGCAAAGGTCTTCAGCACATTAGACTTGACCTCTGGATTTTTCCAGATTCGCATCCCGGAGGGTGATAGAGATTATTTCACTTTCTCTCTGCCCTGGGGGAGATATCGTTTCACACGTCTACCGCAAGGAGCGAAGAACTCAGCTCAGATCTTCCAATGGGCCATGAATTTGGTCCTAGGGGATTTGTTGTATAAATGCGTTCGTTTGTACATCGATGATGTCATCGTCTACAGCGACTCTCATGAGCAGCATGTGGCGGACCTTGCCGCTGTACTCGAACGCCTGAGTCGCTTTAATCTAAAGGCTAGGCGTGGGAAGAGTTATTTCTTCAAGGGCTCTGTAGATTACCTCGGTCATGTAATTGATTAGGATGGGATAAAACCCATGTGGGATAATGTCGCGGCTCTCAGGGATTTGAAACGTCCCCACAACATCAGGGGGGTCAGAAGTCTTTTGGGTACTGTAAACTACTACAGGCGCTTCATACCCAACGCAGGTGAACTCCTAGCTCCACTAAGTAACTTATTGAGAAAGGGGCGAAGATTCACTTGGGGTACAATAGAGCAGACAGCCTTTGAGACCATAAAACAAGTACTAACCAGTGAGCCTTTATTGGCTCATCCAATGATAGGGCGACCATTTATCCTCAATACAGACGCCAGTGGAATAGCGGTTGGCGCTTGTCTCCAACAGGAGATAGACGGGGTTGTCAAGCCAATAGCTTACTATAGCAAACGGTTGATAGGCCCCGAAACTCTCTATTCCACAATCGAAAAGGAGGCTTATGCCGTAGTGTTGTCTCTGCAGCACTTTAAACACCTCCTGGCGGGCAGTAAGGTTGAGGTGCATACCGATCACAAACCGATCACTTATAACAAGGGGTCTGATTATAAGAACGCTCGATTGTCTAGATGGGCAGAGATCATCCAAGACTTCAATGTGACATTTGTGTATGTCCCGGGGAAAGAAAACACGGTAGCCGACTTCCTCAGTAGGTTCCCGTGTGAGGATGATCCTGAACCATCACGAGATAAGAGAGTTGTGGCCGCAGTAATTAAAAATCGTGGGCCCCCCTTGATAGATAGTGATCGGACGTGGGAAGGTTTGCTTAAGGACAAGAAATGGGCCCCCTTATTGAAACTAATAGGTGACAGACGGTCTACCGAGACTGTAACTTATAAAAATAAGGATTATAAAATGCACGAGGGTTACCTTGTGTCTAAGAACAGTGGGGGTATCTGGGTGAAGGTGGTTCCGTCAGACATTAGGGAGATGGTGATTAAATATCACCACGACGTTCCGACGGGAGGTCATTTTGGGGTCAAGAAGGTAATGAGAAGGCTGAAGGACGATTATTATTGGCCGGGTATGAGGACACAGGTCCGAAACCATATATACAGATGCGAGGGTTGCCAGCTCTCAAATCAAGGTGTAACCAAGGCTGGTAATGCTCCCCACTTCAGGCCTGGAAAACCATTTGAGCATCTTGCTCTAGACTTCATAGGACCCTTAGAGAAGACTTCCAGAGGACATTCTAGTATCCTGACCATAGTCGATTTATTTACCAAATTCCCTATTTTAATACCTACAAGAGACCAGTGTGCCAGTACAGTGGTTAAAGCGCTGTTGGAAAGCGTAATTACTATCTTTGGAGTACCGAAAACTATACTTTCGGACCGGGGTTCGGCATTCATTAGCTGTATTTTTAAAGGGATTTGCAAGGCCATGGGGGTAAGTGCAGTGAACACCACTGCTTGGAGACCTCAAAGTAATGGCGCTGTAGAAAGACTCAACAGAACAGTAATTGAATCTTTGCGTAGGTGTGAGGCAAGTTCTAATTGGGATGACATCCTACCCATGGTAGCTTTAGCTATCAGAACCACTGAACATTCTAGTACAGGATTTACGCCAGCGAAACTCGTCTTCGGACATGAGCTGAGGCTTCCGCAACCTTTTCAGGAAGCGGGACAAAGTCCTATAAGCGAAGATTTGATTGCTCAAACGGCAGCCTTCTACGAGCGGGAACTAACAGAGGAGGTCGAGAAGATAAGAGAGGTGGTAAGGCAAACCTACTTGAATGAACAGGAAGAAGCTAGGATTAAGTTCGAAAACAAAAGGCTGAGAACTTTCAATAACGGGGACTTAGTCCTAGTGGAGAGAATGCATGAGACGAAGGGGCGTCACAAATTTGAGCCAAGGTATGGGGGTCCATATGAGGTACTAAGAAGAGCTGGTGATACTGTATATCTCTAGAAGAATCTAGAAACTGGGAATTTGGATAAATACCATATAGATAGGTTAAAACAATACCATATACCAATTAGGATTTTCCCCACAGAGGAGGAGGAAACTAGTGATGGTAATTCAAGTCAAGGTTCCAGTGATGAAGATCATTGGATTCATCTTACAGGTCCAGCTCATCTCCCTAATAGGTCCGTTAATGTAGTGGTTCCACAAGGGGTGACAACCAGAGCGAACTCAGAAGTAATGAGACGAGGGGAAGTTGACAGAGTTAGTGTGAACAGTTTAACTTTACGCAGGTCTACAAGGGTGAAAAGGCCCACACAGTGTAAATTCTGCTTAGACTGTCGCCACTAACTAGGATTTTGGAGTGTGTACGGAGAATCAGCTCGATAGAATGAGAAGTTTAGAGATTTCAACCTTTTTTTTTTCATTTAAAAACCTTTTTTTTTTTTTTAAAGTAGAACTTCATTAGGATTCCTTTTTTTTTCTATACAAACTATTTCTTGTTAAAACCCGAGTTTCAAAGACCAATGAGAATAATGTATACCATTGTGAATTAACTATTTAGTGTAAATCTGAAATTTTAGTTATTATCAGGAGTAATAGGTGAAGGAAGGTGTAGGAAATCACAACTTAGAGGGGGGGCTATGTCTAAAACAACAAACCTAATAGGCATCCTATGGCTTGTGTTGGGTAATTCAGAAACCCTATAATCCCTGGCCTTCAGGTAGTAGCTTTGAAATAGGTTTCTAATGAGAACATGAAAGGTCAATCTCTCAGAGTGAAGTTGTGAAATATAGGGACCCTAGGTCAGGGGTAGAAGTTAAGTAGGCCCAAACTGTAGTCGATCCTCGGAAAGCACTTGAGAATGTTAGTGTTGGGTAGTGAATCGTAAATCCTATAAATCCATCTTTCAATAGAGTGCTGAGGTCGGACTACTGCAAAGGGGGCAGACGCACGAGGAAGTAAGAAGAAAGTGACTTCACCCACGGTGACTAGGGGAGTGACTCAATCCGCTTTTATGAGGTGTCACGCTTAATGGTCCTTTATTCGCCATTATAATTTGTGTATGTCTTTATATAGAATTGTCGTGAAAAGTCGCTTAGTGTCAAGGCAAGGGCAGTTTTTGAAGTTACACTGATTTTTTTTAGTAGGTTAGCTTCCAGATTATTTAGAATTGTTAACCATTATTGTTAACAATCATTTATCGAGTATAAAGTATTAGTATATATAGAGTTTGTATGAGGTATTAATTTAAGTTAATAGGGCATTAGTCCCCACTTTGTTTTAATTAGAAACTTTATTTGATTTCACATTTACCTGAAAAATTTGTTATTATTAGGATCTATCAATGATGATAATTATAGTACTTTGGCTTGTGTAGCAGCTTTTAACTTTAGTTTGTATGCAAACCGTGAATGATGGGGGGGGGGGGGTGTATGAATGGATTGGTTTAATGAATGTGTAAGAAGGTTAAAAACAATTATACTGTTAGACCAAAGGTATATTAGAATAGTGTAGGGAATTAATAGGTTCGATTTTTTTTAAATTTTGATTTCTTTATTTGTTAGGATCGGAAGCCTCACAGGACAACTACAACTCTATCTAGTTAGAAATATTCGCTCCCTTTTGTTAGGTCCCTCGTTAGAGGATATAATTTTCCTTTGATTTTCTTTTATTTTAGTTTAGCTTGAATTCTAAGGATTGTGGATAAATGATCCCTATCCCGACCCTCAGACTTGGAGACAGTGGAAGGCGAGGATCAAGCCGAATTTCCCACTCAACTCCTCCTCGCAAGAGGAAACGAAGAGGTATAGATTGAATTTTATGCAGGATGGGGGATTTGTTTTAGCCATGCCGTATAGCCTGGGGTATAACGGCGCGACCTTGGGTAACCGATCTGACACCGTAGTTTCGACGCTTTTAGCGTGGCTGGAGCGAGGGTGTTGCAGACCGGAGGTCCTGTAAGATTGGCAAGTAGGCAGAGATTACCCGGTTATTCTAGACGAAGTGTTTCCGTCTATTGAATTTTTTTTTGGTACCAGTTTGATCCCCCATAGCTAGCGGAAGTTTCTTCTAATAAAGGATTCGCCCTGCCATACGTTTTGTTGGAATGAATTCGAGCATAAGACCGATTCGAGAGACAGAATAAGTAATTATTAGGACCTGCAACGAGTTTAGACTCGTTCCATGATAGGATAAGATTTTAAAGTATTAGTTAACTATAAGGACCGCGAACGAGACGCCAGAACGAGCCAATGAGTCAAAGTTTTAGAAGTGTTGTATTGAGGACAGTAGAATTAAGAGCAGTTATACAGGGAGTAGAATTCTGAAGGAATTTGTAAAAGAACCAAAATTTCAGATTGATAAAATTCAAATTTATAAGATGTAGATTTATAGGGTTCAGGTCAATGAATAGGGAGTATATTGGTAGATGAAAGTAATATGAATTTCTTGGAAGGGGGAGGTAGCTGAACTGTACACACCCCAGAGACAAGGTAAACGGAGTCACAAACAAAATGGGAGAAGTTGATTAGTTTCTCTGTCAAACAGAGAGCTTTCTTCATACGGTTGTCACCCTAGATTTAAATGGACTGAGTAGTTTAATAGAGGTCTGGGCTATGTTCCATTTGACCAAGATTCTAAATGACGTACCTATCTGGGTTGAGAGAGTATTGTAATTTGAGGAATCTAACACATAAGAGAAAACACACCCTCCAGTAGGATCGGGATAGACGAATATTACCCAGTGACCAACTCGTGATTCCAGACTGAATAAGATTGAAAACTTAATTGAGATACTAAACCTTGATCCTTCAGCGCACAAATATATATAATGTGTTTTCATTTTCTTATTGAATAGGTTATTATCTTATATCATTTATATTATATTATAATCATATACTATTCATTTCAACAATTTTACTTCCTTGATATTCATGATATTAGTAATATTTACCTGCCATGTTGCGATTTTTTTTTAACATGTTATCATGGCTTATTCTTCCCTCAAGGCATGATCTATTTTATCCTTATTGTCTTTTATCCGCCTTACTTGTATATGTATATATATTTTGTCATCATATATAATTTTGTAGTAGTTTTCTTTATCATCCATCATGGGATGATTTTTATCATATTTAATCACTATCTGCATGATACGTGTTTCCTTCAATATATATATTATACCCATCATATAACATGGAAGGATTCATTTTATCATTACATATTTCGTGCCTTATTTAATAATTACTTTCAGAATTTGTTTTCTGTAATTTTTTTTTATTTAGCAAAAGTCATCATGTCATAGGCTAATCATTATATACCATGATATTTCTTTCAGCTAACTATAATTATCCTTTCCTTTGATTGTATATGTATAACTATACCACACGAATGTCCTGATTGGTACTTAAATAAAGATGCTAGCATGTTTTAGGAGTTGGACTAGTCAGTTATTTCTAAACGACTTCTTGGCGCCCAAAATTTTTGTTATATAATATGTAATAGGGAAATGTTCTAACTGTATTGTTAGCAGAAAGAAGGTAGCAATGAAACCAGCACACCAGAGGCAAGGATGGGGTTGAAAGGACCTACCACAAGGAAGGCCTACTCCTCAAGACCAAAGAAGAAAGTGGAAGGGTGGTATATATACCCATGAATGGTAAGACAGATGACCTTGCTTACTTCCATACATATGATATGACTGTCCCCCATAACCTATGTTGATAACAGTGTGCTGACAGAATAATAACACACAAAAAAAACCCCTTTGCCAGGATGCACAATGCCCACTAATGTTCGGAATAATAAACATCTAGAATAGCATACCATCATTTTGATTAGCCTTATCTTCCCTATAGGTTTCGGTACACCTGGCTTCACCTAGTAATGGAAAATGCATTTTGCTAGAAATGGGCCTGCTTTCATAGTAACTGATGAAAGGCAGATGAATAATGAATAGCACAAACGCATTTGTCCATTACTTGGCAGGGGGAGGATTGTTGGGGCACGTTTTTTGTAACCATACCCCAACAGAAGGCGTATGTATAATCAAATCAAATGGATACATGGCTTCCCTCCCACATAGACTTACAGACCATCTTTTTGCCCAGAAACCTAGACAATTGATTACACCAGACTTCCATGCCGAAAGCTGATGCCTGGTGAAGGAAACACCAGTGACATCCAGGGACATCCGCGCTGGAAGCTGTTGTTCCATATGTACATATATTCCCCTCACCAAAAACTTAGGTAAAGGTGACCAAAAAAAATGGAGAAGGAAGATCTCTAAAGGACTGAACCTTATAAAATATCCTTCCCGAGAAAGGAAAGCGTTATATTACAGTTCAAGTGAAAAGGGGCCTGTGTCGATTTTTAGCTAAGACGGAGGGGGGCGATATATATATACCGTCCCGAGAAAAAGGGAGGATGGTATTTCAATCCATGTGGAAGGGGGGGCCTGGCGTCTGAAATTTTACACTATCGCCGTAGCTGTTTCTCTCTTTAGATTTTTTTGTTTTGGTAATACTATATGTTCTATTTCGATGGGAGAGGCCTGGGGCGTCTATGAAATTGATACTGGAGCCGTTGGCCATTTTGATTGGTGTTTCTTTCGGCGAATGAAAATGCCAGCCAATAGAAACTTTGGCTCGGCAGCGAATGGAAACGGGGAGAGACATGAATAAAAGAGGGTTTCTTGGCCAAAAGGCGGATTCGATCGGAGTCGCTCAGTGAGAGGACAGTCTTCAGACGGGAGATCAGACCTTTGCCGGCACTTTCGAGAAAAAGGTAAGCCATTTGTCATTATGACTTAGCGCCCCCCCTTTTTGTGTAGTAACCAACCTAGATTTCGCATGGGCCCTAAAGGGCTATAAAGTAACTTCAGGTCACCTCTATCTAAATTTTACTATGTAAATAGCATATCTCGTCAGTATAGACATGTTCCCAAATTTTAATTTATTTAAATAAATATCTAGAGAAAATTTCCTGTTTCCTCTCATACATATTTCATTCCTTTTGCTTTATGGTACTACACCCCACACCTTAATTTCACAAAGTGTACAAATTATAGAACAACCGACTCTGTTGAAATAGAGTTGTGTACTATATCTTTGCTGTGATATATTGACACAGCAACAGTTGCAAAATTACGACTTTATTAGGGCTACTTTGAGGCTAATTATCTGTCAGGTTTTAGTGATGTTTGTACTTTTATGTGTTTCAGTGCGTTATTCCATCTTTAGACCTTTGTCCTGACAATATTATATGCTCGATCCCTGCTTTAACTCAAACTCTTAATCAATTACAGAGTTTCCCCCGTTTTTTTTTTCTTTATTTATCCTGTTTGCACAAATTGCATTACATGTGATGATGTAAAGACATATGTCGATAGTGTATCATTGACAGCTGTGCTTCTATTATACAACATTAAGGTCTTGCTGCGGGTTATATACATGGGGTTGTTGGCCTAAATTGCTATATATATACGGAGGGTGTTTCCTTTCAAATGAAACGATTTCAAACGTCCGTTAGAACTTTATTTTTCGAACGTGAATTTTGTTCATGTGTTCTATGTGCTTCCCCTTCTTCTTGGCTATCTCCCTGCATCGGACTTTCCAAGCTGCGAACACTTCCTTGACTTTGGAGAGCGAAACATTCGACCACTCCTCTTGTGCGGCTTTCCAAAGAAGGAAACAGTTATAGCGTCATAGTGAAAAAGCTAAAAGCAGAAGGACTAGATGTTGGCAAAGCTACAATATGTAGGGTAGTAAATGGCATCGGAAAGAAAAGGGAAGCTGAATCCAATGGGCAAAAATTTCAAGTCGATCGACCACGTCCGGTGCGGACCCCCGCCACGGTTTCCAAGGTAAAGCGGCTAGCAACTACTGAAAATCCACCATCTCAGCGCCAACTTTCCAGAATGTGTGGAACATCGCTAAAAACGATAAATAACATCATTCACAAAGATTTGGAACTGGATACCCGACGAAAAGGCAAGGTTCACAAGCTCACCCCTTTCCACATGAAAAACCGTGCAACGAATGCCCGGAAGCTCTACGAGGAACACCTGGCCGGTTCCAGATCGGAATATACTGCAACATTGGACGAAGCATGAATGTATGTGACGTATTGCAATGGAATCCGGAAGATCTGTTACATCAAAAGAGGCAATCAGGTCCCGGATAATTGGGTTCACCAATGCTCCGAAACTTTCCTTAAAGGTTTCATGGTTGTCGGGGTAATGACTGGCCGTGGAGTCCTTCCGCTCATAAAGGTTCCATCGAAGGTGAAGGTGAACTCAGAATTCTATATAGAATGCGTTCTGAAACCTGTCATCGAACAACTGAAGGACCTTTACCCAGGGGAAATGGACAAAGTGTTCCTTCATCACGACAAAGCCTCTTCCCATACCTCCAACAAAACCCAACAGTTCCTACAAGAAATGAAGGACACCCTAGGCCTAAATTTTATCAGGAACTCGGACATTCCAGTGAAGTCTCCCGACGCCAGCCCACTGGATTTTTACGGGTTCGGTATGTTGAAAAAACGGCTCTTCAACCGACGTCCCAAAACTGAGGCCGGACTTTGGAAAGCCGCACAAGAGGAGTGGTCGAATGTTTCGCTCTCCAAAGTCAAGGAAGTGTTCGCAGCTTGGAAAGTCCGATGCAGGGAGATAGCCAAGAAGAAGGGGAAGCACATAGAACACATGAAAAAAATTCACGTTCGAAAAATAAAGTTCTAACGGACGTTTGAAATCGTTTCATTTGAAAGGAAACACCCTCTGTATATACTTAAGTAAGGAAACTTTAATAAGTCACATCGTGTATCCTCCCTTTTCATCTATCCAAACCGGGAACGCAACAAATCTTTATAAATCAAAAGGCATATATAAAAAGAATTCTTGAGAAATTCAATATGTCTCAAGCGAATAAAGTGGGAACACCAACTGATAATTCTACTGTTCCTGGGGAAGCAGAGATTCTAGAAAATGTTCCCTTTTGTGAAGCGATTGGTAGTCTGATGCATCTGAGCTGCTTAACAAGACCCGATATCACTTTTGCACTGAATAAAGTTTCTCAAAAACTTGCAGCACGAACAAAATATGACTGGGAAGCAGTTAAACGAATCTTCAAATAACTTGTAGGAACAACTGAATATGGAATTATGTACCAAAAGGGTCATAAAGTAGGAGTTTTGGAATCTTTCAGTGATGCAGATTTTGCTGGAGACCCAGAAACTAGAAGATCTACCAGTGGAGTTGTGTGCAAACTGGCTGGTGGTGCTATTTCTTGGCTTAGCCAAAAACAAAGATCAATATCTTTTGAGGAAGAAAACATTTTTTGCAACAAGTTTATTTTATTCTGCAATTTGGCAAGCTTTCAGGCGTTAGCCCATCATCAGGCCGATTTCGCAAATATATATAAAAATAATACAAAATCTAAACTATATATAGGCGTAGAACTGATCTTACCGGAAATAAACAGTGTAATAAAATATATCGTATACACCGATACATGCAAATGTGCCGAAAACTTTAAAATAAAATAAAAATAAAAAATTTAAAAACAAACTATGAAATTTGAGATACGCTAAGATTACATAAAAAGGACTAAATTAAGATTTGGAAATTACAATAAGACAAAAAACCGACTATGAATTTATACAACTAATTTAGCTATGGGATATATGAAGGTACTGCTGTGGTATATCGATCCTTCTGTTAATGCTCTTTTTATCGTTCGAAACCAAGGATTCCAGTATAAGTCTATTATGTTTGGAGAATATATTTCGGAAGTAACACTTGACTTCCTGTAGGTTAAAATGGTGGCCAGTAGAATCCTCATGTTGATAAATAAAAGATCTGCTATCTCGGTTCTTTACGTTCCTAATATGCTCTTTAACTCTGGTACCAACAGTTCGGCCGGTTTCCCCCACGTAAGAAGCGGTACATTGTTGGCAAGATAATGAATAAACCGCATTTTGCTGGTCACTCGGTTCTGTCTTAACCTGAGATTTCGTGATTGGATGTCTGACTAATTGGCCGATGGATCGAGAGCCTACAAAAACAGGCCTAATCCCAAATTTCCTCAAAACATCTGCTAGCCTTTGATTAGTAGGGGAATACTGCAAATAACAATTAGATCGATATACCTGCCGGTTTCGGGGAAGGAACCCTTTATAAGTGTGTTTCATCACAAATGAGGCTGGGAATCCATATCTCTGGAGGTTTCGGATGATGTTGCTCTTTTCAATCTTTCTGAAGCCTGGAAGGGAGCAATGCGTGATAATTCTTTTTGTCAATGTTTTGACTATGGAAATCTTGTGACTTATCGGGCCAAATGAGTTGAAATTGAGGTATGACGGCTCTATTCCTTTCTTATAATAAACGGTCGAATGGAATTTGTGTTCGGTTCTGAGGATGAGTATGTCCAAATAAGGCAAGGCGGCCTCTGTCTCTGTCTCCATAGTGAATTTTATCTGGGAGTTGTAACTGTTCAGAGTGTTTAAAATCAGGTTTCCTTTGTCCTCTTCAAACTCGCAAAAGATGTCATCAATATAGCGGTGCCATCTTTTTATGCCAAGGTGTTTGAAGGTAGTGATCCACTTGTCTATTTTCAACATGACAATTTCAGCCGCTATCAATGAAAGTGGGCTCCCCATAGGGGAACCACAAATCTGTTGGTAGATTAAATCTTCAAACTTGAAATTATTCAATGAAAGGCAGAGCTGGAATAAAGTGACGACCCTACTGTTTTCAATGGAATCAGTAGAATTTTGGGCCAGTATTTCTTTCAGGTTTTCCACGATTAGATTGTGCGGTAAGCTAAGGAACAAGGATACAACATCAAAGGAGCCCATGATACATCCCGGATTTGGTTTGGAATTCCGTAATTTAATGATGAAATCAGGTATGTTACTGATGGAAAAGGAATTGTAAGGGCGTATCACTGGAGACAGGAATGAAGTTAAGAACCTTGATAATGGCATAGCTGGCGAAAGATGGTACGCTATTATTGGTCTCAGAGGGATATCCTCTTTATGTAGCTTCGGTAACCCATAGATGTAAGGGATTCAGATCGATCTTCAGAGAGATCGACCAAACCACTAATTCGAAAACAGTAGCCCTGTTTAAGCGGAAACTGGCATCCTTAAAGAAAGAAAAACTGATAACCGACGCCCAATTCAAAGAATTCACATCTTCCACCAACCGAATCCCTTACATCTATGGGTTACCGAAGCTACATAAAGAGGATATCCCTCTGAGACCAATAATAGCGTACCATCTTTCGCCAGCTATGCCATTATCAAGGTTCTTAACTTCATTCCTGTCTCCAGTGATATGCCCTTACAATTCCTTTTCCATCAGTAACATACCTGATTTCATCATTAAATTACGGAATTCCAAACCAAATCCGGGATGTATCATGGGCTCCTTTGATGTTGTATCCTTGTTCCTTAGCTTACCGCACAATCTAATCGTGGAAAACCTGAAAGAAATACTGGCCCAAAATTCTACTGATTCCATTGAAAACAGTAGGGTCGTCACTTTATTCCAGCTCTGCCTTTCATTGAATAATTTCAAGTTTGAAGATTTAATCTACCAACAGATTTGTGGTTCCCCTATGGGGAGCCCACTTTCATTGATAGCGGCTGAAATTGTCATGTTGAAAATAGACAAGTGGATCACTACCTTCAAACACCTTGGCATAAAAAGATGGCACCGCTATATTGATGACATCTTTTGCGAGTTTGAAGAGGACAAAGGAAACCTGATTTTAAACACTCTGAACAGTTACAACTCCCAGATAAAATTCACTATGGAGACAGAGACAGAGGCCGCCTTGCCTTATTTGGACATACTCATCCTCAGAACCGAACACAAATTCCATTCGACCGTTTATTATAAGAAAGGAATAGAGCCGTCATACCTCAATTTCAACTCATTTGGCCCGATAAGTCACAAGATTTCCATAGTCAAAACATTGACAAAAAGAATTATCACGCATTGCTCCCTTCCAGGCTTCAGAAAGATTGAAAAGAGCAACATCATCCGAAACCTCCAGAGATATGGATTCCCAGCCTCATTTGTGATGAAACACACTTATAAAGGGTTCCTTCCCCGAAACCGGCAGGTATATCGATCTAATTGTTATTTGCAGTATTCCCCTACTAATCAAAGGCTAGCAGATGTTTTGAGGAAATTTGGGATTAGGCCTGTTTTTGTAGGCTCTCGATCCATCGGCCAATTAGTCAGACATCCAATCACGAAATCTCAGGTTAAGACAGAACCGAGTGACCAGCAAAATGCGGTTTATTCATTATCTTGCCAACAATGTACCGCTTCTTACGTGGGGGAAACCGGCCGAACTGTTGGTACCAGAGTTAAAGAGCATATTAGGAACGTAAAGAACCGAGATAGCAGATCTTTTATTTATCAACATGAGGATTCTACTGGCCACCATTTTAACCTACAGGAAGTCAAGTGTTACTTCCGAAATATATTCTCCAAACATAATAGACTTATACTGGAATCCTTGGTTTCGAACGATAAAAAGAGCATTAACAGAAGGATCGATATACCACAGCAGTACCTTCATATATCCCATAGCTAAATTAGTTGTATAAATTCATAGTCGGTTTTTTGTCTTATTGTAATTTCCAAATCTTAATTTAGTCCTTTTTATGTAATCTTAGCGTATCTCAAATTTCATAGTTTTAAATTTGTTTTTAAATTTTTTATTTTTATTTTATTTTAAAGTTTTCGGCACATTTGCATGTATCGGTGTATACGATATATTTTATTACACTTTGTTTATTTCCGGTAAGATCAGTTCTACGCCTATATATAGTTTAGATTTTGTATTATTTTTATATATATTTGCGAAATCGGCCTGATGATGGGCTAACGCCTGAAAGCTTGCCAAATTGCAGAATAAAAGAAACTTGTTGCAAAAAATGTTTTCTTCCTCAAATTACTGATTGCAATTATTTAGGTTTTTATAGTGATCAATATCTTTGTCAACAACTGAGGCCGAACTCGTGGCAGCAAGCAATACAGCAAAGGAAGTCATTTGGTTAAATAGACTTATAAGTGAAATTTCTCCACTAAAAGAACAACCAATTATAAAAGTTGATAATGCAAGTACAATTAAATTGATCAAAAATCCTGAATTTCATAAGAGAACCAAACATATAGAAGTAAGACACTATTTTGTGAGAGAAAAGTATCAAGAAGGTATTTTCAATGTAGAACATATTTCTGGAAAAGATCAAGTTGCTGACATTATGACCAAAGGGCTCCCTAAGCCGCGTTTCCAAATGCTGAGATATCTACTGGGTATGAGGGACATTTGAAATCTGATTAAGGGGAAGTGTTGAAGATATTAATCTGTGATTTTAAATGTTTCTTTTTTACCAGTACTTTTGTTTTGTTTTGCTTTTCCTAAAATGTTTCTTCTTCATTATTATTTGTTCTATAAGCAAAGCTTTGTTTTTTGAGACTTTAATAAACAAATTCAAGTTTATTATATTTTTGTTTGGAGCTCCTGTTGAATGAGGTGGTGAGAAACAGAGCTGGAGCGTTTGCGTTGTTCAAATTTTGGAAGACGGCTGAAGAGAAAACGAAGCTATATACATAATCTAATTGATGTAAATAATTATATGTAAATAATCTTTGTCAGGACTAGAATGAGGAATCATGTATGGGACTTTGATTCCAGTAAAAGGCTTGTTGCTGTTGTTGTATATAGTTACAGTGTAGAAAATACTAACTATACCTACTACTTATAGGTTTCTCTCTATATTCTTAGTTCTCTTCTCTTCAATTACTTTGTAAACTGGCGAATCCTTTATAGGACGAGAGGTCCTCAATAAAGGCTTTTGTTGTTGTAAAAATAAATATAATATATTTTGTGTGCTTTTAAAGTTAAAACACAACAAAAATATATATTTTTTAAACAGAAACATATTGATATCTTAATATCATTTTTTCAAATATATTGATCAAAAGAGAAATTATAGATGTGTCTTAGCATTTTCCAGTTACAGTTTAAAATAACTTTAATTGGGCGCTGCTAAAAAAATCAACCCAATTCATCATATTTACAATAATGAAGAGGGTGGGTATAAACAATGATTCATTTAAAATTATGTTATGGTATCAAAGTCCTTAGGTTGGAATCTTGGGGCTTTGGGGATCATGTTTTTAGAGAAGCTTTTCCTGGGTATCTTGATATTTTACAATTTTTTTTTAAATGCCTCCTGGGATAAAAACATTGAGAGGGTCTTATCAGTTCCTTTCCCAGATTTGATCAGGAATATTTCTGGATTTATATTGAAACTCAACTTTATTAATGGCTGTGTTTAGCAAGGGAAAAAGCATTATGTGTCTCCAGTAGATTTTTCAATTTTGCTATTAGATACTTCCCACTTTATGTGTGTAGACTTTTTAAAAATATGATAATGATATGTTCTAAAATAATGGTGCTTAGAAACGGTGGAAGGACAGCTCGTTCTGAGACATGGTTTTGGGGTCAGCAACCCCTGACAATAGTAGCTAAGTATATGTGATGTGCTGCTGTCGTGGTAGTGATTGTGCAGTCGTGGTGGTGATTGTGCAGTCGTGGTGGTGAGTGATAATGCACACAGAGACGAATCAAAGGAGAATCCAAGGCATCGGGGAGAGAACGTAACGACCTTGCGGCCACCTACTAATGGACTATCTGTTCTGCTGTTAACGAACTTTCTAACTGACTGTCTAACGAACTTCTAACCCACTGTCTGCTATGTTGCAACACTCAACCGTCTACCTAACCTTGACTCTGATTGGTTGCGGGGCAAGCCGTTAGCTCAGGCGTAACGGCGCGCCTCGGTGTCTAGCGTTTGATCTTAGGTTTTGGTTTTCTATAGTTTGACCTTGGTTGCTACGTTCTCTAGATGCCTTTGTATTTATTTGAACACACCAAATCGATACATACAAAGTTAATGGATTAACAGAGGATTGGGTACAATGATTGAAAGTCAACATAGAGTAGGGGGTGTAAGAAGGGGTGGGGAGTATATACACAGGTGTTTTCATCCTTAAATTACCACATATACATATCTGGGTTACCCTCTGACTACAAGAATTTCGACCCAATATGCTTCCCAATACTTTAGAAACAAAGCACTGAATGCAACTAATGCACTTTGGAGAATCCTTACAAAGGCGCGAATAGTCGTTTACCTCAGTGATGAAACTTCTTAACACTATTGTTCTTCCTACGTTACTATATGCGGCACCAATGTGGGCAATTAACCAGCTGAAGACAGTCAATAATACCCAAGATGCATTTCTTCGTCGTCTCTTAGACTTACCAAACTTCACACCAGGATATATCTTCAGAAGAGAATGTGGAAGAATATCAACTGAACTTAATGCTGTAAAATTCACATTAAAGTTTTGGGTCAGGATCTTAAAAATGAAGACGAGCAGATTACCACATGCTTGCTTAAACTATCTCTGGAAAGTCACCGCGAAAAATGAAATAGAAAACAGTTTTATTCAAAATTTAATAAAAATTTTAGACTCTAAGGGATATTCCTTTCTTAAGGGCTGCGAAGACTACTTAGCCATACAGAAAGAACTGCCAGGCATAATTAGAACCACCACAGACCAACTAATTCAAAACGATCAGATGAAAATCATTGATTCAACCCACTTTGCTCACTACAAATTTTTGAGTGAATCATTCATGACAGAGGAGTACCTACGATTAAATATCTCGCTTCCCAACAAAAGACTAGTTGCACAACATAGAGTTTTATGGCAATTTTTCAGGGAAGAAAGAAAAGACTCCTGAAAAGAAAATGGCCGGAACTGTTTACTTTGTAAGGATCTCATGGATGATAATTTGGTTCACTATTTCTTCCAATGCCCTCTCTTAACAGAAAAAGTACTGAAATTTTCCCAAGCCCTAACTTTGGTAAATTTAGATACCATCGCATATGTCAACTTCTCTCTTCAGCTCTGGATGATGAATTACTGATTGTTAGATACTTTTAAGTTCTGCACAGAAGCTAGGCGCATGAGAAAGAATGCAGGGTATAGGATACTGGAGTATGACCTATCTGTAAATAGGTAACTGAATGTGAGACAAACTTTATTTTGTTGTGAATGTTTCCTTTTCCCTCTCCTCTTGTTGATGTGTAAATACGGCGAATCCTGTGTGGGGCGGAATGCCCTAAATAAAGGCTTTTGTTGTTGTTGATAATGATATGTAGATGATGTGTATAGAAATATAACTATTTATAATTTGTAGTTACATTTTAAAATGTTAATTATACGAGGAAAAAATTAATATTAAAATATTTCAAAACAAAATTATTAGAAAATAATATGCTATTAATATGATTCATATTTTTGCTGTGTTCTTTAATAAAGCTGAAAAGTATAGAGAAGAGAGGGGGAGGGAGAAGATAAAGGAAGAAATAGATAAAAGCAGATGGTATTGACAATGCACCTACTCTCAAGAATATAAGAAGAATAGGGTAGAAAGATTTAGTAACACCCAGACCTGTAATCTCTTGCTGAAGGATCACTTTTAGGTAAAAACGAACATCATGCAGTGGACAACAAATGTTTGAAAAGGAGTTGCACTTAGGAATCTATGGTTCACCATTTTGCCTATAAGGAAAAAAATCGAAATGAACAAAATATATGGATGGTAGATGGATTGAAAAAATGTGGGAGTGAATTGACACAATAAAACATTTGGTGCGCCTTTAGATGTTTCGTGAAAGACAAGGTAGATGAAGGCAGGATGATTGTGTTATATATAAAAAAGTAGATGCAGTTGAATCTTGCTATAAAAACTTTATTTGAAATAAATATTTTGGAATTTTATGACTGGATTGTTGTTATAATCATGATTAAAACGATAAGGACATAAAACTTAGGACTTTGTGAATCATTACCTGTGTTGGGACACCTCGTGACCATAATATGCCAAAATAACCCAGAACCCCACCTAACCTAACCATATCCCCCTTTTGACCATCTAAGCCACAAACCTCTGGTGATTGCGAGGTGTCGAGATGGAGCCTGAAGCCGCCTTTAGCCTTGGCAGCACGAAGCCAGAGACTGAGATCCCCTTCCTGTGGTCAAGCCACCTGACTTGTGGTGGATGACCTGGCCCTACCAAGCTAGTCCAAGATGGACTCAGACGTCCCTTCCCTGTAGTCAAGCCACCAGTATCAAGCCAGACTCCAGCATGCCTATGGGCAAGCCACAAGCCCATGGTGGGTGTTATAATCACCATCTTCATGCAGAACACCAGCTCCACCACGAGCCCTGAACCTTTCCCAAGATGCCCTAATCCAATAATATTAATTATATTTTATAATTATTTTTTTAATTCAATATTTTCGTTTTTTTGTGTGAACTTTTCTTTAATAATTTTTTATATTTAATTTATTTTTATTATTTTTTAAAGATACCTTTTTCATTTTTATTTTCACAGAAAGAAGAGTGATGATAGCCTTGGGGGGTGAGTCCAGCAACACTGGGGCAAGGAAGCGGGATATTTACATTTTTATATTTACATTTTTTTTAGCAAGAGTTTGATTTCTTCCTGGGAAGCTAAAGACTTGGAGTTGCGGAGGGCTCAGGCCGCTGGCTGCGGCCTTAGCCGCCCTTTTTCGAATCATGGACTTTGGTGGCTGTCGAGGTAGGTGGGGATAACATGGAATTTTGGCATAATAGGCCTGTATAAAGTTTATATATACTTTTAAAAAAACCTCCCTTTTAACCATATATATGTCATAATTTGTATATAATTAAATGCAACCCCGACCCACTATGTATGTACCATGTATGATTTTCAAAGATTTAATAAAAGAATAAGGTAACTGGAGGAAAGAAAGTAACAAAAGACATAGAAAGTAGATCTAGAGGAGAGCATATTTATTAATAACGACGCAGTTAACCTTCTGACCCCAGGTCCCTGCGAGCTAAGTTTAAACCAACACTTCCTGGAAAAACAGGACGTATCTAGTGACCAGAAGTTATAAATGTTAAAGCTAACACCCAATATTTCCGGCAAAGACAGGACGTATCTAATATCCGTCGAAGTTATAAGCGTCAAGCTACCCGACACTTCCTAACCCAGGCCGGGCGTAACTAACACTAAAGGAAGCCGCCGGCCAATCAGAAGATAGCATCTAAACAGGTCAACCAATAGGGAAAGATCAGGTGATCATCTCTCAACCAATCAGAGAGAAACTGAGTCTTGGTGTTAAATCGGAAAGCAAGAATGGTCAGTTACGTTTTCGCTCTCATAGGAACAACACCTACAGTTGTTCAGTGGCTCTCGCCGAGTTCGGACAGTTGCTCCTTCGCTTCCAACAAGGTAACATCTACTCTAGAGATCTCTCTCTCCGCTCATTTCATCTAAATCCCATCATCGCCATGTGATCAACTAATTAATAAGTCAAATCGCTCAACTCTTCTCAAGCTTTCTTCCCTCCAACCCAGTTGCCTTTTATTTTCAAACTCAATCATGTGTCCTGATTATTCCTAACTGTATGCTGCAACTTCCACTCAAACGGCTGCGCTTCAACCAAATCTCACCATTCACATCCAACAACAAGAAACCCCGCAACGATATTGCCACAGAACGGTTAAGTCGACAGGATAGTGAGATGGAATTAAATCAGGATCCCATAAGCGTAAAGTCAGACGGTCCAACGGAAACAATGGAAAGAAGGCAAGAAGTAAGAGGGAGCGAACCGGGAGGAGGAGGACAGGAGATGACCGGCCGAGAGACAACTGCGCCCCTAGCGGACGCCGTCAACCAGTTGTCAACGCTCCTGACGCGAGTAAAAATTTCTGATGGAGCGGAGTCGGCAATCTCGCCTTTCGACGGCACATACAGCGCGACACAGTTTTTCCAGACGTTCGACCGAAAAATGGAAGACGCATCCATGGAAGAACAAGAAAAATTACTGCGCCTGCCAAACTACCTGGTGCGACAACCCCTGGAGCTCTTCAGGAAACTTCGATTGGCCGACCGGAGTTATTTCCAGGTGAGACAAACCCTCCTAGATCTCTACCCTGAATCAAGCGAAGCGTCCTTTGCGAAATATTTCGCCATGAAGCTCACTGGACAAGCCAACTTAGAGACCTACTACCGGGAAAAAACCGCCATGGGATTGCAACTAGGACTTCCACAAGAGGTGATCCTCGAGACGCTGACAGAAGGACTGCCATTCAGCGACCAGCGCCTAGTCCGCGTAGTACCTCCCGAGAACCTAGGAGAATGGTTCCGACTGGTACAGCGGATCCACGGGCCCAGTGTACCGGCAACACGATCCAGAGAAGATCAACCACCCACAATGTCGGGTCCGTACCACAGCACATCCCGACGCCCAGGTGCATGGAATGCACCTCTTCCGCCGTCCAACTGCAAGTTCTGCGGCGCGAGACACTGGCACAGCGAATGCCGACGTCGACCAATCCCGACGACCCACGAAAAAGTCCGGACAGTGCAAACGGTCCCAAAATCACCAGTTCCGACTTCATCACAACCAAGTCAAGCCAGAGACACCTCAGCCGGGCAGCCCTTTCGAGACTGAGGTAGGATCCCTAAACCAACTAACTGTCAAACTCTTTCTAGCCCCTAATGTATCATGCCCCTTTTTAATTGATACAGGCGCCAGCCTGAGTATAGTGCCATATAATATTTATCATATGCTAAAAACCCACCTGCCTAATTTAACCCTTGAGGGACATTCACTACACCTCCAAACCCTAAACGGATTTGCAAAAACCATGGGTAAACTCTCTATCCCACTGACAATAGGACAAATATCACGAAAGGAGTATTTCCATGTAGTGAATGCACCAATGCCATTCGGAATTCTTAGTATCAATAGCCTCCATAAATTCAGATTAACCATAGATTTTAATAAATGCACTATACTCCAGCTGGGCGCCCCATTGTCTACCCTTTCCTACCATTTTAATCATGTGTCCAATGTATGCACGTACTGGCAGTGTCAGGCGATGTCACAAAAAATTTTCCCCACATCCCAACTTTCCGCCTATGACAACCATTGCGTGCATTCATTGAGAAAACCCCACTTATCTACATGCCCCTTTTTCACTAAAGCCAATTGCCCTTTTTACATGCCCTCAAATAATCAAACCACAACAACTTCAACTTATGAACCTGTCCAAAACGCACCCACAAAGCGGGATAACTCGCATACCAAAAACATAGGTGATCACACACCGTTGCACAACTCTCATATGACCAACCCACACAACGAACTCGACACTCACACTAATACACAACAAAACCCTTTACCACATGCATACTACAACACAACACCTAACACTCATTATACACCACAGTTCACAACACTTCTACAAAGGTACACTCACATTTTTTCACAGGACAAATTCAACGTACCATGCTTACGGATTCCACCAGTAAAAATACCCACGAATTCCGAAAAATAATCACCATACGTCCATATCGTGTTCCGATATGTGACCAACAAGAAATCCGTAACCAAATACAACAAATGCTGGAGAACGGCATCATAGAACAATCTTTTTCACCTTTCTCGAGCCCTGTCACCCTCGTCACTAAGCGCGACAAGACCAAACGGTTTTGTATCGATTATAGGAAGGTGAATGAGCTAATCAGCTCTGATGTCCATCCCCTCCCGAGAATCGAGGATATCCTAGACCGCCTCGCACAGGCCAAATATTTCTCCACGGCCGACATATCCTCTGCGTATTGGCAAGTCCCAATACACCCCGATTCTCGACCACTGTTAGCATTTGCCACCTTTGAAGGATTATACCAACCCACTCGATTACCTTTCGGGTTAAAAACCAGTCCTCAGATTTACGAACGAGCCATAAGTCAGGTCCTACAGAGACACGGACTTGACTGTGTGGCACATTACTTTGATGATTTCATCATTTACTCCAACACATTGGAGGAACATCAAAACCACCTGCGACAATTTTTCGCCTTTTGCGAAGCGGAGAAGTTACAACTTAACTTCGCAAAATGCGAATTTTTTAAACAATCCATAAATTTTCTAGGTTACACCATCACAGCTGGTACAATTACACCACTTACACGCAATACCGACATCATCCACGCCATTAAACAACCACACAACCGAAAAACACTACAATCCTTCTTAGGCGCTGTGAACGTCTATAACAAATTCATTCCGGAATACGCTCGCTTGCGAGCACCACTCAACAATCTCCTCAAAAAGGACGTCGTGTGGAACTGGAATGAAGCTTGTCAAGAGGCGTTCATTGACCTGAAAGGAAACCTCACACAACACCCCATTTTACACCTTTACAAAGAAGGTCTGCCATGCCAAGTGTATTGCGATGCATCCACCCTCGGTATAGCAGGCATTCTCAAACAAGTTCACCCTGACGGAAACGTATATCCAGTTCAATATTTCAGCCGAACATTGCGCCCACACGAGAAAAACTACTCCATCTCTGAACTTGAGTGCTTAGCAATCGTTGAGAGTGTGGAGAAGTTTCGCATCTATCTTATGGGCAGAAAGTTTACAATATTTTCTGACCATCACGCATTGCAGTGGTTGAAAACCATCAAGAACCCGTCCGGTAGACTGTTTCGATGGAGTTTACGACTATCGAGTTACGAATATGAGGTCCGCTACATAAAGGGAAAACTACAATATGAAGCAGATCTCTTGTCCCGTAACCCGTTTTGTGGATTCTTGGACGCCACCCTTATCAAGACCCACCAACCTCCTCCATCGAAAGAGTCTAGTTTGACCATTGATCATAATGGATTACATACAGTTTCCCGAAAAGGTGTAACCAAGATTATACTTCCAAAACCACTCATACAACAACTCTTACAAACAGTACACACACAATACAATCACCCCGGTATTTCCCAAATGTCACGAATTATTTCCACACAATATTACTGGCAAGGTATGTCAAAAGATATTAAACAAAAAGTTAAGACCTGTCCCACCTGCCAATTAACAAAACGTCCAGTAGGACCCACTTACGGAGAATTAAGTCAACCTCCGGAATCTAAAGAACCCTTCGACCTTTTATCTCTGGACACCATAGCAGGATTTGCCAAATATGGCAACACCAAGATATACCTCCATGTGGTAGTCGATCATTTTTCACGCTACGCGTGGGCTTTTCCATCTAAATCCACCAGTACCACCACCTACCAACAGGTACTTAAGCGAGTATTCCAGGATGGTTCTCCAAAACGCCTTCTTACGGATAGAGCCCCTGCCTTCACTTCACCCAAATTTCGTAGTTTTCTACTTAATAGAAATATTCACCCATTGCTCACAACCAGTAACAATCCACAGGCCAACGGTCTATGTGAACGCCTGAACGCCACCCTCACGGGAAAACTTAGGTTATTACACCTAGAAAATCCTAAGGTCGCATGGACCAAGTTGGTCAAGAAGGTTACACTTATATATAACAAGACACCCCACTCTACCACAGGTTTTCCACCCATATACTTAATGTTTGGTATCCTACCCCCAGAAATCTCTAATCATAACACACCGTACCCAGATATCGACAAAGCTAGAAAAATTGCACACACACGCACACAAAACAAACATTTACAAGACAAAAACACTTATGACCAACGACACAAGCAACCACATTTCGAAGTAGGTGATCTAGTGTTAGTAAAATTATATCACCACCCAAATACAGGGAAACTTGCGCCATATTTCACAGGACCTCACACAATATTAGAAATTATTTCACCAAATGTGGTCCGCATAGATCGACCAAATCAACCACTTCAAAGAGACACTGACACAATCCACGTCAACAAACTTAAATTGTATACAGAAAAAATCCATTATATATCACCACCCGCCGTTAACACCTATCATATAAAGCACAACCCCAATTACACGTTCCCTTTCAAACATTTAACACCCGAATTATTCCCAACAGAGTCATTAAGGTTCAAACCCACCAGCAGCGAACCTTTCAGGCATTTAGACCCTGCCATTTTTGCAACAAGACGATTTACCTCACTCTTCCCCGATGTTAAAAACTGCAAACCTGACAACCAGCTCAATCATATCACACCACCCCCTAAAGATATCAAACAGGAGAACTGCGAACCTACCAATCATTTAAATTCTACAATTAATAAGGATCAAGCAAATATTTCAAAATTCCCATTTACAAAAATACGGGAGAACATGGGGCAATATCCTATATTTCATCTGATTCTTATCCTTTGTTTGTTACTTCTGCCATACAACTGTATCCCAATTTTAGTCATCAATTACTTGCTTATCTATGCCATGCCCGCGCAGAAAATCTTCGAACTACAAGAGGTAGTTTTTAATTTAGGACAAACATTTATAAAACTTCTCATAATTTTAGGAACCATCTTCGCAGAAAATCTAAATAAACTCCGAAGAGATAGCAGTAACTGAAAAGATGACCAAACAATGTCGGAGAAATCACGCTCCAAAAACAAGATCTGAGCCGCACCAAAAATAAATAGACGGCAGGAAACGAGAATTTTGAGACACCACGACAGGAAGTGTAGTCCGCAGCGATAAATTCGGCCTCTGCAAACAAAACGGAACGCCTCGTCCGATCTCCAATTTCATTCCCTCTCGTTTGCCCGACACACCCCACTTCCGTATCTCTAATTACAATGAGAAGATCCCCTATTGAGGTCAACTGGGAACCTCGCTATGCCACCGATTTTTGATTCCAGTTCGAGTCTACATATCGATTTTTACCACCCAATTACACATCCACGAGGTAACACATAGAACTAGCTCACACATTTCTTACACAACAGACTTCTAACATTTTTTCACAACACACACACAAAGACAAAAAATTACACATAAAGGTTATATAGATTTCCATGTCTCCTGTACACACAGCATAAACGCACTTGAGGGCTAGAATCACGTTTTTCACCTAAGTGTCGCTACAGATGAGACAAAAAATTTATAGGGCATAATTGAGCAAGTAAAACATTTATAGGGCAAAATGGAGCAACCAATACATGTAGATCAGGGCATGTAGATACCAAAGGGTTCCAACCAATACACCTTATTTTTCATATCAATCATTTTCATTATTTTCTCTCAATTAAAATTTAAATATTTAATCAATTTATCAATTTATTCAACTTATTACCACTTTTAATCATTAATTATCATTTTTTTTTCAATTAGTTTATATTATCATTTTTATTTATCAATTATCATTCTATTTACCACTTAGCTTAAACTGCCACAACTCAATCATCAACGAAAACTCATTGGTTTTCGATTGAACTAAAAACATTAAATCACACTTTGTTGTTGAAACCTTTTTATTTTTCATTTTTCTTTTTCCAAACACTCGACTTTGATTTCGCTCAACCACTTTTATTTTATTTGATTTCAAAATACCTTATGAAATTTTATTTTTATTTTGATTTCTCACAAGCCCTAATAAAATTCCTTCGGTTTCCATTCCCAATCTCGAGCTAGAATAATGGTTAGGCATTTTTCCTTCCTTTTTTTTTCTCACCACTCAACCAAGCACTCAACTTTGATTTCGCTCAAAAAACTTTTATTTTATTTTTATTTTTGATTTCTCAAAAGACCTAATAGAATTCCTTCGATTTCATTCCCAATCTCGAATAGAATATGGTTAGGCATTTTTCCTTTTTTTTTTTTTCGCCATTCAACCAAGCACTCAACTTTGATTTCGCTCAAAAAACTTTTATTTTATTTTATTTTGATTTCAAAAGACCTTATGAAATTCCCTCGAATTCTTTTCCAAATTCGAGCAAAAAAAAGTAACTAGGCATTTTCCCTTATCACCATGCAACAAAATAATTTTTCTTTTTCAACCAAAAACATTCAATTTTGATTTCATTCAACTATTTTTA
This sequence comes from Cordylochernes scorpioides, assembly GCA_030710605.1. Classification (NCBI taxonomy): domain Eukaryota; kingdom Metazoa; phylum Arthropoda; class Arachnida; order Pseudoscorpiones; family Chernetidae; genus Cordylochernes; species Cordylochernes scorpioides. The sequence goes on from CP092880.1 coordinate 54,835,294, forward strand.
TATTGTTTTTATTTTGATTTCAAAAACCTTAATAGAACTCCCTCGATCTTCTTTCTTATATCGAGTAGAATTCGTTTAGGCACATTTTCCTTTTTTAGCCTACTATGTACCATAGCATTCAATGATTTCTTACAATTAAAAATTTTTGATTTCTATTAATTATACTCAACCTATATCATCAACACCATTCTATCTTACTTTTATGTCACCAGCAATGCTTGTATATAGCCCCTCAATACCCACAACTAATTTTCCCACAAAATTATTTTTCACTTTACAGAATTCTCTCAGGCTAACCCCTTCTTGAATTCTTCACATGTAGGGGGCGCATCTGTCATAATTTGTATATAATTAAATGCAACCCCGACCCACTATGTATGTACCATGTATGATTTTCAAAGATTTAATAAAAGAATAAGGTAACTGGAGGAAAGAAAGTAACAAAAGACATAGAAAGTAGATCTAGAGGAGAGCATATTTATTAATAACGACGCAGTTAACCTTCTGACCCCAGGTCCCTGCGAGCTAAGTTTAAACCAACACTTCCTGGAAAAACAGGACGTATCTAGTGACCAGAAGTTATAAATGTTAAAGCTAACACCCAATATTTCCGGCAAAGACAGGACGTATCTAATATCCGTCGAAGTTATAAGCGTCAAGCTACCCGACACTTCCTAACCCAGGCCGGGCGTAACTAACACTAAAGGAAGCCGCCGGCCAATCAGAAGATAGCATCTAAACAGGTCAACCAATAGGGAAAGATCAGGTGATCATCTCTCAACCAATCAGAGAGAAACTGAGTCTTGGTGTTAAATCGGAAAGCAAGAATGGTCAGTTACGTTTTCGCTCTCATAGGAACAACACCTACAGTTGTTCAGTGGCTCTCGCCGAGTTCGGACAGTTGCTCCTTCGCTTCCAACAAGGTAACATCTACTCTAGAGATCTCTCTCTCCGCTCATTTCATCTAAATCCCATCATCGCCATGTGATCAACTAATTAATAAGTCAAATCGCTCAACTCTTCTCAAGCTTTCTTCCCTCCAACCCAGTTGCCTTTTATTTTCAAACTCAATCATGTGTCCTGATTATTCCTAACTGTATGCTGCAACTTCCACTCAAACGGCTGCGCTTCAACCAAATCTCACCATTCACATCCAACAACAAGAAACCCCGCAACGATATTGCCACATATATAGTTTTTTCTTTAATACTTTTTTTTTAAATCTTATATATATGCAGTGATTCTATTAAGTAATTTTTCTTTGTTTTTAATAAATATACCTGATGTATATCTTGTAGGGGTGTAGACAAGGTACTTGGTTACACTTAGGACAAGAGCCTTGCACTACCTAATTTATTAAAGCATAGGTTATATAAAGATTTAAAAAAAGGGAAAGAGAGGAAACAAAGAGGTTACATCCTCTGTAGAAGGTAAAAAAAACAACAGCGTCGTTAGGTTAAACTTTACAGTCAGTAGAAGGAGGGGGGGGGGGGGGCGACGTCATCCTTCCGGTCACGTGTTATACTTGAGTGGCGGCGCTGGTGTCCAACATATCCCCTCCCGGAATAACTTCAGCTGGACGTTTATTCCGATAGTCCATCAGCGCTCTACAGTACTTTTCATGCTGGCTTCTAGCAAGAGGCTTGGTAAGGAAGTCAGCAGGGTTCTCAGCACTCGGAGTGTAGAAAAGTTCGATTGCTTCTTCTGAGATCTTTTCTCGAACAAAATGGTACTTTACGGCAAAATGTCTAGTTTTCGATTTGTCGATGTAATTTTCCGCATGGGAAATTGCAGCTTGGTTGTCGCAGAATAATTTTGTTTCTCCACAAATCAAACTTGACATTTTCAGCTGTTCCATCAGATTCCGTACCCATGTGATGTCCTTCACAGCTGATGACAGTGCAATGTATTCCGATTCCATAGTACTCAAAGCGGTAACTGTTTGTTTGGTGCTCCAGCTAAAATGATGAGATGTCCAGATACTCCTTTTCGATCTACAATGTCTGAGGCCCAACTTGCATCCGAAAAGGCAATCAAAGGTTTGCCAGTGGATCTGTAAGTTATGCCAAAGTCCTTGGTGCTCTTCAGATAACGCAGCACGCGTTTCCCAGCTTCCCAGTGTTTTCTTGTGTAGTTATCACAGTATCTGGATAGGGTCCCGACTGCGTAGGCGATGTCGGGCCTGGTTCTCTGAGAAAGGTATGACAGTCCTCCGATCAGTTCACGGTATGGAAACCGCTCATTGGAATTTCCATTTTTCCTTACACTCAGGTCAAGATTGGTTTCCATTGGAGTCGAGACACCTTTTGCATCCTGTAGTCTGAAACGTTGAAGCAGTTCTTCTATGTAGTTACTTTGAGAAAGAGTCATACTTCCATCTTCTGACTTCTTGAAGGATACTCCAAGCATATGAGAAATTGGTCCTAGATACTTCACTTCGAAACTGGAATTTAAGAGTTCTCTGCATTTGTTTCTCGCTGCTTGATTCTCTGATATGGCAAAGATGTCATCCACATAGATTGAGAGAATGATCCTTCCTTCTTCAAGTTCAACTTCGTAGATGCTCGGATCAATTGGGTTACGTTGGAATCCTATTTCGTGAAGTTGTTTGTTTAAGAATTTATTCCAGCATCTTCCGCTCTGTTTTAATCCATTGATTGATTTCTTAAGCTTGCAGAACAAGTTTTCTTCTCCTGGTTTCTTGAAGCATTCAGGTTGTTCCACGTAAATAGTCTCATTGAGTGTCCCATGAAGATAAGCACTCTTCACGTCGAATTGGTCAATGAACCAGTTCTTTTCTGTTGCTATCGCCGTTAATAGCCTTATAGTTTCAAAACTGGAAACAGGAGTATAGACTTCGTTGTAGTCAATTCCTCTACGTTGAGTGAAGCCTTTGGCGACTAGACGTGCTTTGTATCTAGTGGTACCATCCACTGCATTGATTTTCTTATTTAGTACCCATCTACATTTTAAAGGTTTGATACCTTTCGGCAATTCCTGCAGTTGCCATACATCATGTCTTTCGAGCGATTCCCTTTCTTCTTCAATGGCTTCTATCCAATTAACTACCTCAGGGCTGTTCATGGCTTCTTCATAAGTAGGGTTATTGTCCTCTGCACTTGTGGCATTTATCTGTCCACCACTATTATCCTCTTCCGGAGATTCTGCCGTCTTTCCATGACTTCGGAGTGTCATTGGATGGCTTCTCAAGTTCTCTGGGAGAGTCTCAGATAGCTGATCTATTCCGCCTGTAGTTCCAATCAATTCTTCAGTTTCTCGGTCTACTGGTTGATCTGCATTACTTTCTTCTTGAAAGGAGGCCTCTTTCAAGGAGAAATGGATAGGCTTTTGGGCTGTTTATAGAGGATTTCTTCTTTAAATACACAATTTCTAGATTCCACCACTTGGCGTTTTTCAGGAATCCAGATTCTCCAACCTCGTCCCTGTAGAGAATAACCCACGAGAATTCCTTTAGTGGCTCTTGGCTGAAGCTTCGAATTCCTTCTTTGTTTTGGAACATGAACAAAGGTTTCGCAGCCGATTGCTCTCAGATGTTGCAGAGCAGGTCTTTTTCCAAACCACAATTCAAAAGGCGTTTTCTCTTCATTGTGTCTGTTTGTAACACGATTTCTTAAGTATGCTGCTGTGTTGGTGAGCTCTGCCCAAGAGGCGGTTGGCAGATTGCAACTGTTCACAGTACTCCTCACTAAGTTCAGCAAAGTCCTATTCATGCGTTCGGCGACACCATTCTGTTCAGGTGTGTAGACCATGGTGCGTTCATGTACTATACCATGGGCCTTCGTGAAAATATCCCAAGGAGATGAACAGAACTCTAGTCCGTTATCTGTAGGATCCTCTTGAGAGAAAATCCCATCTGATTTTCAGCTTCTTTCATCCATTCCTTGAATTTTTCTAGAGTATCGCCCTTCCTTTTGAGGAAATATACCCTTGTATATCTTGATGCGTCATCAATGATGGTCAAGACAAATCTTGATCCACCCCAGCTCTCAATGTTGAACGGTCCCATTAGATCACAGTGGACAAGGGCTAGTGTCTGAGTTTCCTTGGTAGATCTCAAATTCAGGAAAGGTCTTTTTGTCGATTTTCCAATCATACAATCAGAGCACTTATCAGGTTTTTCAGCCTGACAGTTCAAACCAATGACAACTTCTCTTTTCATCATGTCTACTATGGTGTCATAGTTGATATGCATGAGTCTCTGATGCCATAAATTTAGTGGGAATTTACGAAAATTGTTGGTTTGAGCAATGGAATTTGAACATTTTCCTGATTCTGGAAATCTGTGATACGTTTCTGTTAAATGTTGAATATTAATGGTGAAAATTATTTTATAAGAAATTGCACTTTATATATATTTAAAGATAAATGAAAGATACACCATTTTTATGCTACTATAATTATTTTATTCTTTTTACAATTCTTACACACGTGCTCATTATATGTCGAACATTTTGTTGTCTACAAGATGATGATAAAAACAAGATGATCAAAACAGAGTAGAGTAATAATATATCACTGATATATTATCTTTAAACAAAACAGATCATTCCTCATTCCTTATATTGTACATAGTTGGAGAAAACCGGCAAGGAGGGCATCGAGGTCGGGTAGATCTCCTGGGCGGAGGTGACGTGGAAATTTGAGGGTCTTGTTCCAGTCGGTGAGGTCCTGCTCCAGAGTTGTCCAAGGTCCAATCAGAATCTTCAGCATATTTGGTATCTGAACCTGTCCTCATCTGATTGACATGCACTTTAAATGTGCCTTTTAGGTTCTTTACTAGATAAACATTGTAACCTAGTCGTCGTATCACCTGGGCCTTGAACCATTTGCGCCTATTTTGTATTACTCTTGTAAACAGCACTTTATCTCCAACTTGAAAATGTCGCCTTCCACACTCATTCCTCCCAAAAGTCCTCTGGATAAATTCAGAGTTCAAGCAATTTACAAATGTTCTAGGCACATAACTTAGGAGACGTTCTACAGGAGGCTTATCTAAAGAGGTAGGCGTATTTCTATAATTAAACAGAACATTTTGTAAAATACAGTCCATATTTGAGTTTGGAGATTCCTCTAACGACTTTTCCAGAGATTTTTTTATTATTCTTACCGAAACTTCAGCAATTCCGTTAGACGAGGGATTATATGCTGGCGAGGTTAAGTGGTATACATTATTTTTCCGTAAGAACTCCTTAAATTCCAGCGAATTGAAGGGGGGGGCCATTGTCAGACACTAAGCATTGCGGTAATCCATACCTGGCGAAACACTCCCGTAGAAGCTTAATATTTTCTTGCGAAGTAGTACCTCTAACTGGGGATACTTGAATCCAATTTGAATTTGCATCTACTACCAATAAATAACAATCATCTCTGAAATAGAAATGGTCAACATGAACTCGCTGCCATGGTTGATTAGTCCTGGGCCAAGGTGTGTTCTCAGCAGGAGGAGCTGTCTGATGATGCATACAGGGAGAACATTCCTTCACAAACTCTTCAATTTGACTATCCATTTTTGGCCACCAAACCGAAGATCTGGCTAGAGATTTCATGCAATTGATTCCTATATGACCTTGATGAAGTAACTTCAACATTTGATCTTGACAGGTTCTTGGAATCACTGCCCTAGAATCAACAAAAATGCATCCCTGCAGTATAGAAAAATTGTCCAATTTTGAAAGGAATGGTTTCATTGTTTCATCCTTTTTTGCTAACTGAGGGTCTTCTAATAGATATTCCTTGAGCTTATTTAAAACTGGATCTTTATTGGTTTCTTCTTCAATAATGAGGTGGTCCAATGGAGTCACATTTAAAAGTGATATATCATGTGTCACCAAATCAATGTTGTCTTCCCTTGAATTTATTTCCTCAAGTGGAAGTCTTGAAAATGCATCCGCACAGAGCATGGTATCTTTATTTGTATATCTAATATCGAAATCGAAATTTGACAACTCTAAAGCCCACCTATTGTCTCAAGTGGCCACCAGCCAGCACCTGATCTCTGCTACTTGAATGGCAAGTCCCGGCAAGAGTGATCTCTCAAATTTGCTCACCAGCACAAGTCATGAGGATCAGTCAAAATAGTAGTAAACTGACGGCCAAACAGGTGAGGTCGAAAATGTTTTTATTGACCAAATCCCTATAAACAATTCTTCGTCTATAGTTTATCTGCTTTAGATATTATTCAGGATGCACAGACATGTGTTTTCGCGCCCACAATATAGTTAAGCAAAACAGAGCTGACCCCCCTCCACCCGATTTTGCGAATAATTTTGAACCTTTTGCCAAATGTTTTAATTTTTGTTCGCTCCTGATGAGGACAAAAGATTTTTGTCGAAACGTCGAGGTTATAAAAATATTTACTGGCCAAGTATCTTTAATTTGAAGAAAAGCATGCATTATCATTTATCTTTATTAGGGTGAAAATAAGTTTAAATATGTTGCTCATGACCTATTTTTTAAAATGATAATGTTCTATTTTTCTTTACTTTTTGCGTGAAGGATGTGTTTATATTTTAGACAGATTGATTTTTAGATTATAATGTTATATATTAGATCAGAAAACATGACCTGTTATCTTGAAGATAGAGGTTGCCTGGCCGGCATTCATATTTCTGGAAAAATACGACACTTTTTTTATAAATAAAAATCTCTAACTGGCCAAAGTGTCTATTTTTTACAGAAATATGACCTATTATATTATAGATTTGTTTATAATTTTCATACAATTTTTTATAATCTTTATACAATAATTCGCCTTTAGAACAGACTGGTTAATTTTTTTTTCTCACTCTATAATATCATATAAGGTTATCAATTTTTTTCAATTTATTTTAGCCATTTATAAACTATAATAAATTTCGAATATAAATATTCTTTATTATGTGTTTTCCTCAAATTCAAAATTTTTCAAAAATTAAAAAATGAATACACGTATTTTTACTTTTTTAAAAAGCCCTTTAAATTTTAATACAAAACTCTGTTTATATTTCTTTATCATCTGGGAACGAGATTTTTCATGACGTCAAAGTGTAAATGTAAATTGTAGGGGTGTTTTTAGGGAAATCATGTGTGTTTATTTATCCTATATGGGTGTAGATTTAAAATTTAAAAACTTAAATTAATGTAGCGCTTAAGAAGTACTTTGTTTACTGAATTTAGATGTTATTATTTAATAATTACAAGATGTTTTCTAAAAGTAAGTAGGGCAAACATTTATTTTTTTTTTCTTCTGAATTTTGACATCGACAAACTATGAGTAAATTGATAATACAATACTATCCTTGACATCATACTGAAACTTCAAATACAATTTTAACCTCTATAATATATCACTTTTTTCATAATGTTCGAATGTCATTCAACATCTTTGTTTTCACTTTTGTTTACATTAATGCAACACCACTTTTGTTTAGAATGCGGCATAAATTTCCTAATTTTCAAAAGAAAAATAATAATTTTTATATAGAAATGTATACAATATCATTAAAAACAAATTTTATAATAACTGAACATTACCAAATTCAAGTTCAATCATTCCCAAAAGTAATTTTATTTCATATTAATGTCCTTTAAAGAATTATACTAGTATTGCTTTTAATAAATATGCAGTTAATATAGTCAATATTGTATTATAAATTTTATACTAAAGATGATGGTAAAAAAAAAACAATCATTGTCAAAGTCCATATATATATCTAGTTATAGTATCTCTATTTTGGTAGCTTTCATAAAACATTATGCAGACGTTCTCAGGAATGCATTTTATATCAAAATATAATTATATTTCAAATAAAAACTTTCCCATAACTATTAATTTTAACAAAAATTATTTGCATCTAGCCAATTTAATGCTAATAATTGAATCAAGTTGCTAAAATTTTAATTGTTTGGGTTTTAATTATGGAAAAAATAGCCTATTTTAATTAATTTTTCTCTAAATTTATAGAAAGAATCAGTTTATTTTTGCTGTTTCATAATTTTAATTTCACTTTGGCTATTCTATATTCAATAATTTATACCATTTTGTCACCTTTTTACAAAACATTACTTTTTTTATACTACTACAGTAGTTTCTCCATGAGAGACAAACCCTAAAAAACTTGGCCAAACTTGATTTTTTAAATATTGGTTTGATAAGGTACAATTTAGATTATTGATTAGAAACATAAGGTAAACAAGTCAAAATCCAAATAAATGAAAAATTTGTGATGTTTTGGTAACAGTATTATCTTGGGCTACTACTTTATAATAATCATTAAACATTGAAGAACAGCATTGTTGTCATAAAGCATTCAGTACTTTGATGATGATAACAACTCTGTTACCGAAATGTCAAAAACACTTCATTTATTTGGATTTGGTTTCTACTTGTGACAATTTGACAATTAAACAACTTTATTGACATCTCGTCGACGTTTATACTCAAAGAGTTATAAGAGCAAGTTAAATATGATAAATAACTATTTACATTTAATATTTACATCAGGCGGAGCCCCTCACCGAGGGGACATCTGGATTTCATCGGGAGCTTAAGGCCACTCTGAGTTCGGACAATCCCTCGCGAATAATGGAATTGGTTTCTACTTGTGGTTTCTTATTAGCGACTGTGTCTCAGGCCAATTCATAAGAAGTCTTTTAACCAATAGTCTCCGAGATCTTGAGGAGAAATCAGATTTAACCATGTTTTTAGGCTGTGTTCTCTCATGGGAAACTTGACTGTATCAAAATTTCTTCTAGGCAACTTCAATCTAAGAATCAAACCTTGCATTCATGAAGTAAATACCTTCCTTACATATGAATGTGATGGAATTGTTGGTGGGGTCTTGTCTATCCATGGAAATGGGGGGTTGGGTGCCATTGCCCCTTTAGTCAGTCACATTTCAGAGTTCCCTTAAGGTAATAAGACCAAATCCAAATAAATAAATAGTGTGTGACGTTTCGGTAACAGCATTGTTACCATCTTCAAACAAAAATACAAGTGTGTAAACAAGATAACAGATAAGAAGAAGATAGTTTTTCTGAGAAACACAGAATATTATTCTTAGAATTTTCATTCAGTACTTTTGTCTGAAGATGGTAACAATGCTGTTACCAAAACGCCACACACTATTTATTTATTTGGATTTGGTCTTATTACCTTGTGTTTATAATCTATAATCCAAATTGTGCCTTATCTTTCAGAGTTCCCTGTTCATGGTTACAGTAGGGGCTTACGACACTGTACTACAGGACAGTCCCTTACTTGTGCTGCTTCTCCCGCCCGCTACGTAGAGAAGGACTTCTGGGCAGGGATGGGCCTGTTGAGTTGAGGATAACAGGTGGTGTCAGAAGATTTCCTTGACATAAGCTAAAAAGACCAAATCCAAATAGATTAATAGTGTGCGACGTTTCGGTAAGTGTTGTTACCATCATCAGACAAAATTACTGAATCTTGTGTGTTATATTTCGGTAACAACTCTGTTGCCGAAACTTCACACACTATTTGCATTTTTTGGAAGACCAAAATTTCTAAAGACCAGCAGTAACGGCAGTAGATATTGTTTAATTTTTAAAAGAATCCTACGCGTCTATAATAGTTTCGAATTTTCATAACAGATGGCGCGCTAATGAATCATAAAATAAATAGTGTGCATAGTTTAAGTAACAGTGTTGTTACCATCATCAGACAAAAGTACTGAATTCAGTACTGAAAACTTGATTCAGTACTTTTGCCTGATGATGGTAACAACTCTGTTACCGAGATGTCGTACAATATTAATTTATTAGGATTTGGTCTTATGACCTTGTGAATCTATAATCCAAATTGTGGTTTATCCGATACCTTGACATGGTGTCATTCCAACCAACCAATAGTTCTATCAGCCAATAAGAAACAAAGTCTTTTTATATATATGTAGGATTTGATTAGGAAGAAACTGGCAACACGGAAACAAGAAGAGCAGAAGACGCTTTTATGATGACAACCGAAGAATAAGACTTTATTTTCTTTTTAATTTTGTTTTTAAATTGTTAACTTTAAAATAATTCCAATTATATCTACTCCGTTTCCTACAGAGAAGGGGATGAGGGGGGCAGGAGTAGGAAAGGGATAAAGACATCTTTTTACCTCCTTGGAGGTATAATATGGTGAGATTTGACCAAATCTACAAAACACCGCTGCTCATTGACAATGTAAGCAAACAAACATGTTAAATTTTTGTGTTCAGATTCAGGTTGGGTTTTAAGTTTTCAAATTTGACCAAATGTCTTCTTATAATTGATACATTTAAAAATTGTATATACAGTAGAACCTCAATGAGAGGAACACTCGCTAGAAAATACCTCTCTATAAAAAGGAAATTTTCATTGTCAAAATTTCCATTTTTTACTCCTTAGTAACTCTCCAGTAAGAGGACATCTTTCCCTAAAGGATACTGTGTCTCTGTAACTAAGCATTGTCTTTTAGAAAGTGAGGTTTGACCTGTGGAATTAATCAAATATTTGCTCTATTTGGAACATAGGGGTAACTGGTGGTGGTGGTACAGATACCTAGTATGCTATGATATAATCATGGTGGGTAGACTGCTTTTACTGCAAGTGTACCACATATTGTTTCACCATGTTACAACTTTGTAGGACCAGCCACCTTGATTCCTTCTTTCTTTGTGTTGTACATGTTTCCTGAGTAGGTTTCAATAAAATAAATTAAAAAGTAAATAATGAATAAGTTATCATTGGAAGTTATTATGTTTATTTGTTGTCTTCCTCGTAGTAGGTTTCCTTAGACTACCTCTCCCTTCATTCTTGTAGGTATTCCTGACCATTCTATTACATTACCAAACCTTCCTCAGTCCATCTCTCTTGTTGTTATAACCCTACCTAAGGTAGGGGATAAGGTACAATTTGGATTATAGATTATAAACTACAGGCGTTTTATGGTTTCCACAAGTCCATATCTCAGAAGGCCAAGTGACACTCACTCCTCACTTTCTTACTGCTACTCTTTTTGTGTTGTTTTTCTTGCTTCCCTCTTTCTTGTTTTTTTTTTTTTTTCCTTTTCTTCTGTATATATCGTTATTTCCTTTGTCTCACTGCTTTGTTCTTATGCATACCTCTGGTGAATCCTGTATAGGGTCAGTGACCCTGAATAAAGGCTTTTTGTTGTTGTTGATTATAAACTACAAGGTAATAAGACCAAATCCAAATAATTTTTTTTTTTTACTTATCCCTAGTACATGTGGTACAGATCATGATAATCATGGTGGGTAGAAGTTGGCAACTGCTTTTGCTGTAAGTGCACCACATATCTACACACATGAAAAGCAGTTCGACTTTGCACTTACAAATGTGCCAGAACCCCATTTGGTTACTTGCATTCGCTGGTAGGGTTGGACTTTTGAAAGAATCGGGGGTAATTTGGAGCATTTTTTTTTTCTAATTAGAAAAAAGTGCCCAATGCAGGAATTGAACCTGGGTCATAGCAGTCGAAAACCAACAGTTTAGACTATCCTTCTACTAACCCCCTAATCCAAATAAATAAATAGTGTGTGATATTTCAGTAACAATGTTGTTACCAAAATGTCACCCATTATTCTATTTGGATTTGGTCTTTTATTACCTTGGTAGTTTATAACCACACACTTGAAGAAGAACATAAGAAAAACTTTAAACTTTCAATGTTATAGCCAAATTGGTGTTATAGAAGTCTTAAGAAGTTGTGTAGTTGTTGCTCCCTGCCTGTGGGAGACAAACAAAAGAAATGTGCAATATTTGTTTACACATTGTTTGGCCTTCTGAAATAATACTGCTTGCTTGCTGTAGTGTGAAGTAATAATTTTAACACTTGGTTGGCCGTGGTGTTAACTCAGAGTTTTCTTTGACCTTCTTTGGATTTATTGCATTCTTATGTGCATATTGCATCATTGAGTATTTTTGCTAGCCGGACACAATGCTGCTAACAGTAGAAATCCTTTCCTGTGAAAAGTCCACTCATTCCTGTGAAATGACAGAACTACCTCTCGGTAAAGGACAACACCTAGTTGCACAGTCAACATGTCTTCCTTTAGTGTCCTTTCACAAAATGTCCTATTTTGGCATTGAAAACTGTCCTTTATAGAGACAATTTTGGCATTGAAAACTGTCCTTTATAGAGAGGTGTCCTCTTACCAGAGACCAGCTAATTGGTAGAAATAACCATTTTGACATTGAAAAATGTCCTTTATGGAGGGGTGTCCTCTTACCAGAGACCAGCTAATGGGTAAAAATGACAATTTTGACATTATATAGCAAAATATAAACATAAAAAATAATACTCTGCTAAAATAATAAATACTTTGTTACAATATATATCTTAAGCGCTAGTTGGCACTAAGGTATCACTACAGTAGAACATAACTTTATGCAAGGAGATTCTAGTTAAGAGCACAGATACATCTCAGACAGTTTTATTCACTAAAATTATCATTTTTCTTATTAGAAGTTTTCCAATAAGAGAATACCTCTCTCTAAAAGACACTTGGGGTCTGCAACTAGATGTTGTCGTTTAGGAAAGTTCTACTGTGTGTTAGGCATCAAAACTTCAATTTCCCAGGATGTCATTCATACACAGCAGCAGGGTGACAGCTGTGACTGTGACTCACTGTGCCTTGCTGTCATTTTAAACATTTACATTTTACTCCATGGTTTTCTTGAGAGCAACAAATGTCCACTATCTCTCCTGAAAATACATTCTAGGTAATCCGGTAAAACTATCTCTCTATGAAGGACAATACCTATTTGTAGAGCCAAAGTGTTCTTTAGGGAGAGAGGTGTCCTCTTTCTAGAGAGCTGCTAAATAGAAACAGTTTTCTTGAGAGCAACAAATGCCCTTTCTATCACTATCTCTCCTGAAAATACATTCTAGGTAATCCGGTAAAACTATCTTTCTATAAAGGACAATACCTATTTGTAGAGCCAAAGTGTTCTTTAGGGATAGATGTGTCCTCTTACTGGAGAGCTGCTAAATAGAAACGGTTTTCTTGAGAGCAACAAATGTCCACTATCTCTCCTGAAAATACATTCTAGGTAATCCGGTAAAACTATCTTTCTATAAAGGACAATACCTATTTGTAGAGCCAAAGTGTTCTTTAGGGATAGATGTGTCCTCTTACTGGAGAGCTGCTAAATAGAAACGGTTTTCTTGAGAGCAACAAATGTCCACTATCTCTCCTGGAAATACATTCTAGGTAATCCGGTACAACTATCTCTCTCTATGAAGGACAATACCTATTTGTAGAGCCAAAGTGTTCTTTAGGGAGAGAGATGTCCTCTTACTGGAGAGCTGCTAAATAGAAATAGTTTTCTTGAGAGCAACAAATGTCCACTATCTCTCCTGAAAATACATTCTAGGTAATCCAGTACAACTATCTCTCTCTATGAAGGACAATACCTATTTGTAGAACCAAAGTGTTCTTTAGGGAGAGAGATGTCCTCTTACTGGAGAGCTGCTAAATAGAAATAGTTTTCTTGAGAGCAACAAATGTCCACTATCTCTCCTGAAAATACATTCTAGGTAATCCGGTACAACTATCTCTCTCTATGAAGGACAATACCTATTTGTAGAACCAAAGTGTTCTTTGGGGAGAGAGGTGTCCTCTTACTGGAGAGCTGCTAAATAGAAATAGTTTTCTTGAGAGTAACAAATGGCCTGTGTTCACTATCTCTCCTGAAAATACATTCAGGTAATCCGGTACAACTATCTCTCTCTATGAAGGACAATACCTATTTGTAGAGCCAAAGTGTTCTTTAGGGAGAGAGATGTCCTCTTACTGGAGAGCTGCTAAATAGAAATAGTTTTCTTGAGAGCAACAAATGTCCACTATCTCTCCTGAAAATACATTCTAGGTAATCCGGTACAACTATCTCTCTCTATGAAGGACAATACCTATTTGTAGAGCCAAAGTGTTCTTTAGGGAGAGAGATGTCCTCTTACTGGAGAGCTGCTAAATAGAAATAGTTTTCTTGAGAGCAACAAATGTCCACTATCTCTCCTGAAAATACATTCTAGGTAATCCGGTACAACTATCTCTCTCTATGAAGGACAATACCTATTTGTAGAGCCAAAGTGTTCTTTAGGGAGAGAGATGTCCTCTTACTGGAGAGCTGCTAAATAGAAATAGTTTTCTTGAGAGCAACAAATGTCCACTATCTCTCCTGAAAATACATTCTAGGTAATCCAGTACAACTATCTCTCTCTATGAAGGACAATACCTATTTGTAGAGCCAAAGTGTTCTTTAGGGAGAGAGATGTCCTCTTACTGGAGAGCTGCTAAATAGAAATAGTTTTCTTGAGAGCAACAAATGTCCACTATCTCTCCTGAAAATACATTCTAGGTAATCCAGTACAACTATCTCTCTCTATGAAGGACAATACCTATTTGTAGAGCCAAAGTGTTCTTTAGGGAGAGAGATGTCCTCTTACTGGAGAGCTGCTAAATGGAAATAGTTTTCTTGAGAGCAACAAATGTCCACTATCTCTCCTGAAAATACATTCTAGGTAATCCGGTACAACTATCTCTCTCTATGAAGGACAATACCTATTTGTAGAGCCAAAGTGTTCTTTAGGGAAAGAAGTGTCCTCTTACTGGAGAGCTGCTAAATAGAAATAGTTTTCTTGAGAGCAACAAATGTCCACTATCTCTCCTGAAAATACATTCTAGGTAATCCGGTACAACTATCTCTCTCTATGAAGGACAATACCTATTTGTAGAGCCAAAGTGTTCTTTAGGGAAAGAAGTGTCCTCTTACTGGAGAGCTGCTAAATAGAAATAGTTTTCTTGAGAGCAACAAATGTCCACTATCTCTCCTGAAAATACATTCTAGGTAATCCGGTACAACTATCTCTCTCTATGAAGGACAATACCTATTTGTAGAGCCAAAGTGTTCTTTAGGGAGAGAGATGTCCTCTTACTGGAGAGCTGCTAAATAGAAATAGTTTTCTTGAGAGCAACAAATGTCCACTATCTCTCCTGAAAATACATTCTAGGTAATCCGGTACAACTATCTCTCTCTATGAAGGACAATACCTATTTGTAGAGCCAAAGTGTTCTTTAGGGAAAGAAGTGTCCTCTTACTGGAGAGCTGCTAAATAGAAATAGTTTTCTTGAGAGCAACAAATGTCCACTATCCCTCCTGAAAATACATTCTAGGTAATCCGGTACAACTATCTCTCTCTATGAAGGACAATACCTATTTGTAGAGCCAAAGTGTTCTTTAGGGAGAGAGATGTCCTCTTACTGGAGAGCTGCTAAATAGAAATAGTTTTCTTGAGAGCAACAAATGTCCACTATCTCTCCTGAAAATACATTCTAGGTAATCCGGTACAACTATCTCTCTCTATGAAGGACAATACCTATTTGTAGAGCCAAAGTGTTCTTTAGGGAGAGAGATGTCCTCTTACTGGAGAGCTGCTAAATAGAAATAGTTTTCTTGAGAGCAACAAATGTCCACTATCTCTCCTGAAAATACATTCTAGGTAATCCAGTACAACTATCTCTCTCTATGAAGGACAATACCTATTTGTAGAGCCAAAGTGTTCTTTAGGGATAGATGTGTCCTCTTACTGGAGAGCTGCTAAATAGAAACGGTTTTCTTGAGAGCAACAAATGTCCACTATCTCTCCTGAAAATACATTCTAGGTAATCCGGTAAAACTATCTCTCTATGAAGGACAATACCTATTTGTAGAGCCAAAGTGTTCTTTAGGGATAGATGTGTCCTCTTACTGGAGAGCTGCTAAATAGAAACGGTTTTCTTGAGAGCAACAAATGTCCACTATCTCTCCTGAAAATACATTCTAGGTAATCCAGTACAACTATCTCTCTATGAAGGACAATACCTATTTGTAGAACCAAAGTGTTCTTTGGGGAGAGAGGTGTCCTCTTACTGGAGAGCTGCTAAATAGAAATAGTTTTCTTGAGAGCAACAAATGTCCACTATCTCTCCTGAAAATACATTCTAGGTAATCCGGTAAAACTATCTCTCTATGAAGGACAATACCTATTTGTAGAACCAAAGTGTTCTTTGGGGAGAGAGGTGTCCTCTTACTGGAGAGCTGCTAAATAGAAATAGTTTTCTTGAGAGCAACAAATGTCCACTATCTCTCCTGAAAATACATTCTAGGTAATCCGGTACAACTATCTCTCTCTATGAAGGACAATACCTATTTGTAGAACCAAAGTGTTCTTTGGGGAGAGAGATGTCCTCTTACTGGAGAGCTGCTAAATAGAAATAGTTTTCTTGAGAGCAACAAATGTCCACTATCTCTCCTGAAAATACATTCTAGGTAATCCGGTACAACTATCTCTCTCTATAAAGGACAATACCTATTTGTAGAACCAAAGTGTTCTTTGGGGAGAGAGGTGTCCTCTTACTGGAGAGCTGCTAAATAGAAATAGTTTTCTTGAGAGCAACAAATGTCCACTATCTCTCCTGAAAATACATTCTAGGTAATCCGGTACAACTATCTCTCTCTATGAAGGACAATACCTATTTGTAGAACCAAAGTGTTCTTTGGGGAGAGAGATGTCCTCTTACTGGAGAGCTGCTAAATAGAAATAGTTTTCTTGAGAGCAACAAATGTCCACTATCTCTCCTGAAAATACATTCTAGGTAATCCGGTACAACTATCTCTCTCTATGAAGGACAATACCTATTTGTAGAGCCAAAGTGTTCTTTAGGGAGAGAGATGTCCTCTTACTGGAGAGCTGCTAAATAGAAATAGTTTTCTTGAGAGCAACAAATGTCCACTATCTCTCCTGAAAATACATTCTAGGTAATCCGGTACAACTATCTCTCTCTATGAAGGACAATACCTATTTGTAGAGCCAAAGTGTTCTTTAGGGAAAGAAGTGTCCTCTTACTGGAGAGCTGCTAAATAGAAATAGTTTTCTTGAGAGCAACAAATGTCCACTATCTCTCCTGAAAATACATTCTAGGTAATCCGGTACAACTATCTCTCTCTATGAAGGACAATACCTATTTGTAGAGCCAAAGTGTTCTTTAGGGAAAGAAGTGTCCTCTTACTGGAGAGCTGCTAAATAGAAATAGTTTTCTTGAGAGTAACAAATGGCCTGTGTTCACTATCTCTCCTGAAAATACATTCTAGGTAATCCGGTACAACTATCTCTCTCTATGAAGGACAATACCTATTTGTAGAACCAAAGTGTTCTTTGGGGAGAGAGGTGTCCTCTTACTGGAGAGCTGCTAAATAGTCAAAAATGGTAATTTTGGAGAGGAAAACTGTCATTTGTAGAGAGGTGTCTTCTCTTGGATATAGTGTCACAGCACATAATACTTTGTAGATAATAATAATTTTTGAAACAATTATTTTTCCATTACAGTAAGGGCAGTATAAAATTGTTTCATTTTCAAAAGAATCATACGTTTATTAATAGTTTCAAATTATCATAACAGATGGCGCACTAATACATAATAATAATTTTTTCTGTATAAAGAGTTTTGATCCTCTCATGGAGTTTTTAAAAAAAAATTGTTTTTATTTCTAGCTCAGGTGGTACAAGAAAGAAACTTGTCATGTCTACCTTTGGTCTCTTCCAACAAATCCAAATAGTATGTGAAGTAACAGAGTTGTTACTGAAACGTCACACACTAAATTCAGTACTTTTGTCTGATGATGGTAACAACACTGTTACCTAAACTTTACACACTATTTATTTATCTGGATTTGGTCTTGTAGTTCTAATCTATATATTTTTTTGTGTCTCTTCATTTTTGATAGACTTCAAAGGACCTAAGAGAAATAAGAAAAAGTAATAATCAACATTTTTAAAAACAATATTTTGAGTTAAAAGGTGATCCATCAATTAAGATTATATAAAAGGGCGTACCTAGATCTGTAAAGAAAAAAAAACATTTTTTTCTCAAAATATTTCGAGAGATTGCTTCCTCTTTATGTGCAGTTTTAGTTGCAATAAATTGATAAAGAGGGAGCAATGTCTCGAAATATTAAAAACATTTTTTTTTTTTTTAGAATTCTTTACTTCTTCTTCTTTCTTATCTCCACTCAATCACACTAAGGTATCAAGCTTGTAAAGCTTGAGATTTTTGATGGTGTCTGCCGGGGAAGAGTAGAGCTCATCAATGGATGAGTCAATACAGTCAATAATATGTCTTGGGGTTGCAGGCTGAGAATTGCACTTAGTACATAGTGGGAAAACCTTGCAACCATTCTGATCCAAGTAATCCCTTTTATATAAAAAAAAACAATATTTGTTGGGCAAATATCTACAAGGGTAAACCCACCGGCCGGGCTCAGTCTTTGTGACTAGGAATTATTGTGACAAAAATAAAACACTTTGTCATCACGCGATATCTCCATCATCTTAGTTCTCTACTCTGGAATTCACAGTGGGTCCTTCCAAGAAACCTTAACACCTACAGTATTAGAAATATTCATTCTGTTCTTCTTTCTTATCTCCACTCAATAATCATATTAGGGTATCAAGCCTGTAGAGCTTGAGAAGTTTGTTGGTGTTTTGATAACCATCATTACTGGGTGAAGTAGTTTGTCTTTGTCTTTAAGACTGGGAGCACTACTCAGTATCAGGCCAACTTAGCTCCAATATACACAAGGTAATAAAACCAAATCCAAATAAATAGTGTGTGACGTTTCGGTAACAGCATTGTAACCGAAATGTCACACACTATTTATTTATTTGGATTTGGTCTTATTACCTTGTGTTTATAATCTACAATCCAAATTGTGCTTATCATTGATTGGCCGCCTCTGACATGAGGAACAGATGCCATGTGTAGCCGCTCCTAACATGGAGTACAAAAGCTGCTCATCCTGTATCCCTGGATTAGGAGCCCTTACAGGGTACTATCAGCCGGGTCAGCTGAGTCCAGGTTGTTTAGCAAGCTTGTTACTGCTCCCCCCCCTCCTTTTTCATCCGGGCTTGGGACCGGCAAAGGCAGAGTTAACAACACTTCTAATTCCACCTAATGCACCATTTAAAAATTTTGGTAATTGTGAGATTATAAATAAAGCTGATCCTCTAACAGGAGTCTAGTGGACATCTCTCTACAGAGGACTGTTCACCAAAATTACAATTTTTACTCTTTAGTTCACTGTAATATATTTCAGAGTTATTGTCTGAATCCAGATATACATGCTAAAAGGTACAACTTCCTTAAGTTTTGTCTATGAGTGTATATTGGTTATCTCATGTATCTTCAATAAAGGTCACTGTATCAAATATCTTTCAGATTTATTGTCCCGATATACATGATAAAAGGTATAACTTCCTTAAGTTTTGTCCATGAGTGTATTTGGTTATCTCGTGTGTCTTCAATAAAGGTCACTGTAATATATTTCAGAGTTATTGTCTGAATCCAGATATACATGCTAAAAGGTACAACTTCCTTAAGTTTTGTCTATGAGTGTATATTGGTTATCTCGTGTATCTTCAATAAAGGTCATTGTATCAAATATCTTTCAGATTTATTGTCTGAATCCCTATATACATGCTAAAAGGTATAACTTCCTTAAGTTTTGTCCATGAGTGTATTTGGTTATCTCGTGTGTCTTCAATAAAGGTTACTGTATCAAATATCTTTCAGATTTATTGTCCCGATATACATGATAAAAGGTATAACTTCCTTAAGTTTTGTCCATGAGTGTATTTGGTTATCTTGTGTGTCTTCAATAAAGGTCAATGTAATATCTTTCAGAGTTATTGTCTCAATCCCGATATACATGATAAAAGGTATAACTTCCTTAAGTTTTGTCCATGAGTGTATTTGGTTATCTCGTGTGTCTTCAATAAAGGTCACTGTATCAAATATCTTTCAGATTTATTGTCCCGATATACATGATAAAAGGTATAACTTCCTTAAGTTTTGTCCATGAGTGTATTTGGTTATCTCGTGTGTCTTCAATAAAGGTCACTGTATCAAATATCTTTCAGATTTATTGTCCCGATATACATGATAAAAGGTATAACTTCTTAAGTTTTGTTCATGAGTGTAAGTGTTGTTTTTTACAAAGAGGTAGTTCTACTGAAACTCCAAGCAAAACTCCACAATTAGACTTGGCCGCACTTTCCTTAAGGTTCTAAAAACTTGAAGATTCACGAAACATACACAGCTGGTCATAAAACACTTCCCTGATAACACTGGAGATTTATTACCCCAAGATTGTGGCATTAAAATTAATGTTTTAAAAAAAAACTTTCTAGTTTTTAATGTTTCAACTTTCTTTTATCCTTTTTCCATAGTGTGTGACTTGAAAAGCCAACTTGTTCACCTTTTGTGATTAACTTTATCAACATCTGCGATATATGACCATTACAGCAGAACCTCCATGACACACCTGCTAGAGAACACCTCACTCTCTTTCTACAAATAATACTTTTTATTACCAAAATTACCATTACAGAGTAGAACACAACCTCTATATATGATAAAGTACAATTTTGTATTATAGATTATAGCTACAAGAAAATAAGACCTAATCCAAATGAATTAATAGCATATGATGTTTCGGCAACAGCGTTGTTATCATAATCACTTTCATAAAAGAAAATAAGACCTAATCCAAATAATTTATTAGTGTGTGACGTTTCGGCAACAACATTGTCACCATCATCAGACAAAAGAATAAATGTTTTCTTTTGTCTGATGATGGTGACAATGTTGTTGCCGAAACGTCACACACTAATAAATTATTTGGATTAGGTCTTATTTTCTTTTACTATAATCTATAATCCAAATTGTCCTTTATCATTTTCATTTCAAAATTCATAAAAATATATTTTTTTGTTCTTTTGTCTGATGATGGTAACAACACTGTTGCTCAAATGTCACACAATTTATTTGGATTAGGTCTTATTTTCTTGAACCTCTCTGTAAAAGACAACACCTAATTGCCAAAATATTCTTTAGAGAGAGGTGTTACCAGAGAGTTGCAGTTTAAATGGGAATTTTGACGATGAAAACTGGCTTTTGTATAAACATAATTTTATTGGCATCTTGTCAATACATGCAAAAGTGTGTACAGTCTGAAATAATCAGATATATACTAAGTACAATGAATGACCTTTGTATGAGAGGAGTTCTCTCATGGAGGTTCTATGATGGTGATGTCTTGTCCATGGAGTAGATCAGATCGTGCACCCTAATCATGATGCTGGCAAACCAAGGTGCCCTTGTCCGTATGGATGTCCTCTTCTGGATTGATGTCTGCATATTGTTGCTTCATGGAAAGGGGGGGGGGGGTGGTACCATTGTCCCATTAGCCAGTGATATTTCAGAGTTCCCTGTAGGCCTTCATGGTTACTGTAGCAGCTCAGGGCTTCGCCCTACAGGACAGTCTTTTACTTGTGCTGCTTCTCCCGCCCGCCACGTAGAGAAGGACTTTTGGGCAGGACTTATTTTCAGAGGTTCTATTGTTGATAAGGCACAATTTGGATTATAGATTATAAACCCAAGGTAATAAGAACAAATCCAAAAAAATAGTGTGTGACGTTTCGGTAACAGCGTTGTTACTGAAACGTCACACACTATTTATTTATTTGGATTTGGTCTTATTACCTTGGGTTTAGGTTCTATTGTATAATATTTAATGAGGATCAGTCGAATATTTATGATTTTGTACAGATAAAGGGGAAATTTATTTTAGAAATTAGAAAAATTCTGCATATCAATACCATCTTGAATCTTGTTTTAAAAGATGAAACACACTCCTTAATTAATTCCTGGGTCCCATATTAAAATGTAAGAGAAGAGATATTTGTCACTGAAATGAATTAGCTTTGGCCTCCTGGCACTAAGGAGGAATCACCGCTTAATTCTTATTAAAACGCTGGTTTTAATTGTAAGCTTCTTAACTCAGCGAGCTAACTATAACTCATTTAAACTTGCATGATTGCTAATGTCTCGTCTCACCAAATCTCATGACTCAACCACGTCTCACCAACACTAATGACTCAACCTCGTATCTTAATAACTGCTTTTATTTTCTAAAAATCAAGATTATATACATGTCTAAAATTTACATAATTTAACAATAATTACAAAAGTAAATTTCAACAATTTTGCATATGTAAGGCTGGAACATACTCCCCCCGGCCGCTGAACCCTGGTTCAGATTTGAAGGGAAGCGGAGCCAACTTCGTAATAGGTCGTAGGTAGACTCCGGTAGCAGCCCGAACTTGGGCAACTCGCACCTTCTGGTCTTGAAGAACGACAAATACTTCTCTGCAGTCTCGTGTTCTTTATCAGCTGGTCCCAATATGAACACCAGGTCCAAAGCTACAGCAGTGTATTGACTATCTCTGTATTTGACATAGGTTGGTAGTTCAGTCCATTGTTTAGACTTCAGGTTCAACTTCCATAAATATTTCGACTCCTTCCCGGCGTGAACAAATACAGCTCTTACCCAATCCTGCACAATAGTAAAGTGATTGATATTTTTTGGATAGCCCTCTTTCTCACCAAGAATCGGAATAGTTGTATAACACCCCCAGGAATCTGTTTGAAGTCGGTAGTTATACAGATTACAGAAGTGTTGTTCCCACTGCATTCGAGGGAATAGTAAAAGTTTCTTGTTGGTATAGCAAATCTGAAGAGAGAGAAATTTCTCTTTCCAAAATATTTTGTTTGATCCAATCAGATGCCAATCTTTGTTTAGGAGATGATAGGAGAAAACCTTGCAAGTAGAGTGGTCGCGGGTCTCTGCAAGCATAAACAAGAACGCCGATGGTGCAAATGTCATTGCCAGGACCAAGAGGTCAGTTAGGGGCGACTTCCTGCTTTTCACTAGAACAGAAGCCCGACCCTCTTTAAGTTTCACTCGGACAATATTGTCGGTGCAAGTTACCTTATTCCCTCTAGAGTGTATTCTCCCTCCTACAAAGTACACCCTTTTATCGTGAGAGGCATAAACGATAGACTTGGAAATAACTATTGGAGCGAAACCATTCACCCCTCTCCAGATCCATTTTTTGTGAGGGATGTGGTATTGGTACAATACCGAGCGGACATTCGGGCCATCTAGAGATTCCACATCTTCTATGAGGAGGTAAAGATGAGTTCCGTCGCCGACAAAGACCTTCGGGTAGCTACATTGGATGGCTTTGGTAACTTCTGGCCACTCTCCATTTTCCTTCAATATGGCGCGGTGGTAGACTGGTAGCCCTTCTAAATCCTCGACTTCTTTGACCGCGGTCTGCCTCTGGAGATTCGCCATTGCCACTGTAGTAGGTGAGAGGAAACCAAGTGGATCGAAAATCCTCGCAATATTGGAGAGAAGATCTCTTTTGGTAACAACTTCTTCAGGAAGAGTTATATTAACTCTAAACGTATCTTGTACATGATCCCATACAATTCCTAAAATCTTGGATATGGCTCCTTTCTCCAAGTTAATTTTCCTCTCTTCGTTTATTTCCTCGACATGAGACACTATCTCGTGGCAATTTGAATTCCACTTTCTTAAGTGAAACCCTCCCTTTTTCATTAAGTCTTTTAATTGGTCTATTAGTTCTTTGGTTTCAGCAATCGTTTGAGCTCCTGTTAGCAGATCATCGACATAGAAATCATTCAAGGTCACCCTAGAAGCCTCAGGATAATTTTGGCCTTCATCTTCTGCTAACTGTTGTAATGTTCTCATTGCCAAAAATGGAGCCGAAGTTGTACCATAGGTAACAGTCAGTAGTCGATAGTCCACCACAGGCTCTTCTGGCGATGGTCTCCACAATATCCTCTGATAGTCCGCATCTTCTGGATGATGAGGCATGTAATAGCATCTGCACACTTCTCGCTTCACTTCTGCAATTGGGACCCTTTCCATGTGGTTTAAGTGTTCATATTCCTTCATGAATCCCCGGTATTGGTCATATAATTTCACATTCTTACACAATTTTCCTTCCAACGAAAGGAACCCTCTTAAAGCTTTTTCTCTTGATTCACCCAGAAGTGGTCGATGTTGTCTGAATGGCAATTTTACCCAATACCTTCCATGGCTATCTCTGCTATGGTTATTCGAAAATAACCTTTCACAATCTTCGTCCTGTGTACAAAGATCCGGTGACGGCACAGATTCAATTTCCCAGAATCTTTTCATTACGAATTCTAGTTCTGGTTCAGATTGTAAACTCAGGTTACAGACTTCTGTATTACTCTCCGATGTTCCCATGATTTTTCCTAGAAGTACCCAACCTAGTCTTGTATTAATAGCCATTGGCAATCCTTCTCCGATAGATATAGAGCCATTCAACATAAGTTCAGTGTATATATCTGCTCCCAATATCATATCTATTGGGGCTTGTATGTAGAACTCTGGGTCTGCCAATTTGAGGTTCTTCAAAGTTGGCCAATTAGGGTCTTTTAACCTGAAGTTCGGAATTTCTGAAGTGAGCACTCCCGTGACTACTGCCTCTACCGAGAATTCCTCAGAATTATTCAGTGGACAAAATGTCACACTTACTGTCGATGAAGAATGCTGCACTGGTGTGCCTCCAACCCCTATAATCATCCGATCTGATTTCCTTTGGACAAGTCCCAATCTTTCGCAGCATCCTTTTGTTATCATGGTGACTTGGGAACCGCTGTCCAGTAGGGCTCTGCAGGTGCATAACTTTCCGAGTCCATTTTTTATCTTGATTCTAGCCGTTGCGAGTAGTACGTGGCTATCATTGCAGTTTGCCTGTTGAGTATTCGTTAAATTGATAGCACTTTCATGTTCCTTCGGAGTTGTGTTCTCAACTTGGGCCGAAGCGCCTTCCGTGCTCGGTTTATCATAATGAATCATTGTGTGGTGCTTGCCCTTGCATACTTTGCATCGTTGGTTCAGCCTACAATTCCATGAGAAATGGCCTTTCCTCAAGCAATTGAAGCACAATTTATGACCTTTTACTACATTTAATTTTTCTTTTAAAGGCATTTTGCAAAATAAGTTGCACATGTATAGTGGATGATGCCTAGATTTGCATAATATGCAAGTGTCCGATTTCTCAATTAGCATCCCGTAGCTTTGGCATTTGGGAAATCTCGATCCGGTGGTTTCTTCCCTTTTTGAACATTCCCTGACAGCACAAGACATGCTTCTTGCATGTCTGGAAATGAACGCTATGAACTTGTCATAAGAAGGAAGAGTGTTGTCCACTGACAGTTCCCAATCCAACCTTAGATTTTCACTCAACTTCTGCTGGAGGAAGTGCACCAAGATCACATCCACTAATTGATTTCGCTTCAATTCCAGCGTTTCTAAGTTTCTTATGGCTTCATTACAAACATCCATGAATTCATGGAGACACTTAGCCGATGGATTCTTAATTGCCCGGAGAGAAAAGATTTTTGACACCTGGGCATAAGCTAGCTCTCTCGGGTTATCATATCTTGATAACAGTGTATTCCATGCTTGGCCATAATTTTCACTTAGTAAAGGGAAACCCCTTATTAATCTGGCCGCTTCGCCTTTTACTGCTGAATTCAAATATTGTAACTTCTGTATATTAGTTAACCCTGGATGTGCATCGATGGTGGTGAGGAATAGCTCTTTGAAGTTGATCCACTTGCCCATATCTCCATCATATATCGGTAAGTCAAATTGAGGCAATTTTATATTTGCCTGAGAGCCATTTGGCTTTATGTCCGCCAGTTTCTCTTTGAGTTTTCTCTCATTTTCTATTTTTACCCTCAAGCTTCCAATCTTGTTCATTGAACCATCATATGCCTCACTTTCTTTATCTATATCAACTTCATCCAAAGAAAACAGCTCGTCGTAGAGTGTCTCAATTTTCTCTTTGATCTCCTTTAATTCTTCACCCATTATTTCTAAGCGTATTGTTTCACCTGCTTGAATAATTGAATCCACACTTTCAATAAATCCATCAATTCTCCTTATTTGGCAACTTAACTTTCTTTGGAGGATCCTTTCGTCTCGAGACATTTTGCACTTGTATTCTCACTGAGTTTCCGTCTAAATTTCTTCTGTTTCAAATCCTAATCAGGCTCTTGAGGGACCATGAATCGAACTGGCTTTGGCCTCCTGGCACTAAGGAGGAATCACCGCTTAATTCTTATTAAAACGCTGGTTTTAATTGTAAGCTTCTTAACTCAGCGAGCTAACTATAACTCATTTAAACTTGCATGATTGCTAATGTCTCGTCTCACCAAATCTCATGACTCAACCACGTCTCACCAACACTAATGACTCAACCTCGTATCTTAATAACTGCTTTTATTTTCTAAAAATCAAGATTATATACATGTCTAAAATTTACATAATTTAACAATAATTACAAAAGTAAATTTCAACAATTTTGCATATGTAAGGCTGGAACAGTCACTTTCCTTTATCTGTTCAGGGGGTCGGTAGTTGAGTGATATGAACTGTCACTTTCCAACAAACTGGGAACAATGATGCGAGAGAATTGGGAACTCCTTTTCTTTCTTTTTTTTTGAAGAAAAAATTGCTTCACTATGGCTTTCCTCCGATTCTTGCAAAAGTTCAACCATGCCAATGAGTACGAGTGAACCAAACAGGGCTTTGGCACATTTGTAAATGCAAAAGTTGAACTGCTATCTACATGTATTGACATGGGGTGGGTGCACTTACAGTAAAAGCAGTCGCTAACTTCTACCCACCATGATTATCATATGCTCCAATGGCCCTCGATTCTTGCAAAAGTCCAACCCCACCAGCGAATGCAAGTAACCAAATGGGGCTTTGGCATATTTGTAAGTGTAAAAGTCGAACTGCTTTTCACATGTGTAGACATGTGGTGCACTTATAGCAGTTGTTACATACCCACTATGATAATCATGGCCTGTTCCATGTGTACTTGGGATAAAAAAAAAAGATTATCATAGCCTGTTCCATGTGTACTTGGGATAAAAAAAAAAGATTATCATAGCCTGTACCATGTGTACTAAGGATAATAATACTATATTTAAAAGGATCCTTTAGTTCTCCACTGCTACCAGTAATCTCTGATTGTCTGTATGAGCAGAGGTTGGGCAGATGTTTAGAGAGCTTGCATCCATCTGGTTCCTTGGTGTTTCCTAATATTGTCTATTCAGGTATGTAAGGATGTAAACTTGGGCACAAGTTTCCTTCTTTAGCACAGTTTGTATTATAACTATCAGGACACAAGGTAATAAGACCAAATAAATAAATAGTGTGTGACGTTTCAGTAACAGCATTGTTACCATCTTTAAACAAAAGTACTGATATGATGATATCATATGATAGATTCAGCACTTTTGTCTGAAGATGGTAACAACGCTGTTACTGAAACGTCACACACTATTTATTTATTTGGTCTTATTGCCTTGTGTTTATAATCTATAATCCATATTGTACCTTATCATTATAACAATCAAGAGTTGTTTCCAACCTGGGTTCAGCTGGCCCGGCTGATAGTACCCTGTAAGGTCTCCTGATCCAGAGATACAGGATGAGTCTTTACTCCCATGTTAGGAAGCAGCTGCACATGGTGTCTGTTCCTCCTTCATTATCACAGGATTGCGGATGGTAGATTAAACTGGTGAAACCGCTGGGAGGGTTCACTACTGATGAGCCAGGCCCTCCCATTAATTTTTCCATTGCAGTAAGAGTACTAGAAATTGTTTATTTTTAAAAAGAATCATACGCGTCTATAATAGTTTTGAATTTTGATAGCATTTTATCTTCTAAGGTGTCAATTTTGATTAGGAGCTGATTGTTTCCCTCGCCAAATTAGCCTTTCAATCTAATTTGCATAACCATTTAAAAATAAGAGGTATACAATTTGGATTATGTTTATAAGCTACACAAGGTAACAAGCCCAAATCAATAAAATTCAAGGTGATATTTGAGGTAACCAGCATCGCCTATAAGTTAAGGGGGTTGGTGAAAGGATGGTCTAAACTCTTGGTTTTTGTCGCTACGACCCGGGTTCGATTCCCGCATTGGGCACTTTTTTCTGATTTAAAATAAAAGATGCTCCAATGGCCCCTAATTCTTGCAAAAGTCCAACCCCACCAGCGAGCGCACGTAACCAATGGGGCTCTGGCATTTTTGTAAGTGCAAAACTGAACACTGCTTTTCACATGTGTAGACATGTGGTGCACTTACAGTAAAAGCTGTCGCTTACCTCTACCCACCATGATTATCATGGCCTGTACCACGTGTACTAGGGATAAGCAAAAAAAAACTATGAGTTATTTGGATTTGTTTATGGGTTACCTTGCATTCATATATTCATTTTAAAAAATAATTAAAAATCTAAAAGGAAACTTAGGGTTGTAATATTTTCCTTGGGGAAGGAAAAAAAAAAAAAGGGTGGGAAATGGTCAAAAACAGGTTTTTTCCAGTATAATTTCTATTATTTTATTGTGAAAGGTATAATATGGAAACTTCAAAAAAGTGTTGCAATTTAGTTTAAGGAAATTTCTCCATGCCATGGTTTCTAGTTACTCAACTCAAATAGATTAAACCATATAAAATTTTGCCATTAAAGCGCAAGAATCAGCCTAGCTTGTGTGTGTGTGAGGAATATCTTGAAGCATTGATAAGTAACAAATTTGTGGATTATAGATTATAAACACAAGGTTAAATAAGACCAAAATAAATTAATAGTGGTCTTGGATTTAGTCTTTTTATCTTATATCTTACAGCATTGTGTGTGGGAGTATTCCTGAGCTAACAGTAGAAAAACTTCCATATCAGGACACTCTTGCTAAAAGACACCTCTCTACAAAGGACAGTTTTCATCACTCAAAATGACAATTTTTTGTTACTAATTGGCAATCTCTGTATGAGGACATCTCTACCTCTCTGGAAGACACTTTGGTTTTGCTGCAACCAGGTGTTGTCCTTTACAGAGGGGTAGTTGTACTGTATTTAGCAAAGTATTGCAGATGTGCTTGGCTTTCATTCTTAAGAAGAAAATATGTACAGTGGTGGTGGTGTATATCTCCATGGTTAAACCAATTCCTGAAGTCCACTCCTCTCCAATTTTGCGATGGTAGTTATAGGTCTGGAAAATAGGTCCTCTATTGTTAGTTCTGAGCCTGACATGATATGTTCCGGAGAAGATATGTACAGTACATATATATATACAGTAGAACTTCCATGAGAGGACACTCATGCTAGACGACACCCCTCTACAAAGGACAGTTTTCATTTGCAAAATTACCTTTTTTACTATTTAGCAACTCTCCAGTAATAGGATATTTCTCCATAAAGGATACTTTGGCTTTGCAATTAGGTGTCCTTTACAGGGAGGTTTTACTGTAATTTATTTAAATTAAAATTTCTCCATCAGTGTATTTTTAACCACTCATTCAGCACCTATTACAGTAAAACCTTGTTATAACAGCAAATTAGTTATAGCTTTATAATTCTAAGGTCTCAAGTGTTATATCCCACTTAGTTTTAGCATAAACACGGTGATAAACATAACATCTTAGTCCCAAGTGATGTTTTTCTAATGAGGTTGGATTGTATATATATATCGACAGTTTCCCACCCAAATTATCTACTTCAAATATAATAAGAACATTTCAACAGGAAACACCTTATCTCTTGCCATGTTGAATGAAAGAGGTCAGGACTGAAGTATTAGGCCAGGATTGCCTTATTCTGGTTGAACCACCAGTGATATCATGATTAGTTCTTGCTGATATCAGTGTATAGGACATATGACACAATGGTCACCCTGTTATGATACAGTAGAACTACCTCTCTGCAAGTTGAAAAAAATTAGTAACTCTTCGATAAGAGGACACTTCTCTGTAAAGGACAATTTGGTTCTGCAACTTGGTGTTGTCACTTGCAGAGAATGGGACTCTGGCACATTTGTAAGTGCAAAAGTCAAACTGCTTTTCACATGTGTAGATATGTGGTGCACTTACAGTAAAAGCAGTCGCCTACTTCTACCCACCATGATTATCATCGCTTGTACTAGTCTACTAGGTGTACACATGGTACAATCAATGATAATCACACACACACAAAAGCCTTTATTAAGACACACAGGTCTTACAGAGGATTCTCCTTGGGGTTACAAAACGGAGAAACCTATGAAAGTGGGAAATAAAAAATGGAGAAAGATTATATAATCAATGATAATCATGGTTGGTAGTTAGCGATTGCTTTTACTGTAAGTGCACCACATATCTACACATGTGAAACGCAGTTTAACTTTTACACTTACAAATATGCCAGAGTCCCGTTCTCTGCAAGTGACAACACCAAGCTGCAGAACCAAATTGTCCTTTACAGAGAGGTGTCCTCTTATCGAAGAGTTACTAATCAGTAAAAAAGGTAATTTTTGGTGATGCAAACTGTCCGTTGTAGAAAGGTGTTCTCTAGCAAGAGTGTCCTCTCATGCAGGCTCTATTGTATCACACTTGAATACAGTCCAACCTCTTTAGCTCTACACTCCTAATGTGACACCCTCGAAATTGGTGGTGTGTTGAATTATAGTTGGGTAAAGTAGACAATTTTATTGTGATATTTTTGTAAAAAGGATTAAATTATAGTCTGTTCAATTAGAAATACAGTAGAACCTCCATGAGAGGACACTCGCACTAAAGGACACCTCTCTACAAAGGACAGTTTTCATTTGCAAAATTACCATTTTTCAAATATATATATATACTATTATACTATTAATTTCATTTATTCTTCCTTTTTCAAATATATACATACTATTCACCAACTCTTCAGTAAGAGGACATCTCTCCCTAAAGGACACTTTGGCTCTGCAACTAGATGTTGTCCTTTACAGGGAGGTAGTTCTATTGTATTATATTCTATATACAGTAAAACCTGTCTTGGGAACTTTCCTGCCTTAGGAGTCAATTTTTAGTGGGAACTATCAGTTTTTCCATCAATTTGGTTTTCTTAAGCACCCTTTCTAACATGTTCATCACTACATTTATTAAGCCCTTAATGGCTAAATGTGCTGAATGTTTAGAGCCTCATTGAATTTGCACAAGAAAGAATAGTTTTACCATAGAAGAATAGTTTTAGGTTTAGTGTAATCAATTTTATTCAACTTGTCTTGTGAGTACAAGTTTTTCTTGGATCCAGATGGAAACATTCAAGATGGTTTTTTTTTTTATTGCACATATATTTTATCTTGTTCCTTGTCAGGTAGATAATTTTTTAAAAACAAATCATTAATCTCTCTCAAAATGTTAAGGTTTTCCAAGTCAAAAATGCATCTCTAAAAGGCAATACAGTAGAATTTTCCTGTAAAGGACACTGAAATGCAGAGCCAAAGTGATGTCCTCTTACATTACACTATTTGCTAAATAGTAAAAATGGTAATTTTGAAAATTAAAACTGTCCTTTCTGGAGAGGTGTCTCTAGCGTGAGTATCCTCTCATGGAGGTTCTACTGTACCTACATGTTAATGTACCAAAAGAGATACCTCTTCCTTTAATTGTACATCACCCTAATAATAAAAAAAAATAATAGTCTTCTTCTTTCTTATCTTCACTTAATCATATCAAGTTATCAAGCTTGTAAAGCATGACAACTATCATGATTGGGTGAAGTAGAATGCGTCTGCCTTTGTCATCAAGACTGGGAGCACTACTCAGTGGCAGGCCGACTTAGCTCCAAAAGAAATGGCCGCCTCTGACATGAGGAACAGACGCCATGTGCAGCCGCTCCTAACATGGAGTACAAACGCTGCTCATCCTGTTTCCCTGGATTAGGAGACCTTACAGGGTACTATCAGCCGGGCCAGCTGAACCCAGGTTTTTTAGTGAGCTTGTTACTGTTCCCCTCCTCCTTTTTCATCCGGGATTTTTACTGGTGATGATAAAGAATAAGTCACAACACCAGTTTAGACAAATACAGACAAAAGCCAACAACCTGTATACCATGGTTTTGGTTTTGGCCTCATTAGTACAAGGTCCAGCTTTGATTTCAAAGCATCCAATGAGAAAGGCTATGAAATTGGTTGAATTTACCAAACAGGTGTTTAAACTAAAAGTGGCAAGGGCAGATTTACAGACAAGATTACAACATAAAGGGAGAGGTACCTCTTTTGGTACATGAATATCATCCTGCCACATGTTGATACAGAGATGTGCATTATTTATTTGGTCTTGTTAGCTGATACAATTCTTTGTCTAGCTAATTCTGGAGACTTTTTATATAAGATACAGTAGAACAATCTACATGAGAGGACACTCTTGCTAGAGGACACCTCTCTACAAAAGGAGTTTTCATATTGCCAATATTTCTAATTAGCAACCCTCTGGTAAGAGAACAGCTCTCTCTAAAGAACAGTGGCTCAGAAACTAAGTGCCGTCCATTACAGAGAGGTAGAGGATAAAATTTAGCCAGGTATCATCAACTCGATGTGTTTTCAGTACAATCCGGGTGAACACCAGGGGAATTTGTAATGATGAATGACCTCCAGAGAGTTTAGATGTCTGGTCAACCAGATGGAACAACACAAACAATTCTCTCTGAGTCACCCAGACACCCAGTCAGCCTGTGTTTCATATACCTAGCCCAGCCTTCCATTCATTCACCTCTTTCATCACCAATTTACAATACCTTTCTTGCTGTAAAATATCTAGTTGCAGAACCAAAATGCCCTTGAGGGAGAGGTATCCTCATCTATCAGTATTATTGTGTTGTTTGTTGTTGCTCGAGTTGTTTAAACAATCTCCATTAGGTTCCATTGCCTCAGCTTTTCTATTATAGTCCTGAGGTTTTCCCAGATGTCTTTTTTGGAGAAGGAAAGAAGGGTGATGTTGGTCTGAAGACCTGGAAGTACCACTCAGGGTGACTTTGTTTCTTTTGGTCTCCTGACATGGAGTGCAGACGCCCCAGTATTACTGTTAATCTATAAACAAAATTGATAATTTTGGCGATAAAAACTGTCTTTTGTAGAGAGGTGTCCTCTCACGGAGGTTGTTCAACTGTATTAAGTTGGTGCTAAAAACATCTAGTTGATGATGCATGGATAAATTTTATGGTATATAAGAACTACCTGTCTATAAGGGACAACATTTAGTTGCAAAGCTAATGTATCCTTTAGTGTCCTCTTACCAGAGAGTTGTCAATTAGTATAATGGGAATGTTGGCAATATGAATTACTGTCCTTTGAAGAGAGGCGTCCTCTAGCAAGAGTGTCCTCTCATGGAGGTTCTACTGTATCTTATATAAAAAAAGTCTCCAGAATTAGCTAGACAAAGAATTGTACAAGGCAGGGTTCGGCAAACTGCGGCTCACGAGCCCATGCGGCTCTTTGGATGTGAAACTCTTTATATAGTTCCATACGTAAATATTATTTATTCGAGTACTATTTATTGTTGGCAAGAAAAAAAATTGTGGCTCTTTAAAAACTTTGAAATTTTGTAAAATGCAATTTTTGACTCTACAGACTCAAAATTTGCAGACCCCTGGTATAAGGTAATAAGACCAAATAAAGAAATAGTGTGTGATGTTTTGGTAACAACACTCTTACAGAAACATCACACACTATTTATTTATTTGGATTTGGTCTTATTATCTTGTGTTTTTTTTTCTTATCCCTAGTACACGTGGTACAGGCCATGATAATCATGGTGGGTAGTTAGCAACTGCTTTTTACTGTAAGCGCACCGCATGTCTACACATGTGAAAGCAGTTCGACTTTGCACTTACAAATGTGCCAGAGCCCCGTTTGGTTACTTGCACTCGGTGGTGGGGTTGGACTTTTGCAAGAATCGGGGGGGGGGGGGGGCATTGGAGCATTTTGTGTTTGTAATAATCCAAATTGTAACCTTATCAGTTTTAAGAGTTGAGTTTCTCTCAAGGCCATCTGTGGGAAAAGTACTCTGGCAGAGATTTGTTTAGTTTATCTATTCTGTGTTTATGAGAACTTAGGACGGAGATAAGATGGTACCAGAATAGCCTGACAAGTAAGTACATTACGTTCATCTATGGATTTTTGGCAATGAAAACTGTCCTTTGTACAGAGGCGTCAACTAGCTTAGAGTGTCCTCTCTTAGAGGTGTTCTACTGTATTACAGTCGTATAAATTTATTCTTTTGTCTGATGATGGTAACAATGCTGTTGCTGAAACATCACACACTATTAAATTATTTGGATTACTATAATCTGTAGTCCAAATTGTGCTTTATTACACTCTAATCACATTGTCCAATATATCTTCTTCTTCTTTCTTATCTCCACATTGGGTGAAGTAGAATGCGTCTGCCTTTGTCATTAAGGCTGGAAGCATTACTCAGTGGCAGGCCGACTTATCTCCAAAAGAAATGGCCGCCTCTGACATGAGGAACAGATGCCATGTGCAGCCGCTCCTAACATGGAGTACAGACTCATCCTGTATCCCTGGATCAGGAGCCCTTACAGGGTACTATCAGCTGGGCCAGCTGAGCCCAGGTTTTTTAGTGAGCTTGTTACTGCTCCCCCTCCATCTTTTTCATCCGGGCTTGGGACCGGCAAAGGCGGAGTTGTCCAATATATGATGGCTTAAAATACAGTTAGTTGGGAAAATGAATTAAAACAATATTATAACCAAATGGTAATTTATATTAAATAATGAATACATTTTATTACAAGTTCTTGTAATAGAGCATCCTGGTTGAGAAATTGGCACAATACCAACATGTCTAGTCATTTAGCTTTGACATTTATCCCAGGTACTTTTTTTTGTCTTTTTACTAATTTCTAAAAGCTTTAGCTAAACCCAAAATTAAATTAGTAAGTGTGAATTTAAAATATCCTTTTTTAACTGTAAACTTTTTATTAAAATATCAACTACAGGTCTAAAGCAAAATTCTAGAGTTTATGAGAAATTGATGGGTGCAAGGTATCCCCGCTATGTACCAAGTATCCAACCCCACAAACTACATCATTGACTGCATTAGATCATCCAATGATGAGCTCTACCCATCCCCAGTACAGACACCATCAAATAGCTCCACAGACTTGACACCCGATTATGATTGAGTCGTGATAAGAAAGAAGAAAAGAAACTGAGATATTAAAAGTTACCTATATACAGTAAAACCTCCATGAGAGGACACTCACGTTAGAAGACACCTCTCTATAAAGGACAGTTTTCATAGGTAAAATTAACATTTTTACTATTTATTAACTCTCTGGTAAGAGGACACCCTCCCTAAAAGACACTTTGGCTCTGTAATTAGGTGCTGTCCTTTACAGGGAGGTAGTTCTACTGTACTAATAAAATCTTTTTTTTTTTTTTTTTTTTTTGCGTAGTTAAAGATTAAGTTTAACTAAATTAACTACAGTAGACCTGCCTCTTTCTAAAGGATAATACCTAGTTGCAGAGCCAAAGTTTCCTTTAGGGAGAGGTGTTTTGATAAAGCACAATTTGGATTATAATACAAGAAAATAAGACCTAAACCTGGGTGTTTTCTTACCAGAGAGTTGCTAATTAGTAAAAATGGTATTTTTTTTAATTATGTGAACTGTCCTTGTAAAGATATGTCCTCTCATGGAGGTTCTATTGTATTGATTTTACATATATTTATACAAAAATTGAATTTCTAGAAATAAAATTCAATTATACACACAACAAATTTGATTAATAAAATATATAAAGATATGATAGGTTACAGGTATTCCCACCCATTTTTACTCCTCATAATTTCCATGGTCAAATATCTCTCCAAGCTGCTATGTATTTAGTATTCCTATCAAATAATGATAAGACACAATTTGGATTATAGATTATAAACACAAGGTAATAAGACCAAATCCAAATAAATAAATAGTGTGTGATGTTTTGGTAACAGCGTTGTTCCCATCTTCAGTACCTCTGTCTGAAGATGGTAACAGCGCTGTTACCGAAACGTCGCACACTATTTATTTATTTGGATTTGGTCTTATTACCTTGTGTTTTCCTATCAAATAAGTAAAATGTATAGCAATCCGATATAAGAGTGTTGTTGCCATCATTGTGTGGTGGTGAGATTAAAGAAAGAAACCAAGACACACACAACATTTTAAGTAAGTTGGAGGAACTGGTGGAGGGGAAAACGCAATAACATGTTGGGAGAGATAGAGGAGATTAGATAGAGATCCTTTGTTGGAGCTGCCCAGAGCTAAAGCTGGCTTAATCCTGCTAGCTGCCTGGCTGTACTTGCTCTCTTTGGGTGCAGATTATCTAGCCCATGGCTGTTTATCCTCACATAGCTGCTATTGGTGGCTGTTGGGCCATTGTTGGATTGATAGAGATCCATTGTTGCCATAGCTGGTGGCTGTTGAGCCATTGTTGGATTGATAGAGATCCATTGTTGCCATAGCTGGTGGCTGTTGAGCCATTGTTGGATTGATAGAGATCCATTGTTGCCATAGCTGGTGGCTGTTGAGCCATTGTTGGATTGATAGAGATCCATTGTTGCCGTAGCTGGTGGCTGTTGAGCCATTGTTGGATTGATAGAGATCCATTGTTGCCATAGCTGGTGGCAGTTAAGCCAGTTCCATTGTTGCATTGATAGAGATCCATTGTTGCTATAGCTGGTGGCTGTTGAGCTGGTTTCATTGTTGGATTGATAGAGATCCATTGTTGCCATAGCTGGTGGCTGTTGAGCCATTGTTGGATTGATAGAGATCCATTGTTGCCATAGCTGGTGGCAGTTAAGCCAGTTCCATTGTTGCATTGATAGAGATCCATTGTTGCTATAGCTGGTGGCTGTTGAGCTGGTTTCATTGTTGGATTGATAGAGATCCATTGTTGCCATAGGAGACTGTTGAGCCAGTTCCATTGTTGGATTGATAGAGATCCATTGTTGGATTGATAGAGATCCATTGTTGCCATAGGTGACTGTTGAGCCATTGTTGGATTGATAGAGATCCATTGTTGCCATAGGAGGCTGTTGAGCCAGTTCCATTGTTGGATCAACAAAGATATACATTGTTGCCATAAGTGGCTGTAAAGTCAATTTCTTTGTTGGATTGATAGAGATCCATTGTTGCCATGTAGCCCCATTTGACTACTTGCACTCACTGGTGGGATTGGACTTTTACAAGAATCAGGAGGTCATTGAAGCAATTTTTTTTTTCAGTAAAAAAAAAGTACCCAATAAATATTCAATCCCGGGTCAAGGCTGTTAAAAAATCAACCATTTATATCACATCAACCCCCTGTTTTCAATAGCTAACAAGATCAAATAACTGAAACTAAACCATGCTTTCAATTAGCCACCTTTTTACCAGCTTTGCTAAGCACAGAGTACTCAAGTTTGATGATGATTACAATGCCATGTAACCGAAACGGCCTCATCTTTCATTTCCACAGACATCTTCTATTCACTGTGGGGTTGTGGCTGAACTGATGGAACAGTTATGGAATGATAAGGCACAGTTTGGATTATAGATCATAAACACAAGGTAATAAGACTAAATCCAAATAAATAAATTATATGTAACGTTTTGGTAACAGCATTGTTACCATCTTCAGACAAAAGTACTGAATGAGAAATTTTACCACAGCATGTTTTAAATAGTTACTGTTATCAAGTGTGTAAACAAGATAGCAGATAAGAAGATAGTTTTATGAGAAACACAGAATATTATTCTTAGAATTAAAAGTGGTAAAATTTCTCATTCAGTACTTTTGTCTGAAGATGGTAACAACACTGTTACCGAAACGTCACACACTATTTATTTATTTGGATTTGGTCTTATTACCTTGTGTTTATGTCCGCCCATTCCGTTATCCTCTGTCTATATCACAAGAGTTTATTTAACTGTGCCGGCATGTGGCTAATTATGATCACTTAGAGTTTATGACCCTTCATTAAAAACGGCCTCATCTTTCATTAGTTCCATAGACATCTTTTATTCACTGTGAGGTTGTGGCTGAACTGATGAGACAGTTATGGAATGATAATGTACAATTTGGATTATTCTATATACAGTTACGAGCGTCATTCTTCATCTCTTATCAGTCATCTCTGTCACCGTTTGCTTTTTTTTTGGAATGGCGCCCTCCTATTGGTTGGCTACGGTCACGCCACCTTTGCCCCTCCCACTCGCCATTTCGTCTTTGTAACTATTGTGTTGGAGCGGGTCGCTCCCTAAATAAATGCATATATTAGATAATAACCAAATGGAATCCTCTCTTTCTTTTTCCCAGTAAGAGACGCCTACGGAAGCCAACAGTACATAGACAGATAAAGCACATAGGCTATAGTTATTATAACTAACATATGCAATTATTTAAGGCGCCAATCTATAATTGTAACAAATAGTATTTGAATCAAAACATTCAATCGGGTAAAACACGGGCGTTGCCTGGGTCATTCGGCTAGTAGATTATAAACACAAGGTAATAAGACCAAATACAAATACATAAATAGTGTGTGATGTTTCGGTAACAGTGTTGTTACCATCTTCAGACAAAAGTACTGAATGAGAAATTTTACCACAGCTTGTTTTAAATAGTTACTGTTATCAAGTGTGTAAACAAGATAGCAGATAAAAAAAATAGTTTTCTGAGAAACACAGAATATTATTCTTAGAATTAAAAGTGGAAAAAAAAAACACTTTTTGAAGTTAATTCTAAGAATAATATTCTGTGTGTTTCTCAGAAAATAATCTTCTTATCTGCTATCTTGTTTACACATGCTGTGGTAAAATTTCTCATTCAGTACTTTTGTCTGAAGATGGTAACAATGCTGTTACCGAAACATCACACACTATTTATTTATTTGAATTTGCTCTTATTACCTTGTGTTTATGGAATGAAGTCAACTCTCTTCTAATAAGTGATGGTGGTTATAAGACTGGATACAAATGTATGAAGATGTGATAATGTACCATTTGGAGTTTGTCTTTTAGATTAACAATATTGTATTGTCATCCATCAATGGTAAATTATACAAAGTTAAGAGATATACAGTAAAACCCTCTATAGTGAACCCCAATGGGACTGAAGTTTTGGTTCACAATGTTTCACCATAGCCACGGTTTGGCTCAAAAAAAAAAAAAAAAAATTTTTTTTTTCAGTCAATTTTTTCATTGAAGGAGCTACTCTATTTAACACAAGGTAATTTAACACTTTTGTCTGAAGATGGTAACAATGCTGTTACCGAAACGTCACACACTATTTATTTATTTGGATTTGGTCTTATTACCTTGTGTTTATAATCTATAATCCAAATTTTGCCTTATCGAGCTATTCTATTGGATGTGTGCACCATAAACATTTCTTCTAACCAATAAAAATGCCCTAATTTGTTTGTTATTTACAATGCGGTGACAAGTTAGCCAATTAGGAGGGATATTCCAGCAAGGTCATTGTTGTTTGTGAAACAACACCTCCCCAGAATGGGCGGGTTGTTGGCCCAGCTTATTAAGGGCACTAGACCAACACTCTTGTGTGTCTGTAGGTGGCTGAAGTGAGATGTCTTGATTCCATTTGGGAAACTATGGCGTCTTTATCATCATGTAATGCAGTCATTTCAAATGTGGAGTTAGGCCACAATAGAACACCATATCACCCTTGATAAGGTTACAATTTGGATTATAGATTAGAAACATAAGGTAATAAGATTAAATCTAAATAAATAAATAGTGTGTGATTGATAAGGCACAATTTGGATTATCTTCTATATATATAAAAATGAATGTATGTGTGTCTGTTTGTTTGTTTGTTTGTCCTTTATGCCTGACCAAACCACTCATTGGATCGCCATGAAACTTTGGGAAGTTATTTAGTATAGTACTGGGAAGGTTTCTAGCAAATAAAATTTTTGAAATAACTTTTCGCCTAGAAATAATCAAGATAAATATTCTAATTTATCTGTTATAATTCAACAATCTGCTCTAAATATTATCATGATGATACGATAATTTTGTAATGTAGAAAATTAGGAAAGACAAAATTCAGGATGACATGGCAATTTATTTGAGACAAGAATAATGATACAATTCAAAGGCAAGATACTATTCCTTTAACTTCCAATTACCGAGGGAACCAATTAATATTGATTTTATTCAACTTATCGAGTATTTTTCAAGGGACCGGGAAAAAATGTTCACTTTATCGAGAGATTCGTTAGACAAACCTTTACTCGGGTAAAACCCGGGCGAAGCCGGGTACGTCCGCTAGTAGATTATAAACCCAAGGTAATAAGACCAAATCCAAATAAATAAATAGTGTGTGACGTTTCTGTAACAGCGTTGTTACCATCTTCAGACAAAAGTACCGAATGAGACCAAATTGGTCTTATTACCTTGGGTGAATAGTGTGTGATGTTTTGTCTTTTTTTAGTCTTTTGTCTGATGATGGTAACAATACTGTTACTGAAACGTCACACACTATTTATTTATTTTGATTTGGTTTTATTATCTTTCAGTTCTATAATACAAATTGTACTTTATCAGTCTTGCTTCCATTTGAAAACTATGTGTCGATGGTCGCCTTGATCATCATGTAGTGCGGCCATCTCAGATATGGAGGTAGGCCAGGCTGGAACACCACCCTTGATAAGGCACAATTTGAGTTATAGATAAGAAACACAAGGTAATAAGGACTGAAAATCCAAATAAATAGTTTGTCACATTTTGGTAACCTCGCTGCTATGTCGTACTCTTTATTTGGATTTGGTCTTATTACCTTACCTTGGAGGACAACAGTCTTTGATTTCTAGACTTAAGTCTGGTCATCTACGGACAATGAGTTTCCAGAATGGTTGCAAGGTTTTCCCACTATGTACTAAGTGTTAACCTGCAACCCCAAAACACATTATTGACTGTATTGACTCATCCATTGATGAGCTCTACTCTTCCCCGGCAGACACCATCAAAACTCTCAAGCTTTACAAGCTTGATACCTAATTTGATTGAGTGGATATAAGAAAGAAGAAGAAAAAGACCTTACCTTTGTGTTACCATTTCACCCAGTTCTGAGCATTCTCTTCACCTCATTCATATCTTCTATAACTTCCTCCAGACCATCCTATTAAATCAATGAACCCATTCTTCTTGAAGGTGGTATGTTCATCCAGTATGGTAGCCCTTAATTTACTTTCCAGTCTTAAGACCTTAGAATTCACATGAAATCCTACAACATCAACCACCGCACCATCACTTCAACCATCTACCCAGGAAAGTTTGAATGTTTATGATGCGCCGTAGACAACAATGGTGTTGTGTCTCTCCCACGAGGAAACAAATCTACGTAGTTGCCGCCATGTTCCCTCAACATAAGCTCTATGTCCTAGATTTGAATATTACACAGTGGAAAATTTCTCCCAAGCATACCTTTCCCATAGGCAATTTATCCACTTCCTTTTTTTTTTTCGCATAGTAACATGGAACAGGCTCTTGTCATGGCTAACCAGTAAAAAACCTAATATTTATATCAAGAAAATGCATTACAGTAGAATATTCTTCATGAGAAGACACTCGTACTAGAGGACACCTCTCTACAAAGGACAGTTTTCATTCGCAAAATTACAATTTTTACTATTTAGCAACTCTCCGGTAAGTGGACACCTCTCCTTGAAGGACAATTTGGCTCTGTAATTAGGTGTTTTCCTTTACAGGAAAGTTCTATTGTATATGGGAGGTAGCCCCCTCTACACTTATTAGAAAAAAAAAAAAAAAAAAAGAGCCTGCCAGGATTCGAACCAGGAATCTTCTTATCCATAATTAGATTTGCATGTAAACAGTTGATGTGATGATAACTCAAATGATAAATATAGCCATTATTGATATGCACACTAAAAGAGGCACCTCTCCCTTTGTTGTTGTTGTCGTGTCCAATGAAGAGTCTCAGATGTCTCCATACATCTCTATCACAACAATGTCCTCTATCTTGGGTGTGTAAAGCTGCTGCTCTGGTTCTATGTCAATTTTCTGCAAGGCTGCGGCCATTGCTGGACATGAGAATATGTGGGTAGGTGTTAGTTCCACACCAGGACAGTTGTTACATGTCCTATAGGTTCTTTTGCCATCTAGATGTATTGTCATTCCTTTATAGTGTTTTGTTCTAAGTCTTGTTATAGTTTTTGTCAGTTTTCTCTCAGAGTTTATTTTACATATTTGATCTTTTCTTATTTTTTGTTTAATTATTTGTATTTTGCCAAAGCATCAGCGTCAAATACTGACCTCTCCCTTTAAAAATGTATCAAAACAATATGGTTTATCACACCCTGGTACAGAGTGTAATGGTGAGACAATAAAAAAAGGGAGAAATTTGTTTGGTATGGGAATACCCTCCTCCTCCTGCTGCAACTTTGTGTTGTATTTGCATGTGTCAAATGGAAAACTCTGCTGAAAGTATACTCTATAACAAAAGAATCGACACACCAAGAAGCAGTTGTCCGATTTATATGAAGATACGTATACAAAGAGGTTTCGACCAAACATGCAAATGATTGAAATTTGGTGGCCGAATTATGCAAAGCAAGAGCTACAGTGCTTTTTCCCCTATACATGCTCTTTACATACACCAATTTTTGTCCTAATCTGACAACTCTTTCTTGGTGCGTCGATTTTTTTGTTATACAGTGTAGATCAGAAATCTTGATAACCCAAAAGTTTGTACCAGGTTTCATACTTTCAAATGTACAATAAGGTATTATTATTCACAATTTGGATTATGGATTAGAAACATAAGGTAACAAGACCATATTCTTTATTTCGATTTAGAGCACTATGTCCCCCTAAGGAAACTTGCACTTTAAAGATAAACAAAATTTTTGAAAGATGCTGTGGTAAAAAGTTGTCATTCAGTACTTTTGTCTGAAGATGGTAACAACGCTGTTACCAAAACGTCACACACTATTTATT
Source organism: Cordylochernes scorpioides (assembly GCA_030710605.1). Lineage (NCBI taxonomy): Eukaryota > Metazoa > Arthropoda > Arachnida > Pseudoscorpiones > Chernetidae > Cordylochernes > Cordylochernes scorpioides. The sequence goes on from CP092880.1 coordinate 54,878,083, forward strand.
TATTTGGATTTGGTCTTATTACCTTGTGTTTAAAATATGTACAGAATTAGTATGCAAGTTAGATGAAAAAGAGAAAAATAGTCAAATAAAACTTTTTCTTTCCTAGCAACACACAATTCTATAAAGGTGTCTAGCCTGTGGAGCTTGAGATTTTTGATGGTGTATGTGCTGGGGATAAGTAGAGATCATCAATGGATGAGTCAATACAGTCAATAATATGGTTTGGGGTTGCAGATTGACACTTAGTACATAGTGGGAAAACCTTGCAACCATTCTGGAAAGTCATTGTACATAGATGATCAGACATAAGTCTGGAAATGAAGGACTGTTGTTCTCTTGAGAGGACTAGACTTGATGAGGGACCCTTCTACTCTGTACCAGTCATGTGCAGCAGCAGATTTTTATTCTTGTTGGTATGGAGGAGAGAGGTATTCAAATTTCTAAATCAATCATAATGATTTAAAAGCACAAATGTTTCTTTTATACACAATACAAACTTCTACTGTCCTTACTGCGATGAAAAATATATTGGGAGGGCTTGGCTAATCAGTGTTGAACCCTCCCAGCCATTTCGCAAATTTAATCCACCAGACCCGCTTCTCAGAGCTCTAATATTGTATTGGACGATTTTGCTTATATATGCTACACTGAAGGATGGAGTCTCAGAGATGGTTTTCAAGAAAACTATGGACATAAGCTCATAGGACAGTAGAATTACATTTAAATATATATAGATGGCGTGTTATTGCCTTGTAATAACTATAATCAATAAATTTATCTATTTGGATTTGTTCTTGATACCTTATGTTTCAAGTTTAATATTGTCGCAGAGATAAATAAAGCAAGGGCAAGTTTGGGGATAATTAATTTATTATAAGGGGTATTTATAGGGAGAGAGAGAGAAAGTACAACTTACCCTCAGTTAAAACTAATCCTGAATGAACGACGTTAGCCACCGTCCCGTTTTCCTTATTTACAGATCAGCTTCCCAGAAGCCCCCACACCTGTGGTCCCCCCCGGGGTCCAGGGATGATTGACAGTTGTCCCATCTGGATGGAGCTACTTGACAATATGTAAATAGAAGTGACCACTAGAGGGGGATTCTGCCTTTCACATGTATAGTCATGGGGTGTAGTTGCAATAAAAGGCAGCCACTATGATTATCATTGCCTGTACACCACATATATGTACTAGGGATAATAATAATTGTAAAGACTTTCAGGTGGAAATCACACAGTGTCCTAGAAATTGTGTGTCTCCTAACTCAGGCTTCTCCAAGGCCATAGTCTGGTGGTTGCTTTGGTTCATTCATTGAGGATTTTCATGGGAAAATAATGTGGTGGTTTGCCTTGCCTTCATATACTGTTGACCTAATAGTAGGTTTAACTGCCTTGAGAAACTGTTTCCAATTCCAAGGGTGAGTGAATGCCCTTGTTTAATTTAGGATGGAAGTGGAAACTTTTCTCTGGTCTCTGATCATCCACCTCCTGGCTTAGCTGCTCCAGGGTGTTGTACAGCCACATGGAAGTACCATGTAGGAATTAATTCTAGCACTACAATGTATCTCTCCATCTCCTTCTTGCTTATCTTTCTCAATGCTATCAAGTCTGGTGTCTGCAGGGATGTTACACTCATGGTTAAAACTTAAGGAAGTAGGGGGTCAGTGAAAGGATGGTCTAAACCGTTGGTTTTCAACCACTACGACCCGGGATCGAATCCCGTATTGAGCACTTTTTTCTAATAAAAAAAAAAATGCTCCAATGGCTCCTGAATCTTACAAAAGTCCAACCCACCAGTTAGTGCAAATAACTAAATGGGGCTCTGGCACATTTGTAAGTGCAAAAGTCAAACTGCTTTTCACATGTGTAGACATGTGGTAAACCTACAGTAAAAGCAGTCGCTAACTACCCACCATGATTATCATGACATGTACTAGGGATAATAATAATATAAAAAAAAACTTATGTAAGTGGAACGTCTTTGATGTCGCCGGTCATCTATTTTTTTTAAGAAGACAGAGGAAATTTTGTTTACACTTGGTTATCTCATGTGTCTTCAATAAAGGTCACTGTAATATCTTTCAGAGTTATTGTCTGATTCCCAATATACATGCTAAAAGGTACAACTTCCTTAAGTTTTTTTCCATGAGTGTAATCAGAGTTCATTGATAAATGAGTTGATGCAGTTAGGGGTATCAGGTTGTAAGTTACACTTGGTGTACAAATACAGTAGAACCTCCATGAGAGGACACTTCCGCTAGCAAACACCTCTCTACAGAAGACAGTTATCATAACCAAAATGATCCTTTTTACCAATTAGCTGATACCTCTCCCTAAAGGACACTTTGGCTCTGCAACTAGGGGTTGTTCTGTAGGGAATAGTAGTTCTGTTCTAGTGGTAAAACCTTCCACCCATTCAGGAAGCGAACCATGAACTACAGTATATAAAGGGGCAGTTGTTGTTGTCATGTCCAATGAAGAGCCTCAGATGTCCCCATGCATTTCTATCACAGCAGCAGCAATGTCCGCTATCTTTTGCTCTTCATTAGAAAATGGGTGCCGTTGCCACGTTAGTCACCTTGGAAATGAAGCAGTATTTGGTTGAATATTCCAAGGGTCCAGGGGGGACCGCAGGGAGGTGTGGTCAGACTTCTCCCCCCCCCCTAAAAGGGGCAGTATGCTTATTAAATGCTAATTCTGACACCTAGCATCTTGTTTCTTTCTTCAGTTCCATACTTTGTAGTTTGGCCTGACTTATCATGGTTGACCTTAGCATGGTCAGTCAGTAGCAGAATGTTTCCTGGTGAGATTACACTGTGGACACATAGCTGATAGCTGGCATTCCTTTCTTGGTCACTCTTGTTGGGTCACAGTTCTCTGTTGTTGTTGGTTGGGTCAGCTTGTGGCCTCCCATGTTGGGTCAGTTTGTGTCCTCTAATGTGGTGTCAGTTCGCATCCTCTCATGTTGGGTCAGTTCGCATCCTCTCATGTTGGGTCAGTTTGTGTCCTCCCATGTTGGGTTAACTTCTGTGATGTTGTGTCAGAGTTCTCTGTTGTTAGGAATGTTGTCAGCAGCTTCATGTTGGGTTCTGTGCATCTTATGTTGGGGCAGCTTGTGTCCTCTCATGTTGGGAATGTTGGGTAAGCTCGCATCCTCTCATGTTGGGAATGTTGGGGCAGCTTGTGTCCTCTCATGTTGGAAATGTTAGGTCAGCTTGTGTCCTCTCATGTTGGAAATGTTAGGTCAGCTTGTGTCCTCTCATTTTGGGAATGGATCAGCTGGTGTTGGAAATGTTAGTCAGCTCATGTTCCTCTCCATCGATGGGATGTTGGATCAACTTATGCCCTTCTCCTTAGTTGGGTCACACAACTTGTGTCCTCTCCTGTTGGTAATGTTGAATCAGCTCTTTCCATGTTGGGCAGCTGGCAGGCACACCTCAATACAATGGTATCTCAGAAATGAAGGTCAGCTGATATCAGATTGCTATTTCCTGTGCAAACATTCATGAGGCAGACAGAAATAACTTGCAGCGATAAATATAGTACATCTGTATATAATGTTTGACAATTATTTGTTGATGGCACACCTATTTTGTTCTCACTTTCAGCAGTGTTGCAACAAGGGTTTGTCCATTATTAAGAGACCCTCAGGTTTTTTGTTCCACAGAGTGGCCAATTAAGGTTTTTTAACCTCTGCCTCGGGGTCTTTTTTTAATGACCTTTTTTTTTCTGCCACTTTAAGCTGATTCAAAGTGTTCTCTTTAGGAAGAGAGGTGTCCTCTCAATAGAGAGCTATTAATTGGTAATGTTGGTTATGAAAACTGACCCTTGTAGAGAGGTGTCCGCCGCTCACGTAGAATCTACTGATTAACAAAGTCAAAGAACAACATTTGAAAATTATCCCGCATGTGTTTCTTTTGAACGAAAAATCAAAATTTATGTTAAGGAGAAATAACGATCATTTCTAACCTTAGAGACGAAGTATGAAAGGATGAATTGTGAAGAGTAATAATAAACGGAAAAATGGTAATTCCCATCCCTGGACACTTTTATTTTTACCGTTTATCATTACTCTTCGCAATTCACCCTTTCATACTTCATCCCTAAGGTTAGAAATAATCGTTATTTCTCCCCTTAAAATAAATTTAGATTTTTCGTTCAAAAGAAACACATGCAGGATAATTTTCAAATGTCGTTCTACAATTATAAGCCGCATTATATTGTATTATAAAGTTAAAGAAAATGATTTTTAGGTTTCACAGAAACCTGGAGTGGCATGCCTGGTATATAGTCTTACAGCACTCCAGCATATCAATTATGTAGTACAGTAGAACTACCTCCCTGTAAAGGACAACACCTAATTGCAGAGTCAAAGTGTTTTTTAGGAGGAGGTGTCCTCTTGCCTAAGAGTTGCTAAATATTGAGAGTATAAATTAGTTTGTGCGGTTTTGATAAAGATGGCGCTACTAGTTTATTATTCCACTGTTTCATCTGGCAACACCATTATTTTGAAGCGTCATCATAAGGCTTCCTTTTTCAGTAACCACCATTTCTCTGAAGTGTAAACAACCTAGTTTCTGTTTGCTCCTAAAATGTAAACTTTTGTACCAAATAATGTGTTTTGCGGGAGTTTTACTTCATGACTTCGATATGGAGAAAAAAGCTGCTGAGAGTCATCGTAGTTTATCATGACCATGCTCTAGTTGATCAAACATGTCAGAAGTGGTTTGCACGGTTTAAAAGTGACAATTTTGATTTGGAAGACGAAGAAAGACCCGGAGCGCCACCAAAGTTTGAGGATGAATATTTAGAGGCAAGGCTCGATGAAGATCCAACACAAATGCGAAAGTAACTCGCAAAAAACACTTGGAGCCACTTAACCAACTATTTTTCATTGCTTAAAAGAAATAGGAATGATCAAAAAGGTCAGAAATTGGGTGCTTTATTAACTGAAGCCAAGAGACGTCGAATGCCATTTTTTCACCTGTGAACAACTGCTACGATGTAAAAAAAAGAAAGGGATTTTTGCATCGAATTGTAACCGGGGATGAAAAGTGGGTCCATTACAATAAAACTTTGGGCAATATATGGATACCCTGGCTGTGCCTTATCATCGATAGCCAAGCCGAATATTCATGGCAGGAAGATTATGCTGTGTATTTGGTGGGACCAGCTAGGAGTGGTATATTATGAGCTACTACAACCGAACAAAAGTATCACAGGGGAGGTCTACTGAAGAAAATTGATGCGTTTGAACCGAGCATTGCGAGAAAAAAGGCTGCAATACGCCAATAGACACGATAAAGTTTTTTGCAACATGATAATGCTCGGCCACATGCTGCAGCACCCGTTAAAACATACTTAGAAATGCTCAAATTGGAAGTCTTACCCCACTCGGCGTATAGCACAGACATTGCTCCTTCCGATTATTATCTCTTCCGATCAATGTAACATGGCCTGGCTGACCATCCCTTCTCCAACTATGATGAAGTCAAAAAATAGATTGATGAATGGATAGCGGCCAAAGAGCCAGTCTTTCTCCGCGATGGGATCCCTCAATTGCCAGAAAGATGGGGAACAGTAGTGAATAGCGACGGACAATACTTTGAGCATTGAAGATCTAACCAATTTTTTACAATAAAGCTCCAAGTTGCAAAAAAATATATATCTATATGCACAAACTTATTTATACTCCTAATAGTAAAAATGGGAAATTTTGAAAATAAAAACTGTCCTTTATAGAGAGGTGTCCTCTCATGGATGTTTAACTGTACCAGTATAGGTTTGTCCATATTTTAGCCAAATGGCATTCACTAGGAGAGAGTTTGAAAATAATTAAGAAGGTTGAAGAAGGTTGTTGTTGTCCGGCCAGTCTCCCAGCTGGCAAATAATTTTACCGATATTCTTCTGGCATCTTTCCAACACCATTTTTTCCCCTTTTCTCTCTTCCTTCCTGATTCTTTCCTTTCTTCTCAGCTATGTGGTCCCGGGCACAGAGCTATTTATAACCTGGGATTTTTATGCTCCGTCTCATCACCATTGCTTACTTTGGAAATTTGGGAAGATTTCTTTTACAGTACCTCTCTGCTGAAAGAATAGCTGTAGTTTAGGATTGGAGTTAGGATGAATCACATAGTAATACACTTAGTAATGCTCGCCTGCCACGCGGGCGCCCCGGGTTCGATTCCCAGCCGATGCATTTTTTTTTTTTTACAATTTTTAAAACTCATTTATATATTATACAAGAATGACATCCACGGCGCCAATTTATAATTGTAACGAATAGTATTTGAATAAAAGCATTTAATCGGGTAAACCCCGGGCGTTGCCGGGGTCATTCGGCTAGTAGATTATAACTACAAGTAAATAAGACCAAATCTTAATAAATTAATAGTGTGTGATGTTTCAGTAACAGCATTGTTACCATCACCAGACAAATTTATTAATTTGTAGTTATTGTATATTGGTTAGGTTGGACTTGTGTGCAAGCATTTTTTAGGGAAGCTATTTAAATACAATCCTTTTTTTTTTCCTAGCAGTTTTAAAATGAATTTGAAATCCTGGTTTCTGAAATGAACAGATTTCTTAGACTGATTTCACACCCATGGCGTTTCTAAGCATCTCCTGTGTAAACTGATAACTTTTTTTTTTTTAACTTATTGATATTTTCTATCGTTGTTTGTGCTTTTTTTTCTTCCTGTGGACTCCAGAATGAGTGAGTCTATGTAAGGGCGAAAATGTCTTAATAAAGTCTTGTTGTCCTATAGATCTCAAGACAGGACCTAATTGTATGTATGATAGAGTTGTCTTTCCCTAGGAATCAGATGGCTGGAAAACTTTAGGAGTCATTACTAGACAGGCGCGAACATGGCTCGAGACAATGGACTTATTGTGACGGCCTTGGTGGTTGAAACAATGGGGGTGGAGGAGGGTCCCGTGCGTGAGCGGAGATTTTTTTTTTCGTTCCTTTTCTCCCTTTTTGAAAAGGGGAGAGTGTGTTTACTTTCGTTAGGAAACGCTATAGAAAGTTTTCTTTTTCACAAACTGTTGTTGTTGTTGTTTCCCATGGAAATCACAATAAGGATTCTCTGTAGGTGAAAGTTCTTTTTAGTTTGTTGATGTTTATTTTTATTCTATCTTGAGTGTGTTGCAAGGTGGTTGTTTGTTATAAACTGGTTTCTTTAGGTTAATTTCTTTTTACTTCTCTCTTCCTTCCCATCAATATTAGTCTTACTCTAGCACTAATAACGATATCCATCTTAAGGTATACCATGTTATACCATGAATTGTGGGGTCTGCAACCCCAGATGTGTAGTATAGCATTTTCTCTCTCCATATTATGTATCTTACTACAGTAGAACATACTCCATAAGTGGAGAACTCTCTCTCCAGCTAGAGAACACCAAGGAGAAACACAGAGCACAGCATTTTTCACTAGCCAAAATAACAATTTTTTACCGATTAGCAATTCAAAGGCAAGAAGACACCCCTTTCTAAGGGAAACTTTGTCTCTGAAACTAAGGCGTTCCCTTTTAGATGTCACCCAACAGTTATTTTTTTCTTCAATTCATTGACGTTTACGGATCAAATTCTTGTAGAAGTGTCTTAATCGCGATTTTTCTTATAGAATTTCGATTTTTATTCCCAATGAAGTTTTCCTATATCCAAACATCTTCCCGACTTTAGTTCTTTTTTATTTATTTTTTAATTTAAAGCTATTTCCCTTACGGGGTAAAATTGGAAGTACCATTTTGGACAAAAACAGTTATACTGAGAAACCATCCCAACTTTAACATTTTTTTGGTTTTAGAGACAACTTGGAATATCACTATCGTATTTACGATGTTAAAGAATTCCCCTTTAGGGGACTAGCGAAACAGGAAAGTTTTTTTTCTCCCCACCACTGATGAGCTGTGCCCTCATACATTTCCCGTGATGCTGGTTTCCCAACTCCCTAATTGTCCGTCGGTGTAAATGTTGGCTAAGCCGTTCGTTCGTGGTGGCCCTCGTTCAATCCGTGATCGATCCCGTATGGAACCTTTTTTTTTTCTTTTAAATTTTAATGAAATACTTTTCCATCCTGTTTGTAGATGGTTCGTAGCTGTCGAAAATCTGACAGTTTATTCTCTTGTTCCAAAATCACTTTATTAGGTACCGCTCAAAAAGAACAACCTAGTTTATAATAATTACACACAAACACACAAGCCTTTATTAGGGACTTGCCCCATACAGATTCTCCCAATTGGGTAAGGTAATATTGTGTTATTTACATAGAAATTGAACTGGCTTTACTCTTCGTCTCAAAGTCATTCAATTGTTGACTGGTCCTTACATAATGATGATCTAAAAAAATTATAGTAAGCTATTGCCTTAGATTTGTTTGCTGATATTTTTTGAAAGAAATACGTAGGGTGAAGTGGTTGGTACATTTAATTTGTTGAAATTTATGATAATTGCAACAATGAATACTATGTATGAAGGTTATTCACATATTAAAACAAAATGTTAACGCAGGATTCAATCCCGGTTCATGGCTGTCGGGAATCGAGGGTGTTACCCACTCGTCCACCGACTCTTTTCTAATCTAACAGTTTATACCAATCCTATAAACCTTCCCAGAAAGATGTTTTACGAAAGCTGTGAATTGACCTTAGTATAAATCGCCAGTTTTTTCCACGAGAACAAAAATGAAAAACGACTCTGATTTATATATTTGTAGATTTATTCTAGATAGCTTCGTCCCCCCCCCCCCCCCCCCCCCAACTGAGAGTGGCTTGGAGGATGTACAATTCTAAGAAACCTCTGAAGGCTAACTGGATATGTTCTCTCAGGTTGAAATCCTAATTGATGGAGTGGACTTACTGAGTGTGATATCCACATCGCGCCAATGTAAAAAATATAACTATTTAACCACGGATTTTTCCTTTTACAAATATAAAAGTTTCTACTGTCTTCCCCCTTATAAATTAATTTTTACCTTTAAAAAAAAAAAAAAATCCCTAGTACACGTTGTACGGGCCATGATAATCATGGTGGGTATTTAGCGACTGCTTTTTACTGTAAATGCACCACGTGTCTACACATGTGAAAAGCAGTTCAACTTTTGCACTTTAAAATGTGTCAGAGCCCCGTTTGGTTACTTGCACTCGCTGGTGGGGTTGGACTTTTGAAATAATCGGGAGCCAATGAAGCATTTTTTTTTATTAATTCGAAAAAAGTACCCAATGCGGGATTCGATCCCGGATCGTAGCGGTCGAAAACCAACGGTTTAGATCATCCTTCCACCGACACCCTTAATTTATGCCAAAGTGACCTAACTGTCTTTATTGTTTACGGAAGAACATTGCTTGATATGTGCAGATATTTGTATTAATTCAATTTGAAGCCTTCATCAACCTTTTGATCAACTTTGACGTTTATACAAAGGTTGATGAAATCTTCAACTTGAATTATTCAAACACACTTATGGTATTCTCTATGTCCATACTTTGATTAAATTCCACCACAAAATTCCGTCCTTCAGTATCGGATATATAAGTAGAACCGTCCAATACAGTATTAGAGTTCTAAAAAGCGCGGTTTGGTGGATTAAATAGGCGAAATCGCTGGGAGGGTTCACCATGAATGGAAAAAGAAACCCTCCCAATATTTCTTCATCACAGTAAAGGAGGACAGTAGAAAGTTTGTTTTATTTGAAAAAGAAAAATATAAAAGAGTTCTTAATATAGTTTTATTTCTGGGTTTGTGGAAGGTTATTGCTGCCGTTGTTGTTTCCGCAATATGGGGGTCTGATACTCAACCACACCAACTCAATGAACGTAATTATTTTCCTCCCTGATTGTCCCAAAAATTCAGTTTTGTGTGGCTTGGCATCGATCAAGAAGATTAAGGGACGTGCCATTATTGTTTTTGCACATTTTTGGAAGACCTCGATGCCTTAGAGAAGAATGTTTTTTTGAGAGATCCCCTTCTTAATCACGAGAGGATTGAACTAGCTCTTCTGTTCAAATACCATTCTATAATTTCTACCGGTTCTTGATCCTTTGTTCAGGAAGTAATGGATTTTCTTACTTCGTTGATCATTACATCGATGGTAGACATTCAGTGTCGATCTCGCACACATCTGTAGATGTTTAAAAATGATTCCAGCGATATCTCCGTCAATGGTGAAGCCTACATTCTTTGGATCATATAACCACCCAGGCCTAGGAGGATAGGTGAATATGGTGAAGCCTACACACGAAAGTAAAGACATATGTTACATGGGGGATTATAAACACGACTATCTCCAATTCTATACAATCGGTTTGTCTCGAGGACCACGCCAACACCATTATCTCAGCGGCCAAGCACGCGATTTACGTTTTCTTCGTAGATCGCGAAATGTGTGGTGTCGCTGGAGACCCGATGGTTATCTTCCATCAAACTCTGAAGCGATGACAGAGACGCCATGTACATATTCATTGTACATAGTTACATACATCTAATTATTTTAAATTAATCCTTATAGTGCGGACTGTGCACTTTTGCATATTTTGACACATTAAATGTCAATAAAATTAATTCTCAATTGTCTATACTTTTGAGGAGTGCTTCCCCAACGCAGAAGAGTCCTCCTCCTCTAGATAATCAGGGAATCTTCCAAAGCTCAGGAAAAAGTGGTAGATGAACGTCGCCTTTGTCGACGACTTTGTCTCCCTCCTGTAGATCCATACAATCGGCTGGGTACGTAGGGCGAAGTAGAGCGTCTCTAGCAGTTTCCCCACCGCGTCGTTAGGCCGTGCGCACGTGCGTTTGACCTCCATCTCTCGCTCTCAACACCTTTCTTACGTGAACACAGGAAATTTCTCACTCTCTCTTTCCCCACCCGGGATTCAGACAATAACTCTGAAAGATATTACAGTGACCTTTATTAAAGACATACGAGATAACCAAGTGTGAACAAAATTGTCTCTGTATCCAAAAAAAAGACAACCGTGTATTGTCCGTGAGTGTAAATAGACAGCTGTTGTTTTCTATATCTAGACTCCTAGCTTACTTAACTTCACAAATAGTGGTGGTGGGGTCTTGTCCATGCTTCATGGAAAGGAGGGTGCCATTCCCCCCGTTAGTCAGCGACATTTCAGAGTTCCCTGTTCACGGTTACCGTAGCGGCTCGGGGCTCACGACACCGTACTACAGGGCAGTCCCTTACTTGTGCTGTTCTCCCGCCCGCCACGTAGAGGAGGACTTCTGGACAGGACTTAACAAATAGTCGAGGTGTTAATATCATCTTGAGTATCAAACAACTCTTCCTTGAATGGTTAAATCTAAAGTTCATCACAAGTAATGTATTTTTTTTTTCTCTTAATTTCACAGACCTTATTACCAGGTCGATTTATTTAAAGTCTTCTTTGAGTAATCTCGGGATTTTTAAATGATCTATTTATAACATCCTGTGTCTAATCTCTCTCTTTTGTAACCGTCACATTACGTCAATGTAACGTCAACCAAGATTCTGTGGTAGGTTGCTTATCATAATGCTTACTCTCATTGATTCTGTTTATGATTTGTTTAATTTGTTTAGAACAGTTTTTTTCTTCTTCTTTTCTTGATGTGACTTGGTTGGGAGTTATCTTTCTATCCTTCCTCAGTCTTTTGAATCCTCATTGGACTTAATGACGTTGTTTGTCTCTTCTTTGTCTCTGTTCTTTGGGAGTGTTGGTGAAAGAATGGTATAAACTGTCGCGATGTTCGACAGCAACGACCCGGGGTCGAATCCCGCATTGGGCACTTTTTTTTTTAAGAGAAAAAAAAAAAAAGAGCTTCAATGGGTCCATATTTTTGTAAAAGTCAAACCCTACCAGTAAGTGCAAGTAACTAAACGGGGCTTTGGGACACTTGTAAGTGAAAAATTCGAAATTCTTTCTACGTGTGGTGCTCTCTACTGGTTTCTACATTGTAATGAAAGCAGCCGCTAAGAACCCACCATGATTATCGTGGCCTGTGTACTTGAGATAAATGGCCGATTTATCGATCCGTTACTATCGACTACGAGAGCCCGATGGCATTCATCAATTAAATCGATATTCAATAGAATCAGGTGCTTTCTGTCCGGGACAAATTGACAGCTATTTGTTGATTCAGTGGGTGAATGGCCGTTCTTAGTTGTTTGGTTAGTTCCGATAACGTCTCTAGCCTACTCTGTCCTTAGTACCGTGAGAGGGTCTTTCTTAGAGGGACCAGGTCTGCGATGTCTGCTACACTGAAGGTATCCACCCTTGTCCGAATGGACCGGGTATGAACCTTCATAATGGGGATATGGGATTGTTGTTTCCCTTCGAACTTTTAGCCGCACACGAAAGGTCAATACCAGGTCTACGGTGTCCTTAGATGTCCGCTACACTGAAGGAATCGACATGTATCTACCCTTGTCCGAATGGACCGGGTCTGAACCTCCTTGTTGGCAAGGAAAAAAAGTTGTGGCTCCTTAAAAACTTAAATTTGGTAAATTGTAATTTTTTAACTCTTCCTTTTTGCCGATTACTGGGATAGGGGGATTGTTTCCCCTCGATTACGTCCCTCCCAGCCGCGCACTACTACCGGTTGAATGGAAGTCGTTGATCCATCGAGCTGTTCCCGAGGTTTCTTGAAGGACTTCAGTAATCCGTCTATCGATAGTTCTGGATGACACAAACTTCTTGTTGGATTTGGAGATTCTTCCATCTTTTGAACCACAACTATATTTGACCGTCTAAAGTTGGAAAATGCGATTTTATAGAATTTGGAAGTTTTTTTTTCTTCTCTCTCCACAGATAAAATGTTATAACATAGAAATCAGGTCTTTGTATAGCTGAAGGTGTGAAAGTATTTATTGATGACGTTACCACGACCAGTCGACAAATATTAACAAATCAACAAAACTATCTACAGCTAGGGTCCTTGAACAAGCAAGCAAGGAAATATTTTAAAGATGATTTTACAAATACAGAGTAATATATATTTTAATAATCTGTTGAATATTTTCATTGAATAATATTAAATTAAATTATAAATTATTTCTTCGCCACAATATCTACGAGATTCTTTAACGGATTTGATTATGGTTGAAATGTCTTTCCATAGGATTCTGATGGATCTGTAGGTGTATGTCAGAAACTTTACATATTCGCTCAGAAATTGGTGATATAGGAAGTTGTTGGAAGCTATTATAAATAGAATATGGATTTACCCAATCTGTGTTTACGATCTTAATTGTCTTAATTAAGTTTTCCTTTATATAAATTTCATTAAGATATATCGACTTATAAAATCCTTCGACAATAGAAAAAGAAACATAAAATCACCAAGGATGAGTTTACTTATAATACAATATAATGCGGCTTATGATTGTAGAACGAAATTCAACAACAACAAAAAAACCTTTATTAAGACACTATTGTCTTACAAGGGGATTCCCCATAACGGTTATATATATACATGAGTGAGGAGGAAAAGCAATTTAGAGGGGAGGGGGAGCAATCAGCCATTGTCTGTGGAGTTGAGCACTTCTTCTCTCATTTTATCAATTGTCTTGAAAAATTGTAGAACGAAATTTGACAATTATACCGCGAATATTTCTTTTGAACGAAAAATCGAAATTTATTTCAAGGAGAAATAACGATTATTTCTAACCTTAGGGATGAAGTATGAAAGGATGAATTGTGAAGCGTAATGATAAACGTTATTTCTACTTGAAATAAATTTCGATTTTTCGTTCAAAAGAAACATTTGGCGGTATAATTGTCAAACTTCGTTCTACAATGAGTATCTTATATTTAATGTTGACGTTTCAACCTTCGGGTATTATCGACACTTTTATACAGGAATAAAAACTAATGCATGAATCTAGATGGATCAACTGGTTATAAACATACATATTAATATATATTTGGCATAGCATATTTTATAAATTTTATTTCCGTTATAAGTAAATTATTTTTAGGATACAGTGGACCCTCGGTTTGCGAGCATAATCCGTTCCAGAGCCATGCTCGTACTCCAAAACGCTCGTAGTGCGAAACTAATTTCTTATTTTTAATAATTGAAACTCGGGCAATTCTTCTTGCTACGAACAATTGCACAGTTTCCCACATTTTACATATTTCCCGAATCTGATTTGAAGGGAGGGATCCCAGTGAATTTTCATCCATCACGATTACGGGCAACCATCACGAGTTGCTCGTAATGCGAAATTTCACTCGTAATCCGAGGTAAAATTTTTCAAAAAAAAATTTTGCTCGTACTGCGAAAAGCTCGTACTCCAAGGTGCTCGTAAACCGAGGGTCCACTGTATATATATTTAAAGTATTTCTTAGAGAGAATTTTAAAACTATTTTCAAGTGTAAATATGTAAAAATACCTACTACACCTCTATATATTGTAGGAATTTGCGAAACAATTGACCTGATGATGAGCTAACACTTGAAATCTTGCCATTTTTATTGAATAAAGAAACCTTTTGCAATTAATTCTATTGGTATATATCGTTTAAATTCCATTGCAATTATTCCACAATCTAATATTACAACATTATAAGTATAACATACTTATTTTCAAAATTAGAATTATTTAATAATTCATTAGTTCTTTTTTACTCCTGTGGAAGGGTCGTTAATACCCGAAAACTTGAAACGTAAACATTAAATATAAGATACTCATCCTTGGTTATTTTATTTTTCTATAAATTTTATTATCATAAAGATAGAGGCTGCCTGGCCGGCATTCATAATTCTTCAAATAAAAGATACTTCGGTCAGTAAATCTTTTTTTATTGTCTCGACGTTTCGACAAAAATCTTTTAATTTTTGTTCGCTCCTGACAAGGACAAACGGTTTTTGTCGAAACGTCAAGACAATAAAAAGATTTACTGACCGAAGTATCTTTTATTTGAAGAAATTTCATTATATTATCATTAAATGTGATTAACTTTTACTCTTTTAATTATTCTTTTCATTTGAAGACTCTCCTTGGTAAACCCATGTGTAAGACTATGTGTCTTAATAAAGGATTGTGTGTTTTTAATAGAATAGGGATTATATTTCGAATAAAATTGATTTTTTTTTACTTATCCTTTTATTAGTCTAAATTAGACAAGATCTTGGAGAGGTCGTGCTCATAAAGAAGTTCAAGAACTCTTCTTGGTTCTCTGTACAGGGATCCTTTGTCCTTTCCAATACAATTTAGTATATGTTGGGGAGTGGCCTCTTTGGTTTTGCACTTAGTGCACATGGGAAAGCTTTTGGCTCCCTCTTTATAAAATTGAAATGAATTTCCCAAGTGTGTGTATCGTTATCTAGGTGTTCCAGAATCTTTTTATGGATACTTCTTCATTTTGCGTGTCATCCTCTCGCTGGGCCCATGCTAATCCGCAATCTTTTAGAGAATCTTGAAATTAGCACTTTTTAAATCCTCGAGAATCGGAAGAAAAATGTCCATTATAAAAACGATTGAAGATTTTGTACATAAAATTTAGGAAAATTTTATCCTTAAAATTATCAAAATTAATTTATTAATTTTCAGTTTGATGTTTTACTTCCTAATTTTGTTCGTTGCGTGTACTTCACAGGCTTATGTTCTAGTTATTGTTTGATATGTGTAGGGTTTGGTGGGAAAACAATGGTTCGAATCTTTCTCCAAAGTTGGGTTTTCTATCGTGGACTCTTTGTGCTATTGTCATGGAAACAAAAGCTTGAAGGGCGTGGCGCATCAAACGGAGAGCTTTCTTAGCGCGGTTCCCCCGTAATTCGGAGCAGGCGGCTGCAGCCATTGTAATTGACGGGATAGAAAATGGCCTTTTATAAAATATATTTAGTAAGTCGCTCATCGCACAAGGAAAGTTGTCCTACACGAGGGTGATGCATTTCAATGATGACCCTTTATATCGGGGATGGCAGCATTACACGATGATTGTTTTGCATAACTTTGTGTACTCTGTTTTAAGCGGGCACTTGAGAGTGAACTTCAAAAAGAGGCTGGATGGTTGTGACACTTAGCCCTGGTCCAAATACTTGCACTAATGTTGTACGAGCTAACGTTTTCTATATAGTAATTAGTTTAAACTAAGAATTATTCTTAATGTTCCCCTCTTACTCTCCCCACAATATTTCTGCACATCACGTACAACTCTTAGCAAAGGATGAATGTGGCATTTCTTTATACACTCATGGATACAACTTAATGAAGTGGAAAGTTTTGATGTCGCCTGTGGTCTGTTTTTTTTTTCCCCCAAGGAGGCAGAGGTAATTTTGTTCAGACTTGGTTATCTCGTGTGGCTTCAATAAAGGTCAGTGTAATATCTTTCAGAGTTATTGTCTGAATCCCGATATACATGCTAAAAGGTACAACTTCCTTAAGTTCTGTCCATGAGCGTAAGTTACCACGTCGAGAGCTACTCAATACATATTCTAGAGTGCATCGGATCAAACAGAATCTTCCTGAGCTGTAATGATGTTTTGAGAATTCTAAATTTATGGACAACCTCCAACAACAGGTACGAAATACTTAAAACACATTCTTCCAACACCACGTAGTTTCAACCGCATTAAAGAGGTTTTCGTTTACTACAGGTTTTAACACCATTCATAAAAAAAAAAAAAGGGGGGGGGGGGGGGGGGGAGTAAAAAAGGTAAATCGTTGTCGACCTCACCCTTTCGAAAGAGAGAGGGTCCTTCACCAGCAAAGTTCACCTCGCGAAGGCCGTCGCCCTCGGATAAGCCCGAATGTCATATCTACCTATCACCACCACACTTACTAATTGACGCCAATCTTTCGTATCTCGGTGTAACTGCCGTCACTTTTTATCTTTCGTGCCATGTTCTGAACGTGCCATGGTGCTCCTCGTCACTCGTCAGTAAGTAAACTTCCCTTTTGTCCGATACCGTACCTCTCAACCAACCATCTATTGATGTCTTTGATTACTATAGGTCGAGATTAGGTTCTTTGACTCTTTGGGTGTGGCTGGTTGCTCTTCTTTGTTTTAAACTTTAAACCTTCTTCCTTCTTGCAACTCTTGATTCTACTTGACCTATTTTGCCTATATAAACTTCTGTCAAGTGGTGCGGAAATTTTTAAAAAGATATGTTTTCAATATTACTTAAAAGCTTAGGGTTTTTACTTATTCACCACTTTTTGCAAATTGGAGAGGATTTAAAAAAAAAATTTATCAGTCTTTTATAGGTTTTTATTTTATCGATTTTTATATAGAAATGATATTGTGTGAATCGTTGATCTTTCAATTCTTCGGCCCACTTCAAAACTACAATTTGGGATTGATTTTGTTAAAAGTAAAAACCTTAGACGGTTTCTAAAAAAAAAAAAGACATCAAAAAAAAAAGTTATTATTGTGTTTTTTTTTTTTAAGAAGGTAAAATTCAAAGTATGTTTTAAGATTTACTTTTTAGATAATTCTCGAACAACTCGAGGAGCATGGACTCATGGAATTCGTTTAATCCTTGCACAAGGGGATAAGAAGCAACAACAAAACTGTCTATAAACAGCTCGAGGAGCATGGGACTCATGGAATTCGTGTAATCCTTGCACAAGGGGATAAGAAACAACAACAACAATTTAGATTGAACTCATGGAATTCGTGTAATCCTTGCACAAGGGGATAAGAAACAACAACAACAATTTAGATTGAACTCATGGAATTCGTGTAATCCTTGCACAAGAGGATAAGAAACAACAGATCATTCTCGAATTTCAGCGCCGCCGCATGTCCAACGACGAGCTAGCTAATGGCTTCAAGAAAAACAAAGATATATTTTGTAGGTTCTACAATCCTGCTCATCATTCGTGGAGAAAGTGTTGCACCCAGAAAAATTTGAAAGAAAAGTAAAAGGATGTATATGTGGAATTTGGCTTAACTTCTTTATAAATGATTACATTTTGAATATATTCAACAACAACAACAAAACAAAAAAAGCCTTTATTTAGGGTCACTGACCCTATACAGGATTCACCAGAGGTATGCATAAGAACAAAGCAGTGAGACAACGGAAATAGCGATATATACAGAGTAAAAAGAGAGAAAAAAAAAAAAAACAAGAAAAGGAAAAAAAAAAAATAATAATAATAAGAAAGAGGGAAGCAAGAAATCAACACAAAAAGAGTAGCAGTAAGAAAGTGAGGAGTGAGTATCACTTGGCCTTCTTCTGAGATATGGACTTGTGGAAACCATAAAACGCCGTAGCAATATACTTATTCTGGGTCATATTGTCAATTATTGATGGAAGTGAAGCACAGAGTTGCCCAGTTTTGAGCATAAGGGTTCTTCTTTCTTCTTTCAGAGCAGAGCAATCAAAAATATAGTGAGTGATTTCCTTTTGTAGTTTTGAATTACAGAAGGTACAAGTCGGGTCCTCACCGCAGAGCATCTTGGTGTGGTTTTCTCTAAAAAAACTTGAAAGTATTCTAACTTGTGCGAGTAGTCTTACAACCGGGAAAGGAAAATCCCCTAAAAGGTATCCCTCCGTCATGAAAGATATGTGAATGTCTTTGTAGTGAGAGTATAGCTTAGATTTATCCATTCTTGTAAGGTCGTTTTGTATAGATTGGTCTGCCGCTGTTTTTAAGAGCCCTGTAATCGCGCTCCTCAGCGTTTCAGGGTCATCACAGGAAACAAGTGCAGGGGATCCATTATCGTTAAGCAGATTAGTGAGCTTTTTAATGAAACCGATGGGTGTGCCCGAAGCTTTAGAGAGTTCCCGTGTTCTATTAAAACATATACGTGGCAATCTGTCACTGCTCATATTCAACACCCGCAGCCAATACTTCAGGGTTAATTTTAAGGCTGTTACACTCAATGAGATACGACCGGTTTCTAATCTGATTAGGTAACCTGGAGTGTATCTGGGCAGATTCAGGAACCTACGGATAAATATGTCTTGTATATTGTCCAGTAAGTCTTTATGCTCTGTTGCCCATAATGGAGCGGCATACATCAGGACAGCTCTCACTATTGTATCAAAGAGTTTGATTGATAAATTTATTGACTTTGCTTTTGATTTTATTAATATTGGGTGTGTGGCGTTAATTGCTGTAAGTGCTTTTCCTTTAAAGTAATTTGCCGGGTGAGTAGTTGTTATTGTTGGTGTCAGAGGGAATCCCAAGTATGTATATCTTGAAGTTATTGCTATGGGTTTATCATTCCAGAACCATCTATCCTTATTTGAGGGTTTACCTCCATTACGGAACACCATAATCTTTGACTTGGACTCATTTAGTGTCATTAAGTTCTCATCGAGATATTCTTTCAGTATTTTGATCTTCTTTTGGAGGTTTATCCTGGACTCACCTATAATTGCTATGTCGTCGGCGTACAGCAATAAATGGATATCTCCAAATTCTGGCAAATTTACACTCGGCAGGTCTGAGTTATTATAAATTTCGATTAAGTCCGTGATAAATAATATAAATAGCAGTGGGGAAAGTGGTTCTCCCTGGAGGACTCCCGAGTTTATCTTAATACTTTCCGTAAATGATCCCTTCCATCTGATAGCTATAGTTGCTTGTTCGTAGTAACTTTTGATCGTACTTATGAATTGGTAACTTATGCCTAGGTTGTAAAGTTTTTTCCAAAGTAGTGAGTGGGGTACAGTATCAAATGCCTTCCTTAGATCGACAAAAAAGACATATAGTTTTCCCCTCTTTTTTCTTAATGATAGTTGGATTAAAGTAGTTAGTGTAAATATGTGGTCAATACATGATCTTTCTTTTCTAAATCCCGCTTGGTTTTCGGGTATAACCCTTCTTCCTTCGACCCATTCCTCCAGTCGTGATCTTAGGATTGATGTGAAAAGCTTTGATACATTGCTAATCAGTGCAATACCTCGGTAGTTGGAGGGGCTGTTCTTATAACCATTTTTAAAGATTGGGTGTATAGTGGAATTAGTCCAAATTGCTGGGTATTTTCCAGTCGTCATAACACTATTGTAGAGTTGTTTCAACAGCAGTATGTACGAATCAGGGAGTGTTTTTAATACTTCATTGGGGATGCCATCGGGCCCGCATGCCTTGTTACTCCTCAAACCAGCTATCTCCTTGTATATGTCTGCATTGGTTATCTCTGAGTCCAATATAGGATCGTTCTGAGAAATCACATTATGTAAATTACAAATTCTCAAATTTTTCTCTGTAGTCATTAGTTCGCGGTAAAAGTTCAGCCAGTCCTGTATAGATATTTCTCCTTGGATTATAGATGTGCTTTTGTAGAGCGCAATAGTTTTCCAGAAGGTCTTTGAGTCTTTAGCATTTCTGAGTATTTCCTGTTTTTCATTATCAAAGCCTTTCCTTTTTAGATCCAATAAAGCAAGATATTTCTTTCTGGAAGAAGCATAACATTCTCTGTCTTCCAATCTATTTGTTTTACGATATTTCTTCAGACTTTCTTTTGCCAGTTTTTTCATATCATAGCAGTCCTTATCGAACCACGGCTTAGATTTCCTGGGGCCGCCCTTAATTGAGTAGGTTATTTTTGCAGATGACATTGCTTCCAAAATTCGCTGATTGAATTTTGAATATATTCAAACGCTTTATTATTTTATAATTACACTCATGAACAACACTTAAGGAAGTAGAACGTTTTGATGTCTCCGGCCATATGTTTTTTTTTTTTTTTGGAGACAGAAGCAATTTTGTTCATATTTAGTTATCTCGTGTGTCTTCAATAAAGGTGTATCAAATATCTTTCGGAGTTCGGATTATCTGAATCCCGATATATATGCTAAAAGGTACAGCTTCCTTAAGTTTTGTCCATGAGTGTATTTGGTTATCTCGTGTGTCTTCAATAAAGGTCACTGTAATATCTTTCAGAGGTATTGTCTGAATCCCGATATACATGCTAAAAGGTACAAATTCCTCAAGTTTTGTCCATGAGTGTATTTGGTTATCTCGTGTGTCTTCAATAAAGGTCACTGTAATACCTTTCAGAGTTATTGTCTCAATCCCGATATACATGCTAAAAGGTACAAATTCCTCAAGTTTTGTCCATGAGTGTATTTTGGTCTATGTAATAGCCGGTATATTTTTTCATGCTAAGTTTAAGGATTTTTTCAACTATCCCTTCTGCGTGTGTGCGTGCTTGTAAAAAAAAAAACTTTGTATTTCCACTTAGTGTACATATGTAGACATGGTTATAGTACGGACACCTACCATTGTTCACATGATGATTGTATCCTATTAAATGATTAGCACGGCATGGTATTACTTTCTTGGGATTGGTGGGGAAAAGAAAAACGGTGTAAGGTTATATCTTTTATCTCCGGAAATGAATAGGTTTCTGAGAAATTACTGCTTATCTGAGGAAAACGCGTTTCATTTCTCTTTCCCGGGGCAATACGGGAGAAAATGGTGATGAAGAGAAATTCTAAAAATCGCGAGAATTCGAACAAGAAGAGTGGAATGGAGTGGATACTTTTGTCCTTCGAAAACCCATGTTTGGTTCTCGCAGTTTGACATGTGAGGAAGTTGAGGCGCCGTCTCGCTTTTCCCCCCTTCTTCTTCGCACTTTCTCGAGATGCTTTCGTTGTTGGGACGTGTGTGTGTACGTAATTCTTCTCTTTTCAGTTTCTTCCTTCTTGATGAAGATCGAAAGGTCAATACGCGCATTTCTGGACGCGTTATCAATAACAGCCATCACGGGGAAGCCTCTATTTAAACCGAATAGTTTATACTGTTAGGAACAGGGGTCGGCAAACTGCGGAGCCACATGCGGCTCTTTGGATGTGAAGCTGCGGTTCCACTAGCCGAATGACCCGGGCAACGCCCGTGTTTTACCCGATTAAATGCTTTTATTCAAATACTATTCGTTACAAATATAAATTGGCGCCGTGGATGTCATTCTTGTGAAACGTCCCGCTCCAAACTTTGTGTCTGAGAAGCGATATTTTTATAAAGAGATGATCTGGCTTTGTGTCTTCTGCTCGAATGAATGTTTTTCTGTTAGAATTTTGTTCCTGCATACTAAAAATGAACTGGCTTCACCCGTGGTCTCTGCTTTTTGGAATTTTTCCGGATATAATTTTGTATCTGATAATCAAATATGATACAGCAATAATGTCATAATCATTTTCTGACTAAAAAAAAAAACAACTATTTTTGCCCAGAACCTGTCAAATGCTTATAAAAAATGGCCATATTTGGGTATTTATTCCATTCACAAAAGCAAACGGTGACAGAATTGTTGATTATGACTCTGATACTTGTTTAGTTCCATACGTAAATATTATTTAAACGAGTACTATTTATTGTTGGCAAGAAAAAAATGTTGTGGCTCTTTAAAAACTTTGAAATTTTGTAAATTGTAATTTTTGACTTTTCCGACTCAAAAGTTTGCCGACCCCTGGTCATTAGGGTACGGTTTTCTTTAAATTTGATCTTTGCGTGGTGTATAGCGCAGGGTCGAAATTGTGAAATTTCCAGTAGTTCTTCCTTCTTCATCTCTTTTGGAGAGCTGGAAACATCGTCGTTTGATGTTTGTAGATTGATATGGAGCAGCAACAAGTTACCAAACCTACGTAAACTTGTTCCGGCATTGCTGCTAGTATGTTCTTACGGAAACACTTGCTACCTATCGACGCTGAGATAAGGTACAATTTGGATCATAGAGATTAGAAACATATGGTAGCGCAATGAAATGTTTGTGAACAGCGTTGTTATCAGCTAAAAGTACTAGAACGCTGTTACACAAACGTCTCACAAACATTTCATTAACTTGGATTTGGTCTTGTTACCTTATGTTTCTTACTTATATTAGCGTTATTATATATAGTGTATATTTTATACATATTTTGAGGAAGATAACGTGTATAATTAGTATTTAGCTAATGATGTGACGTAAGTTGATTAAAAGGCTTATTTAGATTCAAAATTAATACGATATCTCGAGAGACCCACAAACAACAGGAGTTATGTCTTCGTTTTGCTGTCGCAATGGAAGTTTGTGTGTGTGTGGTTTTTTTTCTTCTCTCCCGGGCCGGATCATATGAATTGTATGTAGAATGAGGATCTCTCTTCCTTTTTTTTTCTTCTGTTTATTCTGTTCTTGTCAGTGAAGTCCCAACTTTCTAGAAATAGTCTTTTCTTCTTTATGTGGATGTATTGTGGTTTCGTTTATTTAACGTTACGTATTGCTTACTTGTTTGATTGCGGAATTTGCAATTTTTCCACTCGAAGTTAAGAAGGAATAACAGAGAAATGTAGAAGAAATGGTGTTGGTTTACCAGATTATTTTACTGAAGAGATATCTTCACAGCTGTGTGTTTACTTCCTTTTCACGTGTGTTTAAT
>CP092880.1:54901487-54911578 GCA_030710605.1 Cordylochernes scorpioides
AAAAAGTACCACAATGCGGGTTCTTCGATCCCGGGTCGTAGCGGTCGAAAACCAACGGTTTAGACCATCCTTCCACCGACCCCCCATAATTTATGCCAAAGTGACCTAACTGTCTTTATTGTTTACGGAAAGAACATTGCTTGATATGTGCAGATATTTGTATTAATTCAATTTTAAGCCTTCATCAACCTTTTGATCAACTTTGACGTTTATACAAAGGTTGATGAAATCTTCAACTTGAATTATTCAAACACACCTACACTTATGTTATTCTCTATGTCCATACTTTGATTAAATGCCACCACAAAATTCCGTCCTTCAGTATCGGATATATAAGTAGAACCGTCCAATACAGTATTAGAGTTCTAAAAAGCGCGGTTTGGTGGATTAAATAGGCGAAACCGCTGGGAGGGTTCTCACCACGAATGGAAAAAAAAGAAACCCTCCCAATATTTCTTCATCACAGTAAGGAGGATAGTAGAAGTTTGTTTTATTTGAAAAAGAAAAGATAAAAGAGTTCTTAATATAGTTTTATTTCTGGGTTGGTGGAAGGTTATTGCTGCCGTTGTTGTTTCCGCATTATGGGGTTCTGATACTCAACAACACCAACTCAATGAACTTAATTATTTTCCTCCCTGATTGTCCCAAAAATTCTGTTTTGTGTGGTTTGGCTTCGATCAAGGAAATGAAGAGGGAACTGGTATTATTGTTCTTGCACGTTTTTGGAAGACCTCGGTGCTTTCCTTAGAGAACAATGTTTTTTTTTTTGAAGATCCCCATCTTAATCGCGAGAGGATTGAACTAGCTCTTCTGTTCAAATACCATTCTATAATTTCTACCGGTTCTTGATCCTTTGTTCAGGAAGTAATGGATTTTCTTACTTCGTTGATCATTACATCGATGGTAGACATTCAGTGTCGATCTCACACTACACATCTGTAGATGTTTAAAAATGATTCTAGCCATATCTCCGTCAATGGTGAAGCCTACATTCTTTGGATCATATAACCACCCAGGCCTAGGAGGATAGGTGGATATGGTGAAGCCTACACACGAAAGTAAAGACATATGTTACATGGGGATTATAAACGCGACTAGCTCCAATTCTATACAATCGGTTTGTCTCGAGGACCCACGCCAACACCATTATCTCAGCGGCGAAGCACGCGATTTACGTTTTCTTCGTAGATCGCGAAATGTGTGGTGTCGCTGGAGACCCGATGGTTATCTTCCATCAAACTCTGAAGCGATGACAGAGACGCCATGTACATATTCATTGTACATAGTTACATACATATAATTATTTTAAATTAATCCTTATAGTACCGACTGTTCACTTTTGCATATTTTGACACATTAAATGTCAATAAAATTAATTCTCAATTGTCTATACTTTTGAGGAGTGCTTCCCCAACGCAGAAGAGTCCTCCTCCTCTAGATAATCAGGGAATCTTCGTAATTTCTTTCACCTCAAATCTCAAGAAAAATTGGTAGATGGACGTCGCCTTTGTTGACGACTCCTGTAGATCCATACAGTCGGCTGGGTACGTAGGGCGAAGTAGAGCGTCTCTAGCAGTTTCCCCACCGCGTCGTTAGGCCGTGCGCACGTGCGTTTGACCTCCATCTCTCGCTCTCAACACCTTTCTTACGTGAACACAGGAAATTTCTCACTCTCTCTTTCCTCACCCGGGATTCAGACAATAACTCTGAAAGATATTACAGTGACCTTTATTAAAGACATACGAGATAACCAAGTATGAACAAAATTGTCTCTGTCTCCGAAAAAAAAAAAAGACAACCGTGTATTGTCCGTGAGTGTAGATAGACAGCTGTTGTTTGCTATTTCGGCTCCTAGCTTACTTAACTTCTCAAATAGTGGTGGTGGTGTCTTGTCCATGCTTCATGGAAAGGAGGGTGCCATTCCTCCGTTAGCCAGCGACATTACATAGTTCCCTGTTCACGGTTACCGTAGCGGCTCGGGATTCACGACACCGTACTACAGGGCAGTCCCTTACTTGTGCTGCTTCTCCCGCCCGCCATGTAGAGGAGGGGTTGAACTTCTGGGCAGGACTTAACAAATAGTCAAGGTGTTAATATCATCTTTATTATCAAACAAGTTCCTTGAATGGTTAATTCTAAAGTTCATCACAAGTAGTGTATTTTTTTCTCTTAATTTCACAGACCTTATTATCAGGTCGATTTATTTAAAGTCTTCTTTGAGTAATCTCGGGATTTTTAAATGATCTATTTATAGCATCCTGTGTCTAATCTCTCTCTTTTGTAACCGCCACATTACGTCAATGTAACGTCAACCAAGATTCTGTGGTAGGTTGCTATCATAATGCTTACTCTCATTGATTCTTTTTTATGATTTGTTTAATTTGTTTAGAGCAGTTTTTTTCTTCTTCTTTTCTTGATGTGACTTGGATGGGAGTTAGATTTCTATCCTTCCCTCAGTCTTTTGAATCCGCATTGGACTTAATGACGTTGTTTGTCTCTTCTTTGTCTCTGTTATTTGGGAGTGTTGGCGGAGGAATGGTATAAACTGTCGCGTTGTTCGACAGCCATGACTCGGGATCGAATCCCGCATTGGACACTTTTTTTTTAAGAAAAAAAAAAGAGCTTCAATGGGTCCATATTTTTGTAAAAGTCAAACCCTACCAGTAAGTGCAAGTAACTAAACGGGGCTTTGGGACACTTGTAAGTGAAAAAGTCAAAATTCTTTCTACGTGTGGTGCTCTTCTCTACTGGTTTCTACATTGTAATGAAAGCAGCCGCTAAGAACCCACCATGATTATCATGGTCTGTGTACTTGAGATAAATGACCGATTTATCGATCCGTTACTATCGACTACGAGAGCCCGATGGCATTCATCAATAAAATCGATATTCAATAGAATCGGGTGCTTTCTGTCCGGGACAAATTGACAGCTATTTGTTGATTCAGTGGGTGAATGGCCGTTCTTAGTTGTCTGGTTAGTTCCGATAATGTCTCTAGTCTACTCTGTCCTTAGTACCGTGAGTGGGTTTTTCTTAGAGGGACCAGGTCTGCGATGTCCACTACACTGAAGGAATTGACATGTATCTACCCTTGTCCGAATGGACCGGATCTGAACTTCCTTCGTGATGGGGATAGGGAATTGTTTCCCTTCGAACTTTTAGCAACACACGAAAGGTCAATACCAGGTCTACGGTGTCCTTAGATGTCCGCTACACTGAAAGAAATCGACATGTATCTACCCTTGTACGAATGGACCGGGTCTTAACTTCCTTCGTGATGGGGATAGGACAGGTCGGCAAACTGCGGCTCTCGAGCCACACCTGGCTCTTTGGAAGTGTAGCTGCGGCTCTTTATATAGCAGTAGCATAAAGGTAGCCCAGGCTCCTGGAGCGTATCCTTAGATCGCCAACTACCTGGGCTGTCCTGCGGTTTAGGAGTCTGTCTTGGTATTTATAGTTCCATACGCAAATATTATTTATGCGAGTACTATTTATTGTTGGAAAGAAAACATTTTGTGGCTCTTTAAAAACTTAAATTTGGTAAATTGTAATTTTTTAACTCTTCCTTTTTGCCGACCCCTGGGATAGGGGGATTGTTTCCCCTCGATTACGTCCCTCCCTGCCCGCGCACTACTACCGGTTGAATGGAAGTCGTTGATCCATCGAGCTGTTCCCGAGGTTTCTTGAAGGACTTCAGTAATCTGTCTATCGATAGTTCTGGATGACACAAACTTCTTGTTGGATTTGGAGATTCTTCCAGCTTGAGAACCACAGCTATATTTGGCCCTCTAAAGTTGGATAATGCGATTTCATAGAATTTGGGAGTTTTTCTTCTTCTCTCTCCACAGATAAAATGTTGTAGCGTAGAAATCAGGTCTTTGTATAGCTGAAGGTGTGAAAGTATTTATTGATGACGTCACCACGACCAGTCGACAAATATTAACAAATCAACCAAAGAGAATCTTGAACAAGCAACCAAAGAAATATTTTAAAGATGATTTTACAAATACAGAGTAATATATATATTTATGGTTGAAATGTCTTTCCATAGGATTCTGATGGATCTGTAGGTGTATGTCAGAAACTTTACATATTCGCTCAGAAATCAGTGATATAGGAAGTTGTTGGAAGCTATTATAAATAGAATATGGATTTACCCAATCTGTGTTTACGAACTTAATTGTCTTAATTAAGTTTTCCTTTATATAAAAATATTTCATTAAGATATATAGACTTAAAATCCTTCGACAATAGGAAAAATAAAATCACCAAGGATGAGTTTTTCTTATAATACAATATAATGCGGCTTATGATTGTAGATGAATGTTTCTTTTGAACGAAAAATCGAAATTTATTTTAAGGAGAAATAACGATTATTTCTAACATTAGGGATGAAGTATGATAAGATGAATTGTTAAGAGTAATGATAATCGTTATTTCTCCTTGAAATAAATTTCGATTTTTCGTTCAAAAGAAACATTTGGCGGTATAATTGTCAAACTTCGTTCTACAATGAGTTTCTTATATTTAATGTTTACGTTTCAACCTTCAGGTATTATCGACTCTTTTATACAGGAATAAGAACTAATGGATGAATCTAGATGGATCAACTGATTATAAACATACATATATATTATATATTTGGCATAGCATATTTTATAAATTTTATTTCCGTTATAAGTAAATTATTTTTAGGATATATATATTTAAAGTATTTCTCAGAGAGAATTTTTAAACTTTTTTCAAGTGTAAATATGTAAAAATACCTACTACACCTCTATATATATTGTAGGAATTTGCGAAACAATTGGCCTGATGATGAGCTAACACTTGAAAGCTTGCCATTTTTATTGAATAAAGAAAATTTTTGCAAATTAATTCTATTGATATATATATCGTTTAAATTCCATTGCAATTATTCCACAATCTAATATTACAACATTATAAGAAGTATAACATACTTATTTTCAAAATTAGAATTATTTTATAATTCATTAGTTCTTTTTTACTCCTGTGGAAGGGTCGTTAATACCCGAAAGTTTGAAACGTAAACATTAAATATATGATACTCATCCCCTTGGTGATTTTATTTTTCTATAAATTTTATTATCGCAAAAATAGAGGCTTCCTGGCCGGTATTCATAGTTCTTCAAATAAAAGATACTTCGGCCACTAAATCTTTTTTATTGTCTCGACGTTTCGACAAAAATCTTTTTTGTTCGCTCCTGACGAGAACAAAAGATTTTTGTCGAAACGTCGAGACAATAAAAAAGATTTACTGGCCGAATTGTCTTTTATTTGAAGAAATTTCATTATATTATCATTAAATGTGATTAACTTTTACTCTTTTAATTATTCTTTTCATCTGCAGACTCTCCGTAGTAAATCCATTGGTAAGACTATATGTCTTAATAAAGGATTTTGTGTATGTTATTAATAGAATAGGGATTATATCTATATTAATAAAATGCAAATTTCATAAGTGTTGTTCGCTAAAAACTTTCGTTACAATGCATCAATTTCGACCAAATTTTCAACATTTATGTAAAACGAGATGGAGCAGGTTTTGCTTAACATCAAAATATATTTCCTAACATTAACATGCGTAACTTCGCTGTTATCGATTAAATACAAAAAAATCAACAGAGTTAATTTTATTTATATATAAATACAAAAAAAAAAAATTCAACAGAGTTAATTTTTTTACATACTAGCTAATAATCTCAATCTAAAAAAATATTCAAAACAAGCAATTTTAAGATAACACCATATGCAAAACAGTCGGCCAAGAAAACAACAACGATATTACATCTTTCTCACATATTCACACACAATCTTGATTAATAATTAAAACTAATCTTTAACATTGTTTATTATACTTCATAATATATAATATTCGTTAGGCAAACTTTCACTCGGATAAAACCCGGGCGAAGCCGGGTACATTTCGAATAAAATTGATTTTTTTCTACTTATCCTTTTATTAGTCTAAATTAAACAAGATCTTGGAGGTCGTGTGCTCATAAAGAAGTTCAAGAACTCTTCTTGGTTCTCTGTATAGGGATCCTTTGTCCTTTCCAATACAATTTAGTATATGTTGGGGAGTGGCCTCTTCGGTTTTGCACTTAGTGCACATGGGGAAGCTTTTGGCTCCATCTTTATAAAATTGAAATGAATTTTCCAAGTGTGTGTATCGTTATCTAGGTGTTCCGGAATCTTTTTATGGATACTTCTTCATTTTGCGTGTCATCCTCTCGCGGGGGCCATGCTAATCCAGAATCTTGAAATTCGCTCTTTTTTTTAATCCTCGAGAATAGGAAGAAAAATGTCCATTACAACAACGATTGAAGGTTTTGTAAATAAAAATCAGGAAATATTTATCCTTAAAAAAATCAAAATTAATTAATTTATTTTCAGTTTTGGTGTTTTACTTCATAATTTTGTTCGTTGCGTGTACTTCACAGGCTTAAGTTCTAGTTATTGTTAGGCATGTGTAGGGTTTGGTGGGAAAACAATGGTTCGAATCTTTCTCCAAAGTTGGGTTTTCTATCGTGGACTCTTTGTGCTATTGTCATGGAAACAAAAGCTTGAAGGGCGTGGCTCATCAAATGGAGAGCTTTCTTAGCGCGGTTCCCCCGTAATTCGGAGCAGGCGGCTGCAGCCATTGTAATGTGGGCGATGATTAAGTCCCATGATAAATCGCTATCGATTCCACGAATCTTAATGGATTTCTCGTTGTTTTTTTTTCTTCCAAACTGTTCTTTTTTCGGACATTGAGGCTAGCTGGTTGTTGATTACCTTTCTTTAATGGATCGGTCTCTGCGTTCGTGTGGGTTGGTACTTTTCTTTCTTTTTTCCCCCTTAGGTTCTCTGATTCTGTATGGAGGAGGTCACCTCGAGTACAACAGGGATCTCATCACTAATCAATGGTCCTTCCCACCAGAGGATAAGAGAAGAATCTGGTAGAGACATTTAGGATGATCCAGAAAGAGATTTGGCCAAATCGCCGCCTCTGATCGGCAAGAACGTGCGATGGTAAACAAGCAATACGATTTATGTCTTTTTGTTTCACGTTAGGTTAGTTAGGTTTAATTTCGGATTTGTCCAAATCTCTCTGGATCTTCCATTGGCCCTTGTTATTAGAGTAGTGCAGGGTGTATACCTCGACGATCTAAAAACAAGGTGGTCAAATTCCAAACGTCCACCCGGAGATAATTGTTTCAGGCCGACCTTGTCAGTCCAGGTCGATGGGTCTTGATTTGATGGGATCCACAAGGGATTCACCACATCTGAATTTTACAGGCATTTTGTCAATGTTGATGAATAGCGTATAGTTTTTGCGTCTAATTTGACGGGATAGAAAATGGCCTGTTATATATTTATTTAGTAAGTCGCACATCTCACAAGGAAAGTTGTCCTACACGAGGGTGACACATTTCAATGATGCCCCTTCATATTTAGGATGGCAGCATTACACGATGATTGGTTTTGTTGGATTAAACGGATTCGTGTATTTTGCATAACTTTGTGTACTCTGTTTTAAGCGGGCACTTAAGAGTGAACTTCAAAAAGAGGCTGGATGGTTGTGGCACTTAACCCTGGTCCAAATACTTGCGCTATTGCTGTACGAGCTAACGTTTCTATATAGTAATTAGCGTAAAATGATAATTATTTTTAATGTTCCCCCTCTCACTCTCCCCACAATATTTCTGCACATCACGTCCAACTCTTAGCAAAGGATGAATGTGGTACTTCTTTGTGCGCTCATGGATACAACTTAAGTGAAAAGTCTTTGATGTCGCCTGTGGTCTATTTTTTAAAGAGCCAGAAGTAATTTTGTTCACCCTTGGTTATCTTGTGTGTATTCAATAAAGGTCACTGTAATATCTTTCAGAGTTATTGTCTGAATCCCGATATACATGCTAAAAGGTACAACTTCCTTAAGTTTTGTCCATGAGTGTATTTGGTTATCTCGTGTGTCTTCAATAAAGGTCACTGTAATATCTTTCAGAGTTATTGTCTCAATCCCGATATACATGTTAAAAGGTACAACTTCCTTAAGTTTTGTCTATGAGTGTATTTGGTTATCTCGTGTGTCTTCAATAAAGGTCACTGTAATATCTTTCAGAGTTATTGTCTGAATCCCAATATACATGCTTAAAAAGTACAACTTCCTTAAGTTAAGTCCATGAGCGTAAGTTACCACGTCGAGAGCTACTCAATACATATTCTAGAGTGCATCAGATCAAACAGAATCTTCCTGAGCTGTAATGATGCTTTGAGAATTCTAAATTTATGGACAACCTCCAACAACAGGTACGAAATACTTAAAACACATTCTTCCAACACCACGTAGTTTCAACCGCATTAAAGACCATTCATAAAAAAAAAAAAGGGGGGGGGGGGGGGGGGGGGGGGGGGGGGTTAAAAAAGGTAAATCGTTGTCGACCTCACCCTTTCGAAAGAGAGGGTCCTTCACCAGCGAAGTTCACCTCGCGAAGGCCGTCGCCCTCGGATAAGCCCGATCGTCATATCTACCTATCACCACCACACTTACTAATTGACGCCAATCTTTCGTATCTCGGTGTAACTGCCGTCACTTTTTATCTTCCGTGCCATGTTCTGAGCGTGCCATGGTGCTCCTCGTCACTCGTCAGTAAGTAAATTTCTCTTTTGTCCGATACCCTACCTCTCAACCAACCATCTATTGATGTCTTTGATTACTATAGGTCGAGATTAGGTTCTTTGACTCTTTGGGTGTGGCTGGTTGCTCTTCTTTGTTTTAAACTTTAAACCTTCTTCCTTCTTGCAACTCTTGATTCTACTTGACCTATTTTGCCTATTTAAACTTCTGTCAAGTGGTGCGGAAATTTTTAAAAATATTTGGATGATTTCAATATTACTTAAAAGCTTAGGGTTTTTACTTATTCACCACTTTTTGCAAATTGGAGAGGATTTTTAAAAAAATATCAGTCTTTTATAGGTTTTTATTTTATCGATTTTTATATAGAAATGATATTGTGTGAATCGTTGATCTTTCAATTCTTCGGCCCACTTCAAAACTACAATTTGGGATTGATTTTGTTAAAAGTAAAAACCTTAGACGGTTTCTAAAAAAAAAAAAAAAAAAAAGACATTAAAAAAAGTTATTATTGTGTGTGTGTTTTTTTTTTTAGAAGGTAAAATTCAAAGTATGTTTTAAGATTTACTTTTTAGATAATTCTCGAACAACTCGAGAACCATGGACTCATGGAATTCGTGTAATCCTTGCACAAGGGGATAAGAAGCAACAACAAAACTGTCTATAAACAGCTCGAGGAGCATGGGACTCATGGAATTCGTGTAATCCTTGCACAAGGGGATAAGAAACAACAACAACAATTTAGATTGAACTCATGGAATTCGTGTAATCCTTGCACAAGGGGATAAGAAACAACAACAACAATTTAGATTGAACTCATGGAATTCGTGTAATCCCCTTGCACAAGGGAAAAGAAACAACAGATCATTCTCGAATTTTCAGCGCCGCTGCACGTCCAACGACGAGCTAGCTAATGGTTTCCAGCAAAACAAATAGTTATTCTGTAGGTTCTACAATCCTGCTCATCATGTCCAACTCTTCTACCAAACGGTGTCATGTGACACAGTGTCAAACTGCTTTATTCTTCACATTCGTGGAGAAAGTGTTGCACCCAGAGAAAGTTGAAAGAAAAGTAAAAGGATGTGTATGTGGAATTTGGCTTAACTTCTTTATAAATGATTACATTTTGAATATATTCAAACGCGTTATTATTTTTATATAATTAGACTCATGGACAACACTTGAGGAAGTAGAAAGTCTTTGATGTCTCTGGTCATATGTTTTTTTGAAGGAGATAGAAACAATTTTGTTCATATTTGGTTATCTCGTGTGTCTTCTATAAAGGTGTATCAAATATCTTTCGGAGTTCGGATCATCTGAATCCCGATATACATGATAAAAGGTACAGCTTCCTTAAGTTTTGTCCATGAGCGTATTTTGGTCTATGTAATAGCCGGTATATTTTTTTCATGCTAAGTTTAAGGATTTTTTCAACTGCCCCTTCTGCGTG
>CP092880.1:54911678-54931443 GCA_030710605.1 Cordylochernes scorpioides
TGTGCGTGTTTGTAAAAAAAAAAAAAACTTTTTATTTCCACTTAGTGAACATATGTAGACATGGTTATAGTACGGACACCTACCATTGTTCACATGATGATTGTATCCTATTAAATGATTAGCACGGCATGGTATTACTTTCTTGGGATTGGTGGGGAAAAGAAAAACGGTGTAAGGTTATATCTTTTATCTCCGGAAATGAATAGGTTTCTGAGAAATTGCTGCTTATCTGAGGAAAACGCGTTTCATTTCTCTTTCCCGGGGCAATACGGGAGAAAATGGTGATGAAGAGAAATTCTAAAAATCGCGAGAATTCGAACAAGAAGAGTGGAATGGAGTGGATACTTTTGTCCTTCGACAATTCATGTTTGGTTCTCGCAGTTTGACATGTGAGGAAGTTGAGGCGCCGTCTCGCTTTTTCCCCCTTCTTCTTCGCACTTTCTCGAGATGCTTTCGTTGTTGGGACGTGTGTGTGTACGTAATTCTTCTCTTTTCAGTTTCTTCCTTTTCGATGAAGATCGAAAGGTCAATACGCGCATTTCTGGACGCGTTATCAATAACAGCCATCACGGGGAAGCCTCTATTTAAACCGAATAGTTTATACTGTTAGGAACAGGGGTCGGCAAACTGCGGAGCCACATGCGGCTCTTTGGATGTGAAGCTGTGGTTCCACTAGCCGAATGACCCGGGCAACGCCCGTGTTTTACCCGATTAAATGCTTTTATTCAAATACTATTCGTTACAAATATAAATTGGCGCCGTGGATGTCATTCTTGTGAAACGTCCCGCTCCAAACTTTGTGTCTGAGAAGCGATATTTTTATAAAGAGATGATCTGGCTTTGTGTCTTCTGCTCGAATGAATGTTTTTCTGTTAGAATTTTGTTCCTGCATACTAAAAATGAACTGGCTTCACCCGTGGTCTCTGCTTTTTGGAATTTTTCCGGATATAATTTTGTATCTGATAATCAAATATGATACAGCAATATTGTCATAATCATTTTCTGACTAAAAAAAAAAACAACTATTTTTGCCCAGAACCTGTCAAATGCTTATAAAAAATGGCCATATTTGGGTATTTATTCCATTCACAAAAGCAAACGGTGACAGAATTGTTGATTATGACTCTGATACTTATATAGTTCCATACGTAAATATTATTTAAACGAGTACTATTTATTGTTGGCAAGAAAATATGTTGTGGCTCTTTAAAAACTTTGAAATTTTGTAAATTGTAATTTTTGACTCTTCCGACTCAAAAGTTTGCCGAACCCTGGTCATTAGGGTACGGTTTTCTTTAAATTTGATCTTTGCGTGGTGTATAGCGCAGGGTAGAAATTGTGAAATTTCCAGTAGTTCTTCCTTCTTCATCTCTTTTGGAGAGCTGGAAACATCGTCTTTTGATGTTTGTAGATTGATATGGAGCAGCAACAAGTTACCAAACCTACGTAAACTTGTTCCGATATTGCTGCTAGTATGTTCTTACGGAAACACTTGCTACCTATCGACTCCGAGATAAGGTACAATTTGGATCATAGAGATTAGAAACATGGTAGCGCAATGAAATGTTTTGTGAACAGCGTTGTTATCAGCATCAGACAGAAGTACTAGAATGCTGTTACACAAACGTCTCACAAACATTTCAATAACTTGGATCTGGTCTTGTTACCTTATGTTTCTTACTTATATTAGCGCGTTATTATATATAGTGTATATTTTATACATATTTTGAGGAAGATAACGTGTATAATTAGTATTTAGCTAATAATCTGACGTAAGTTGGAGTTGATTAAAAGGCTTATTTAGATCAAAATTAATGCGATATCTCGAGAGACCCCCAAGCAACTTACGAGTTATGTCTTCGTTTTGCTGTCGCAATAGAAGTTTGTGTTTTTTTTCTCTTTCCCGGGCCGGATCATATGAATTGTATGTATAATGAGGATATCTCTCCCCTTTTTTCCCTTCTGTTTATTCTGTTCTTTATAATACAATATAATGCGGCCTATGATTGTCAAATATTCTGTTCTTGTTAGCTATAGCTAAGTCCCAACTTTCTAGAAATAGTCTTTTCTTCTTTATGTGGATGTTTTGTGGTAAATATATTGGATGTATTTTTAAAAAATAGTTTCGTTTTTTTTTTTAAATTACGTATTGTTTACTTGTTTGATTGCGGAATTTGCATTTTTTTTCACTCAAGGTTAAGAAGGAATAACAAAGAAATGTAGAATAAATGGTGTTGGTTTACCAGATTATTTTACTGAAGAGATATCTTCACAGCTGTGTGTTTACTTCCTTTTCACGTGTGTTTAATGATCATCCCCCCCTTTTCCCTCCTTTGTAGTGAATGGTTGTCAATACAGCTTGTTTCTCTCATTACCATGTTGAGACAACATCGTTTGAACACCACCGAGGCTAAAGCAACGTCAGGCCAGGTCAGTACTTGGGAGGGTGGCCACCACTCCAGTTGTAGGCGGCGATTTCTTAGTCATTTCTTACGGCCCTTCGAACTTTTATCCATTCCCCCCCCTTTCACAAGAACGACGATGGCGGTGGCCAGGTGGCCTATGTGACAATCCATAGATGTCATCGTCGTCATAACTCGAGATGACTCGCCCTTATCCATCTGGTCGAGCGACAAAGTTTGATGTCATACTGTCTGTCCAGGTGTCCTGGATAGAGATAAGATTAGGTGACTGGCACGTGCTCTTCTGGGAATTGTTGCTTGGTCATAGAACTTACTAACAACACGCATGCCTGGTCGTCGACGTTATTGTTACCGTTAGCTAGACGTGTTCTGGCATATTATCTTGGCTTTCCTGCGATACAAACGGCTTTTACTGACTGCTTAGACTGGTCAATCCAGCATTATTGACCTCCTGGAGATCTCTGCCAGGATTCCCTGTCAACCATTTCAGCTCTTGTAATCCCCCTGGGTACTGATCAGGACGTTCTTCTACTAGACCGCCGAACAGTCCGGGTAGTTCTAGAAGCCGGGGCTTTTCTAGGTCTCGAGGTCATTCCTTCCCTACATGGCGCGTATACACATGGGAGTTTCTGAGTTGATTGGATTACAGTAAAGGGTGGCGGCCCTGCGGAGTTGTATTCGGGGAAGTTTGCCTATCAATTCTCTGTATGGGTCGAACGTTACCTTAAAGATAACTTAGATATCTCAAGAAAAAGGCATCTCCCTGATCGTGCAACTAAAAGTTGCTGATGGTTTGCGCGTCTGTCGGAATAAATATTAACTAATCGTTGATTTCTTTCAATTATTCCAGAATTGGCCAAAATACCCTTTCTTGATTCATCTAGAAAAGTTAACCGCCTACGTGTTTCGGACTGTGTTTGCCCTCATCAGCGTGTTACCTGTGTACCTCAACGACTAAAAAAAAAAAGGTCTTTGGGGTTAATTGATATTTATTCTGACATATAGTGCAAACCATCAGCAAATTTTAGTTTCACGATCAGAGGGAAAATCCCTTTCTCTTAATTTGTCAATCTGATCCCGGTACCTATTCACTATTTTTTTCACTTAGATATTTCAGTTATTCTCCAACGGGGAGACAAAACAGTTTTTTTTCCCAAGTTTAGCGTTAGACAGCCGCCGACCTAACCTTGGCAGCTAAGGTTTCCTGTCAGCACGCCAGCCAATCAATGGTCGCGGGGTTTTCGCAATGCACCATCGATCTAACGGTACCTGGCTGTGTGCACCGACTGTTCGTGTATCCACTGCTCTTTTAAACCTCTACAGTACATTTAACTACCTCTCTGTAATAGACATCACCTAGTTGAACATCCAATGTTATGTCCTTTAGGGCGAGAGAGAATTATTGATATCTTGTCAACACAAGGTCAAAGTTCAAAATCCGCACAAATTAGGAAATTAACAATGATTATCACGATTTAAAAAAATTGAAAATATCTGTATACAGTCATTATATGTACACGGCGCCTCTGCCACCGCTGCGGAGTTTGTTGGAAGATCCCCCAGCGGGTTTCCAGCGACACCACGCATTTCGCGATCTACGAAGAAAACGTAGATCGCGTGCTTCGCCGCTAAGGAGATAGATGTTGATGGCGTGGTCCCTGATGAAAGAGAGAGGTGTTCTCTTACTGGAGAATAGCTTCTCAGTAAAAAAAATGTTAATTTTAGTGATGAAAACTGTCCTTTGTAGAGAGGTGTCCACTCTAGCGAGAGTATTCTCTCATGATAAATTAATTACAACTCTTAATTCAATTATTCTGTTTGAAAAATATCTGTATACAGCCAATATACAAGGTGCGTTCATTAATTTCCAGGACTGCTCTGTATCTTTGAAAAAATAAAACAAATAAAAAAACTAATTTAATATTTTTCAAAATATGCCCCTCCTGCCTCAATACACCTGTTCCATTTTTTTTTTCCAATTGTCGAAGCAGGAGATAAAATCACTTTTTGAGAGGTTCCTCAAGGTTGCCTTCGATTCAGCTTGTATCATATCAACGTTGTCAAATTTCCTTCTTTTTAACTTCATTTTCAATTTAGGATAGAGGAAAAAGTCATTGGGGGCTAAGTCGGGGGAAGATGGTGGATGAGGGATCTGTATGGTTGAATGCTTGGCCAAGAACTGCAAAACAACATGGGCTGTGTGCGGCCGCGCAATATCGACGTGAAGTATCCAGTCATTGTTTTGCCATCTTTCAGGTCTTTTAAGGCGCACTGCCTCCCTTAAGCGACCCATTATCCCCAAATAAACCTCTTGATTAATTGTACGTCCGAATGGAATAAATTCATGGTGAACCAAACCATTAATATAAAAAAATGTAACAAGCAATGTCTTGACTTTGGATTTTGTAAATCTTGCCTTTTTGGGTTTCGGTTCCCCTCTTTCAATCCATTGGCTGGATTGACGTTTGGTTTCCGGGTCATACTGATACACCCATGTCTCATCCCCGGTAATGATTTTTTGCATCCATTCTGGATCGGTCCGAGTCATTTCAACCATGTTTTTGCAGTCATCCATTCTAACCTCCTTTTGTTCCTCTGTTAGAATCCGGGGAACAAATTTTGAAGACGTCCGGATCATGTCCAAATCTTTTGTTACTATTTGATGACACAATCCTACAGATAGCCCAGTCTCTGAAGATAAGTCTTTAATAGAAATTATTCTGTTAGATTTAATTAATTCCTTTATTTTGAGCTTGTTTTCCTCGCAACGTAATGATCTTGGACGCCCAGTATGCTGATCATCGTTTACCTTTTCCCGACCTTTTAGAAAGCGTGAAAACCATTCAAAAGTTCTTGAACGGGATAAAGCTGCATCGCCAAAAGCTTCTTTAATCAATTCATACGTCTCAGTAGCACTTTTTTTCAATTTAAAACAAAACTTAATGCAGATTCTCTGCTCTTCGAAAATGGCCATTTTAAAATTAGAAATGCGAACTTTACAAGGAAGTTGTTTTGTTCTATTTTTAGATCGGCGCGTGCGCCACGAGACTCGTTCTTTCAGTCAGGTGTGGTCGAATGTCCAATATTTAACTCTGTATAATTTTTTTTTCTTAGCTTTTTTATTTATTTTATTTTTTAACCAGTCCTGGAAATTAATGAACGCACCTTGTATGTACATGGCGTCTCTGCCACCGTTGCAGAGTTTGTTGGAAGATTCCCCAGCGGGTCTCCAGCGACACCACGTATTTCGCCATCTACGAAAAAAACGTAGATCGCGTTTTTCGCCGCTAAGGAGATAGATGTTGATTGCGTGGTCCCCGATGAAAGAGAGAGGCATCCTCTTACTGGAGAAGAAATAGTAATTTTCGGTGATGAAAATTGTCCTTTGCTCTCGGCTTATGGATCGAAAGGTCTGGGAGGCCATCTGCTTCTAGGGTGTCCTTTGTAGAGATCCAGACACGTTGTCTGGGAGGTGGTTTTTCCAGGTACAATATCCAAGCACTAGTTTGGATACCGTTACTTGGCTTATGAGTTGAACAAGATAGCAGCGAAGGGCATGCTTTGCATGCCGGCTTTTGGACCGAAAGGTCTGGAAGGCCGTTTACGTCTAGGATGGCCTTTGTAGAGAGGTGTCCACTCTAACGAGAGTATTCTCTCACGATAAGTTAATTACAACACTAAATTCAATTATTCTGTTTGAAATTTGTATTTGAACAGCAACAAAGCCCCTAATTCTATATACACTCGGAGGGGAAAACGCCCGGGTCTTATTTGTGTAGAGTACAATGCTAATTAAACAATTAAAAAAGGAGATGAGTTTCTTTTTATTTCAAAACCGCGTCTCAAGTTTTCTGGCATCTCTGCCCTTCTACAGGGGAACATATACAATAAATAAAACGCCGCCTGATGATATTATATAAAGTATTGCTATGGTAAAACTTGAATAGGTTTAGCATTGACTGTAATTCTAAATCCGCCCTCTCTTCTACTATTTATTTAAAACGTTTTTTTTTTACTTATCCTTTTAGTCTAAATTAGACAAGATCTTGGAGGTCGTGCTCATAAAGAAGCTCAAGAACTCTTCTTGGTTCTCTGTACATGCACCAGTTCTTGTTGTGGTGCCTGATTATGCTGATAGAGCAAAAATATTTAAAAATGCCTACAAACTCAGAGATACTAAAATTTCGATAAGTAAAGATTATAGTAAAAATGTTAGAGAGCAACGGCGCATCCTAATTGCAAAAAGGAAAGAATTGGGTGAAAGGGGAATAAAATCGAAGTTGAGAGATAACAAGCTTTTGGTAAATGATAAAGTCTGTAAAGTGATGAATGGCCAAGTTGTTGATAGCACAGGAGTTGCTATATAGCAAAAACCTTGTAGAAACAATTGTGTAAATAGAAGAAATACGACATCAAAATCACAAATTAATTCTCCGCCCCATAATCAAATAACGGAAAGTTACTACGACATAAATACATGTAAATATGATTCTCAAGACGATGACAATGCAAATTTTTCTGAAAATTCGCGAGACATCGCCGAAAAAATAATATGTTGGAATATAAATGGTTTCTATAGGATTCTTTCGATATTTCCACTCCTCGAGCACATAAAGAACTACGAAATTTTTGCTCTACTTGAAACATGGTGCCTGAACAGGACTAACATAACACTAAAAGATTATCAAATTATCGAATTACCTGCCACCAAAGAATCTGGAAGGGGAAGAGGGTCAGGGGGTATAATTGTCGGTTATAGGGAAGGCGGGAAATATAGAGTAGAGAGTTCTGAAAAGGATGGCACTTGGTTATCTATTTTCTTATCAACAAACACAAGAGCCCCCCAACATGTTATCTGTTTAATATTTGTATACCTTCCTCCAAACCAAATACAGCTGCATAACGTAGATAAGCTGTTTACATACATTCAAAAGCAAATAGCAGATGGAAAAGAAATTATTTTACTTGGAGATTTAAACATCAGAACTGGGAAGTTGGGAGGACTACACAATCCACTTAATTTCCAGCTCCCCCTAACATCGGAAAGAAGGGCTAAAGATCATATAATATCATCTCTGTCTAATAAACTTCTTGATTTCCTGGAAGATAATTCTTTGACAATAGTTAATGGAAGATCTAGAGGTGATAAAGATGGAGATTTTACATACATATCCGAAAGAGGCTCTTCAACTATTGACTATTGCATACTCTCACAGGGTTCACTACAAATTTTACTGGACTTCAAAGTCGATGACCAACTGTACTCAGACCACCATCCTTTGGTTTTAACGATAAAAGGCCAAAACTTCAATGAGAAAAAAACCAAACGGGAAGATTATAATATTACGAGATATAGATGGTCAGCCGATGGACTCGCAACGTTTAAAATGAAACTGGAAGAATTGCGGGAAAAAAACATACCAGCCTCCGATGACCTTGTATACACTTTCAATCAGCGAATTTTGGAAGCAATGTCATCTGCAAAAATAACCTACTCAATTAAGGGCGGCCCCAGGAAATCTAAGCCGTGGTTCGATAAGGACTGCTATGATATGAAAAAACTGGCAAAAGAAAGTCTGAAGAAATATCGTAAAACAAATAGATTGGAAGACAGAGAATGTTATGCTTCTTCCAGAAAGAAATATCTTGCTTTATTGGATCTAAAAAGGAAAGGCTTTGATAATGAAAAACAGGAAATACTCAGAAATGCTAAAGACTCAAAGACCTTCTGGAAAACTATTGCGCTCTACAAAAGCACATCTATAATCCAAGGAGAAATATCTATACAGGACTGGCTGAACTTTTACCGCGAACTAATGACTACAGAGAAAAATTTGAGAATTTGTAATTTACATAATGTGATTTCTCAGAACGATCCTATATTGGACTCAGAGATAACCAATGCAGACATATACAAGGAGATAGCTGGTTTGAGGAGTAACAAGGCATGCGGGCCCGATGGCATCCCCAATGAAGTATTAAAAACACTCCCTGATTCGTACATACTGCTGTTGAAACAACTCTACAATAGTGTTATGACGACTGGAAAATACCCAGCAATTTGGACTAATTCCACTATACACCCAATCTTTAAAAACGGTTATAAGAACAGCCCCTCCAACTACCGAGGTATTGCACTGATTAGCAATGTATCAAAGCTTTTCACATCAATCCTAAGATCACGACTGGAGGAATGGGTCGAAGGAAGAAGGGTTATACCCGAAAACCAAGCGGGATTTAGAAAAGAAAGATCATGTATTGACCACATATTTACACTAACTACTTTAATCCAACTATCATTAAGAAAAAAGAGGGGAAAACTATATGTCTTTTTTGTCGATCTAAGGAAGGCATTTGATACTGTACCCCACTCACTACTTTGGAAAAAACTTTACAACCTAGGCATAAGTTACCAATTCATAAGTACGATCAAAAGTTACTACGAACAAGCAACTATAGCTATCAGATGGAAGGGATCATTTACGGAAAGTATTAAGATAAACTCGGGAGTCCTCCAGGGAGAACCACTTTCCCCACTGCTATTTATATTATTTATCACGGACTTAATCGAAATTTATAATAACTCAGACCTGCCGAGTGTAAATTTGCCAGAATTTGGAGATATCCATTTATTGCTGTACGCCGACGACATAGCAATTATAGGTGAGTCCAGGATAAACCTCCAAAAGAAGATCAAAATACTGAAAGAATATCTCGATGAGAACTTAATGACACTAAATGAGTCCAAGTCAAAGATTATGGTGTTCCGTAATGGAGGTAAACCCTCAAATAAGGATAGATGGTTCTGGAATGATAAACCCATAGCAATAACTTCAAGATATACATACTTGGGATTCCCTCTGACACCAACAATAACAACTACTCACCCGGCAAATTACTTTAAAGGAAAAGCACTTACAGCAATTAACGCCACACACCCAATATTAATAAAATCAAAAGCAAAGTCAATAAATTTATCAATCAAACTCTTTGATACAATAGTGAGAGCTGTCCTGATGTATGCCGCTCCATTATGGGCAACAGAGCATAAAGACTTACTGGACAATATACAAGACATATTTATCCGTAGGTTCCTGAATCTGCCCAGATACACTCCAGGTTACCTAATCAGATTAGAAACCGGTCGTATCTCATTGAGTGTAACAGCCTTAAAATTAACCCTGAAGTATTGGCTGCGGGTGTTGAATATGAGCAGTGACAGATTGCCACGTATATGTTTTAATAGAACACGGGAACCTCTCTAATGCTTCGGGCACACCCATCGGTTTCATTAAAAAGCTCACTAATCTGCTTAACGATAATGGATCCCCTGCACTTGTTTCCTGTGATGACCCTGAAACGCTGAGGAGCGCGATTACAGGGCTCTTAAAAACAGCGGCAGACCAATCTATACAAAACGACCTTACAAGAATGGATAAATCTAAGCTATACTCTCACTACAAAGACATTCACATATCTTTCATGACGGAGGGATACCTTTTAGGGGATTTTCCTTTCCCGGTTGTAAGACTACTCGCACAAGTTAGAATACTTTCAAGTTTTTTTAGAGAAAACCACACCAAGATGCTCTGCGGTGAGGACCCGACTTGTACCTTCTGTAATTCAAAACTACAAAATGAAATCACTCACTATATTTTTGATTGCTCTGCTCTGAAAGAAGAAAGAAGAACCCTTATGCTCAAAACTGGGCAACTCTGTGCTTCACTTCCATCAATAATTGACAATATGACCCAGAATAAGCATATTGCTACGGCGTTTTATAGTTTCCACAAGTCCATATCTCAGAAGAAGGCCAAGTGATACTCACTCCTCAATTTCTTACTGCTACTCTTTTTGTGTTGATTTCTTGCTTCCCTCTTTCTTATTATTATTATTTTTTTTTCCTTTTTTTTTTTTTTTCTTTCTCTTTTTACTCTGTATATATCGCTATTTCCGTTGTCTCACTGCTTTGTTCTTATGCATACCTCTGGTGAATCCTGTATAGGGTCAGTGACCCTAAATAAAGGCTTTTTTGTTGTTGTTGTTGTTGGTTCTCTGTACAGGGATCTCTTGTCCTTTCCAATACAATTTAGTATATGTTGGGGAGTGGCCTCTTCGGTTTTGCACCTAGTGTACATGGGGAAGCTTTTGGCTCCCTCTTTATAGACTAGAGGGCGCAGGTGACCAGATTTCCATCTGGCCAATGTGTCGGTTCCCTTCTGTTTAGTTGGAGGGTCTGTTTTTTTGGGGGTTTCAACCTTGTACCAAGAATGATGGAAACTATCTCTATGGTTCCTAATCAATTGTAGTTTCAATTTGTTAATATGGTCCCTTGCTGAAAGGAAGGTCTCAGAGTTCACCGCATCAAGATGTCCAGCTGCTCCTTCCTTTGCCAATCAGTCATTTCCAGGGACTCCCACATGTGATGGAATCCATTTAAAATGTGCGTAGAGTATATACAATACGTATGTACCCAAAGAAGCATCTCTCCCTTTAATTGGACATCAGAACGATAGCATTTTGCTTCACCCTAGTAAATGACAACTGTACTAGTGATGATAAATAATGAGCTACAACACCAGTTTTTGTCAAATTCAGACAAAAACCAACAACCTGTATACCATGGTTTCAGGCTATGACCCTCATCAGTACAGGGACGGCTTTGATTTCATGACATCCTACGAGAGGAGTGATGAAACAAGTCGAGTTTTCCAAACAGGTGTTATATATATTGCCACGTGGGAAATAAGGGAAGTTTACAGAGGAGTAAAATATAAACATAAAAATAATGATACTCTGTTAATAAAATAATAAATGCTTCTGTGACCTCTGCTGTGACCCACAGCTTGCAATTATTGTAGATACTGACATGGATTTGACGTGCTTCTGCCAAGGATTCCATCGAAGTCTTGGAAATTTGTCCCTAGTACCTTTGCATCCTTTTTCTTGCGGCGTGAAGAGCGGCTTTGCGTCGTATCGTCTATAAGGACATCGTCATCTTGGAAGGAAGTCTTGGCTTTGACACGGCGGTGGAATCCTGGAGCCAGTCTCTAAAAAATGTAGATCACAGCACCCATGGC
This sequence comes from Cordylochernes scorpioides, assembly GCA_030710605.1. NCBI lineage: Eukaryota > Metazoa > Arthropoda > Arachnida > Pseudoscorpiones > Chernetidae > Cordylochernes > Cordylochernes scorpioides. The sequence goes on from CP092880.1 coordinate 54,923,182, forward strand.
TTCAAAGTCTTCTCGGCGATCTTCAGTTTGTCTTCCCTAACTTACCCAGCATCTCCACCAAAATGCCCCGTGGAAAATAGGGAAGTTTACAGAGTAGTAAAATATAAACATTAAAAAAAAAAAAATGATACTCTGTTAACACAAGTGTAAAATAATAAATACACCCCTATCCCCCGATTTACACGGTAGATACGTTCCTGAGAAAAACGTGTAAATCGGGGGATAGGTGTACACAGAAATAAAAATAAAATGCATTGACAGGTTAAAATATGTAGTCAGCACATAAGCTCGGGATTCCTCGTGAGATGTGTACACAGCGCATGTGTTCAATCACAGTAGCATTTAGTATAGTGCGATAAAAAAAAAACTTATTTGGAAAACCGTGTAAAAGCGAAAACGTGTAAAACAAGTACCGTGTAAATCGGGGGATAGGTGTACTTCGCTACAATATATATAAGAGAATAAAGATATATCAATAGTTATCTATTTCCCTACGTTTTGACGACTCACTGTCTGTCGACACCTTCCTTCCTTCCACGGAATGCGGCGTTCTTCCAACTTATAGTTTGATGGTTTAAGGGAGTTTATAAAAGTAAGGAAACTTCAATTTTATCCAACGTGAACCAAAGCCTAGCTACCACCCGTGTTGTCCCCAGTTTATAGGATTCTATCCATCATATCTTACACTATATAGAACAACCATGTAACAACCTTGTATCCTTTGTAGATAGTTTGAGTGAGGTGTAGAGTTCGTACAAAGCGAATAGTACACGCGGGAGAAATACATTTTTATTAGGGAGTTTCAAAAATCGAAACTATTATAGACGCGTATGATTCTTTTAAAAAATAAACAATTTATACTGCCCTTACTGTAATGGAAAGATTAATAGGAGGGCCTGGCTCATCAGTGGTAAACCCTTCCAGCGGTTTTGCCATTTTAATCTATCATACCGCTGTTATATTGCATTTTTCGAACTTCCTTTTATAGTGATACTGTTGTTAGACTCTTGGAATGGTTATTTTAGATGAACTATGGACATAAGCTTTGAGGACAGCAGCATTACATACATTTATAAATATATACATCCTATTAATTTTTCCATTACAGTAAGGGCAGTAGAAATTGTTTATTTTAAAAAAGAATCTTACGCGTCTATAATAGTTTCGATTTTTGATAACAGATGGCGCGCTAATGCATCATAATTAGGGAGTTTGTTTGCTACTCCTATATATATATAAAAGCATATGACGCCTCTCCCGTCAAATTAAGCGTCAAAACTAGACGCCATCTATTGACCGTCGCCACAAACTATCGGCCTCGCGTCGACGACAAAGCCACAACATCAGCTTTGGCAAGCTGAAAAGCGTCCACTTAGAGACCATGGTTTCGGGTCATGGTTTCGTCAGCCTAGGGCGGACTTTATTCCATGACATTCACAGGGAATCTAATGGAATCTTCACAATCTACCAAATTGTGACCTTTGTCTCTGTAGATCAATATCCTTACGGCAAAATTTGCATCTATACAAAACTATGTAACATATATAACCTTGTATCATAAACTTTTGTAGATAGTTGAGTAGGGCGTTGCGTGTTCGTATAAAGCGAATGGTGCACGCGGGGGAAATAAATTTTGATTAGGGAGTTTTTGCTACCCTTATATATAGGAGGATGGTTTTTAAGAGCCGTCATTTTACTGAGCGTTGTCCGCTACGGAGAGGGAGTCCCAAGTTTAGAATAACGCGCGGGACAAGCTAGCTACCAGATGGTCGTCGGTCCATACGTCCTGATCGATCAGAGCCCCGCCCCTCTTCAATCACTGGGGGTGATGATGACATCTCCCTCTTTATTCACTCCCCGTCTGTCACTCCTTGTATATCGAGGGTGTTTGGATTATTGGTGGTGGCCCCATACACACCCGTTAATGACAGGATGAGTGGGCTATTGCATGTCACACTGGGAGTCAGTCCTGGTTGGAACACCATCTTCTTCAGCATGTAGTACAGCATAGCTGACATACGGAACTAGGACTACCGTCACAGAACACTATTTCAACCTGTTTCTGACCAATTCTCTTCTTTCACTAATTCCAATCTCTCCTTCCTTCTCTATTCGATTATCGAACCGTTCCTTTTTTCACCGACACTCACCACCATCACACAAAAGCTTTTATTAACAGAATGTATTAGCTCTTTCGCCACCTGTTGTCAGAAATTTTGAACTTATTTTTTAACGCGTATGATTTCTTTTTTGAATAACATCATTCAAGAGAAGACTATCGATTAAATAATTTCGAAACTTATCGTTACTTGCGAGCAGCCTTTTTTAAACAAGAATTCTACGATGTCGTCTTTGCCTCACGTCTTACGCAAGTCCCCCCGTGGGTGTAAACAACAACTAAACCTGTCTCGTTGATTCATTGCCTTGTAATATAACAAACACACAAACAAAAAAGACTCCATGTGAAAAAACTGTACTATTTTTTCACATTGTGTCGCGGTCCCACGCAATTCTGGCCTTAACTACCCGTTTCATGATTTTTCAGGATGTCTGAATGACCAGTTTTTTGGTCGTTGAGGTACAGCTTGCACCACGCTGATGAGAGCCAACAGCCCGAAACGCGTCCGTGGTTAGCTTTTCTTGTTTAATCAAGAATGGGTATTTGGCCAATTCTGGAATAATTAAAAATCAACGAGAATAGTTGATATTTATTCTGATAGATGGCGCAAGCCATCAGAAACTTTTAGTTGCACGATAAGGAGATGGCCTTTTTTTCATAAAAAAAAGACTACGGTATGAAGGTACAACACGGATAAGCTGACGGCTTATTTGGTATATGCTCCAGGAACTAAATAATAAAAAAAAAAAGAAACGTATGGAAGCCTGATGTTTTTACCTTAATAAATATCGTCTGATTTATGCTTATTTCAAGTGGTTTAGGCATTCTCTGAATGTCCCTGTCTGACATAGCTCCGGGTAGCTCCAACAACAAAGGAAGGAATTGCAACATCCTCCTTTAAAAAAAATCGAACATCCTCCTTATTTCTTTTTTTCCCTCTTCCCATTCCGTTTCATTTGTATCCAGCTATCAGCTGATTTAGCCCTGATATACTTGGTTTTATCTCGACTTTATACTAACAAGAGTCACCATGGATAGGACTTAGACTGATCTTTGGCTCCTTATGTCTACCAGGTGTTCAGAGATTGATTTGTAGAAGTGTATATGTAGTTGCTCTTCCCCCTTTTTTCCGTCGCATTAAGGTCAGTAGGGAGTTTGTTTTACTTGAAAAATTCATGATTAATGTGGTTTTTAGCAATCAGTATATCAATATCTTTATTCTTATATACAGATTCTCCCGAGAGATGCGGCAAGTGAGCGGGGAAAGAGAGAGATTGAGATTGAAACTGATTTATTACAATGTACATATAAAATTATATAGGGTTAATATATATTCAAAAAAAAAATAAACTAAAATATTATTTTCATCAGACGAATCCCACTGAGGGTCGTCTGGTATGATGCACATTCCATCCTGAAGTCGGACAGCGTTCTGCGTAGATCGGACATCTCCCCGATATGTGCTATTGCCATGTCGAGGGAGAGAGAGAGAGAAATTAGAATATGCAAAATTTTATGGGAAATATGTAAATAGGTTATAAGTATTCTCTCCTTTTTTACATTAATGTGGTTTTATTTCTTGTCTCTATTGTCATGTATAAAATTAGGAAAGACAAACTTTAGGATGACAGGGAAATTTATTTAAGGCAAGAACAAATCAACATTTGTAAAATATTATACCAGGGAGGGTCAATGAGGGAAGTTTTACAGAGCAGAAAAATATAAATATCTAAAGGAGTTCATTAAGAGAAAGAAAGAGGGAAAAATCAGTTTTAGGGCAATATCTCATGGAAGGTGCTACTGTATTGAAAAGTTGTGTGGTTTTAGGATTGTTACACCTGAACCATATATATAAGAGGCTCTGAGTTAAGTCGACGTAATTTCCTATCTTTAAAATCCCCGGCCATGTCGCTGACGTTCGCTGCGTGTCTGACAGGTTCGCTCCCCCCCGGGCAGCAATGATGGCCGAGCTGCCCCTCGCCAGGCTACCCCCCGAGCCCCCCGGGATACACGGGGCCAAGAAACAGCACCACCGCAACTTCAGCCTGGACCTCCCTCAGATCGCCGTCACTCCCGCCTCCGGCCACCACCGCAACCGGAGCCTGGACTCGGCGCTGCAGGAGATCCCCGAGCGGGCGCTGTGCAACGGCACGGGGGGGCCCAGGGACTCGGACAGCCTCAACTCGGAGGACAGCGGCATCCACGTCGACCCCACGGCCCCTCCACAGCCGGAACACCCACCACCACCCGCCGCAGCGGACATCGTCCTCTCCCAGAACCCTCCTCCCAAGGAGACCTGGCTCCTGCGGCTCTTCGAGTCCACCTTCTTCGACATGTCCCTCGCCATCTCCTACCTCTTCAACTCCAAAGACCAGGGCGTCCAGGCCTATATAGGTAGGTCTCCTGTACTTGTAGCGTAGGATTTAGCGATGATACACACTGGCCACATACCATGACTTCGAACTTTTATGTATTTCTAAATGTTTAGTTTTAACGTGAGAACACATCCAACTCATTAATTTCTAGATAACATAGCTGAGGTTGGAATTTTGATTAATTTTTACATATTTACACACAATTGCATATGTTCCTTTTACTGCTGGCTTCCCAGCACGGTTTGTAAACACATGAGTCTTTGGGATGATGGACTTCCCAAGTTTTTTTTTTTTTGCAGATTGGATGATGAAATTAGTTGAGGCATCGTAAATGGTTTGTTCACCATTTTCCCTAAAGATCCCTCACATTCCACCATCACACTAATAGGGGAAACTACTCGTACTATCCGGCATGATGGATTGGTTTCATAATCCTTTTTTCTCATTAGAGGGTCCTGAAATTCATCCTATTTGATCCATAGAATCCAAAATATGTTAACAAAGATTTACCTACTTCGGGAAGATAATGAAAGCAAATGGTTTGGAAAAGATGTTGATGTTGGGAAAATTTGAAGGTAGAGAGGAAAAGAGGAAGACCTGCAATGAGCTGGCTAAAAGGGGGTCAAGAAAGTTACCTGAAGGTCACTACATGAGCAGCGAGTGATGATTACTAACAGGTCAATTTAAGAGAATATTTGTCACCATAGAGAGTCACCAAAAGTCGAACTCGACAACAATAGGGTGTCCTGTAGGTCGTCGCTGTGAATGACGACTCATTGTAAGGTCAAAGTCGAATTGTTGTGAAGTTATTGGTGGTGGGTCGTGCGATTCTGCAGAACTGTCTCCAGAAACATTATTAGATGTCGCTCAAGAAGACCAACAACCCAGGTCATACTGTTAGCTACAATGTAGAATAGATACATTCTCATTTCTAGACTACGTCGAATCAAGGAGCGCTTCCTGCTGAACCCTAGAGAGGGGTCTTAAGAAAGCTAGATGTGCACAACCTCCAAGAACTTGTGGGTGAAGGAAGACACCCATCACTACAGTGTTTTCACATATTTTCATGGCTAGTTCTTGTGCTATAGGATCCTTGTTTTCTGTTGAAATTGTCGGAATTATTCGGGCCGGTCTTCATTTATTTATTTTGACTTGCCATTTTTACCCCGTTCTCCTCCATCGAACATATTTTAAAAATACAAAGAATAAAACCTTATAACCATGCGTTTTTTTTCCTTCATTACAATAAAGCTGGACGGACTTTATAATTTTTTATTTTTTATCGAATTGGCGCCTTGAAGAAAAGCCCCTTTGATTTGAAAGCTCGTAGCCCAGCCTTATAGTAATGAAGCAACGCATGGCTATAGGGTTTTCAGTCTTTGTATTTTAAAACACCATCAGCGATTCACACACGTTCATCTTTGACTTCGTTGCTGTCGGAAATTGGCGGTTGATATCGTCTACCGGCCCCCGTAGAATAACACGAAAGTTTGCCCTTTTGATTATTCTATATACAGTTACGAGCGTCATTCGTTCTTAATTCTTCATTTTTCATCTCTGTCACCGTTTGCTTTTTTTTTTTTTTGGAATGGCGCTCTCCTATTGGTTGGCTACGATCACGCCACCTTTGCCCCCCCCCCCCCCACTCGCTTTTTGGTTTTTGTAACTATTGTGTTGGAGCGGGTCGCTCCTTAAATAAATGCATATATTAGTTAATAACTAAATGGAATCCTCTCTTTCTTTTTCCCAGTAAGAGACGCCTACGGAAGCCAACAGTACATAGACAGATAAAGCACATAGGCTATAGTTATTAACTAACACATGCATTTATTTAAGGCGCCAATTTATAAGTGTAACAAATAGTATTTGAATCAAAACATTCAATCGGGTAAAACACGGGCGTTGCCCGGGTCATTCGGCTAGTAATGTATAAAGAGAAACTTAGTTGCTGATTTGTAGCGAAATGTTTTTTCATATTAGAATGTCTGCAATTTTTACCAAGATAGATTTAGTAACGAAACAGATGTTAAGGATGAGGAACACCACCTTGCAGGTTGGTGTATAATTGAGTTAAAAAAATTGGTTTTCTTCAACCTCTTTGTTTTATTATTCTCACGTTTTGGCGACCCCATTTTTTTCAAGAAATCTATTTTGGTAAAACTTAGCTTCAAAGTACGCTTCTTTTTTTTTTTTGTTGTTGTTTTTTTTTCAAGGGCGACAGCGGGTCTCGTCGAAAGGCTCTGTAATTGAAACAAATCATTTTCAACTCAAATGTAAGGGTAGCTTTTACCTTTGCGATCCAACTAGTAGCGATTGTGTTGCCTTTTGCGAGAATTTTATTGTGTGTTCCGTGTTTTTGGAAGGTGAAGTATTTTCCAATCGAAGGTGACAACGATTAGTCTGTCAGAGAAGGATGCCTCCAGACATTCTTGAGGGAGAAAATTCCTGCCGGGGAGATCTATCTCACAAAGATTGGTCCAGGATCGCAGTCAATGGTCCGGAACTTTGTTAATTACATCTTCACGGCGTCGATGGTCGCCATTTACACGGACTGTTCCCTCCCCTCGTTAACTTTCTCTCCCCCCCCCACCAACTCCTTCTTTGTTTTTGGCGTGCGTGCATGTATGTGTCTTTTGTTCGACCCCTCCCCTCTTTCAGCGTATGCCACCTTCCATCAGTTAAGAACGGCCCAAGACTGACCCCTATATATTTTGTAACTCGTTTATTCGCACTAAGAAATAACGAACATGTAGCATATTCTATACTAAATCTCCTTTTGCATATCTACTTTATTACACATATGCAATTGTTATTTTTAACATTTATGAGATATAGAAGAAGGAACACAAGACAGGGAGAAGAGCTTATTTATATAAGAGGATGATGGTACAAACTTTCAGACAAGATGTCCTTCCCGTAGAAGACAATGGCTGAGAGAAAGGCATCTCCTGATTGTGCAACAAAAAGTTGCTTGATGGTTTGCCCCATCTGTCGGAATAAATATCAACTAATGGTTGATTTTTTTTTCTAAATTTATTCTAGAATTGGCCACCTTACCTTTTATTGTTTTATCGAGAAAGCCTAACCACGCGTACGAGTTTTCAGGAAGCCTTAAAGACAGCGTTTTTTTTTTGGGTCGTTTGAGACACAGCTTGTTGTACCATGCTGATGGGGGCTAATAACCTGAAACGCGTACGTGATTGGACAATCAAGAATGGGTATTTTATAATCTGGAACAAAATGATTAGTTGGTATTTATTCGACAGATGACCCGTGTGTGCTATCGGCAACGTTTAGTTGTAGGCGATGCCCTTTCTTAATTTATCCACCTGATCCATGTACAAATTTGCTCTTGTGCTATCCAAAATCGATGTTTTTTTATCGCGTTGCGCAAAATCTACAGAATAAATCATTATGAAATTTCGCATGTAGGTAGCTGAAGATTTCGTTTAACATATAGGCTATTAAAAAAAAACTAAAAAGGTTAATGTGATTTTTTTTTAAAATGTAAAATCAAAAAGCGTTAGTTCCAGCTTTTTACCGTTTGGGCGCAGTACTGGTCGCGATGATAAATGAATTTGATTGGTCAATAATTTTACACGTATTTTGTTTACACGATGAATTTTAGTTTGTTTACACGATGAATATTTTTAAAAGGTAAGATATATATATATTTAAACTATTTGGAAATAATATTAATCGATCGTTATCAAATTTATACGCCCCCGGAACCTGGGTTAATTAAACTGTATTGTGAAATTTCGCACG
>CP092880.1:54931543-54944505 GCA_030710605.1 Cordylochernes scorpioides
GATCATCCGCCCTCACGTTCCTTTGTAGTGAATGGCTGTCAATACAGCTTGTTTCTCTCATTACCATGTTGAGACAACATCGTCGGAACACCACCGAGGCTAAAGCAATGTCAGGCCAGGTCAGTACTTGGGAGGGTGGCCACCACTCCAGTTGTAGGCGGCGATTTCTTAGTCATTTCTTACGGCCCTTCGAACTTTTATCCGTTTCCCCCCCCTTTCACTAGAACGACGACGGCGGCCAGGTGGCCTATGTGACAATCCATAGATGTCATCGTCGTCATAACTCGAGATGACTCGCCGTCATCCATCTGGTCGAGCGACAAAGTTTGATGTCATACTGTCTGTCCAGGTGTCCTGGATAGAGATAAGATTAGGTGACTGCAGGCACGTGCTCTTCTGGGAATTGTTGCTTGGTCATAGGACTTACTAACAACACACATGCCTGGTCGTCGACGTTATTGTTACCGTTAGCTAGACGTGTTCTGGCATATTAGAGGTTGGTTCTACCTTGTCTTGGCTTTCCTGCGATACAAACGGCTTTTACTGACTGCTTGAACTGGTCAATCCAGCATTATTGGCCTTACTACCTCCATGACGATCGCTGCCAGGATTCCCTGTCAACCAGTTCAGCTCTTGTAATCCCCCTGGGTACTGATCAGGACGTTCTTCTACTAGACCGCTGAACGGTCCGGGTAGTTCTAGAAGCCGGGGCTTTTCTAGGTCTCTAGGTCATTCCTTCCTTACATGGCGCGTGTACACATGGAAGTTTCTGAGTTGATTGGAATACAGTAAAGGGTGGCGATCCTGCGGAGTTGTATTCGGGGAAGTTTGCCTATCAATTCTCTGTATGGGTCGAACGTTACCTTAAAGGTAACTTAGATTTCTTCCCTGCCGGCCTGGAACTACCTGGTTCACCGCAGCTCTCCCCATGACTAGACTTCTAGACTGTAGTTGTACAACCCGGGTAGTTGGTGATTTACGCTCCAGGAGTTACCTCTATTTTCTCTCTTAGATATCTCAAGAAAAAGGCATCTCCCTGATCGTGCAACTAAAAGTTGCTTATGGCTTGCGCCATCTGTCGGAATAAATATCAACTAATCATTGATTTCTTTCAATTATTCCAGAATTGGCCAAAATACCCTTTCTTGATTAATCTAGAAAAGTTAACCACTTACGTGTTTCGGACTGTGTTTGCCCTCATCAGCGTGTGTACCTCAACGACTAAAAAAAAAAGGTCTTTGATGTTAATTGATATTTTTTCTGACATATAGTGCAAACCATCAGCAAATTTTAGTTGCACGATCAGGGGGGAAATCCCTTTCTCTTTATTTGTCAACCTGATCCCGGTACCTATTCACTATTTTTTTCACTTAGATATTTCAGTTATTCTCCAACGGGGAGACAAAACAGTTTTTTTCCCCATGTTTAGCGTTAGACAGCCGCCGACCTAACCTTGGCAGCTAAGGTTTCCTGTCAGCACGCCAGCCAATCAATGGTCGCGGGGTTTTCGCAATGCACCATCGATCTAACGGTACCTGGCTGTGTGCACTGAGTGTTTGGGGAGGGGAGTTGGTGTATCCACTGATTTTTTAAACCTCTACAGTACAAATAACTACCTCTCTGTAATAGACACCACCTAGTTGCAGATCTAATGTTATGTCCTTTAAGGAGATAGATAAAATTGACATACGTTTATTGATATATTGTCAATACAAGGTCAAAGTTCAAAATCCGTACAAATGAGGAAATTAAAAATGATTATTAAAGTTTTAAGAAAATTGAAAAATACCTATATACAGTCATTATATGTACATGGCGCCTTTGCAGAGTTTGTTGTAAGATCCCCCAGCGGGTTTCCAGCGACACCACGCATTTCGCGATCTACGAAGAAAACGTAGATCGCGTGCTTCGCCGCTAAGGAGATAGATGTTGATGGCGTGGTCCCTGATGAAAGAGAGAGGTGTTCTCTTACTGGAGAATAGCTTCTCAGTAAAAAAAATGTTAATTTTAGTGATGAAAACTGTCCTTTGTAGAGAGGTGTCCACTCTAGCGAGAGTATTCTCTCATGATAAATTAATTACAACTCTTAATTCAATTATTCTGTTTGAAAAATATCTGTATACAGCCAATATACAAGGTGCGTTCATTAATTTCCAGGACTGCTCTGTATCTTTGAAAAAATAAAACAAATAAAAAAACTAATTTAATATTTTTCAAAATACGCCCCTCCTGCCTCAATACACCTGTTCCATTTTTTTTTTTCCAATTGTCGAAGCAGGAGATAAAATCACTTTTTGAGAGGTTCCTCAAGGTTGCCTTCGATTCAGCTTGTATCATATCAACGTTGTCAAATTTCCTTCTTTTTAACTTCATTTTCAATTTAGGATAGAGGAAAAAGTCATTGGGGGCTAAGTCGGGGGAAGATGGTGGATGAGGGATCTGTATGGTTGAATGCTTAACCAAGAACTGCAAAACAACATGGGCTGTGTGCGGCCGCGCAATATCGACGTGAAGTATCCAGTCATTGTTTTGCCATCTTTCAGGTCTTTTAAGGCGCACTGCCTCCCTTAAGCGACCCATTATCCCCAAATAAACCTCTTGATTAATTGTACGTCCGAATGGAATAAATTCATGGTGAACCAAACCATTAATATAAAAAAATGTAACAAGCAATGTCTTGACTTTGGATTTTGTAAATCTTGCCTTTTTGGGTTTCGGTTCCCCTCTTTTCAATCCATTGGCTGGATTGACGTTTGGTTTCCGGGTCATACTGATACACCCATGTCTCATCCCCGGTAATGATTTTTTGCATCCATTCTGGATCGGTCCGAGTCATTTCAACCATGTTTTTGCAGTCATCCATTCTAACCTCCTTTTGTTCCTCTGTTAGAATCCGGGGAACAAATTTTGAAGACGTCCGGATCATGTCCAAATCTTTTGTTACTATTTGATGACACAATCCTACAGATAGCCCAGTCTCTGAAGATAAGTCTTTAATAGAAATTATTCTGTTAGATTTAATTAATTCCTTTATTTTGAGCTTGTTTTCCTCGCAACGTAATGATCTTGGACGTCCAGTATGCTGATCATCGTTTACCTTTTCCCGACCTTTTAGGAAGCGTGAAAACCATTCAAAAGTTCTTGAACGGGATAAAGCTGCATCGCCAAAAGCTTCTTTAATCAATTCATACGTCTCAGTAGCACTTTTTTTCAATTTAAAACAAAACTTAATGCAGATTCTCTGCTCTTCGAAAATGGCCATTTTAAAATTAGAAATGCGAACCTTACAAGGAAGTTGTTTTGTTCTATTTTTAGATCGGCGCGTGCGCCACGAGACTCGTTCTTTCAGTCAGGTGTGGTCGAATGTCCAATATTTAACTCTGTATAATTTTTTTTTCTTTAGCTTTTATATTTATTTTATTTTTTAACCAGTCCTGGAAATTAATGAACGCACCTTGTATGTACATGGCGTCTCTGCCACCGTTGCAGAGTTTGTTGGAAGATTCCCCAGCGGGTCTCCAGCGACACCACGTATTTCGCCATCTACGAAAAAAACGTAGATCGCGTTTTTCGCCGCTAAGGAGATAGATGTTGATTGCGTGGTCCCCGATGAAAGAGAGAGGCATCCTCTTACTGGAGAAGAAATAGTAATTTTCGGTGATGAAAATTGTCCTTTGCTCTCGGCTTATGGATCGAAAGGTCTGGGAGGCCATCTGCTTCTAGGGTGTCCTTTGTAGAGATCCAGACACGTTGTCTGGGAGGTGGTTTTTCCAGGTACAATATCCAAGCACTAGTTTGGATACCGTTACTTGGCTTATGAGTTGAACAAGATAGCAGCGAAGGGCATGCTTTGCATGCCGGCTTTTGGACCGAAAGGTCTGGAAGGCCGTTTACGTCTAGGATGGCCTTTGTAGAGAGGTGTCCACTCTAACGAGAGTATTCTCTCACGATAAGTTAATTACAACACTAAATTCAATTATTCTGTTTGAAATTTGTATTTGAACAGCAACAAAGCCCCTAATTCTATATACACTCGGAGGGGAAACGCCCGGGTCTTATTTGTGTAGAGTACAATGCTAATTAAACAATTAAAAAAGGAGATGAGTTTCTTTTTATTTCAAAAACCGCGTCTCAAGTTTTCTGGCATCTCTGCCCTTCTACAGGGGAACATATACAATGAATAAAACGCCGCCTGATGATAATATATAAAGTATTGCTATGGTAAAACTTGAATAGGGTTTAGCACTAGCTGTAGTAATTCTAGTTCCGTCGTCCTCTCTTCTACTATTTATTTAAAACGTTTTTTTTATCCTTTTAGTCTAAATTAGACAAGATCTTGGAGGTCGTGCTCATAAAGAAGCTCAAGAACTCTTCTTGGTTCTCTGTACAGGGATCTCTTGTCCTTTCCAATACAATCCAGTATATGTTGGGGAGTGGCCTGTTCGGTTTTGCACCTAGTGCACATGGGGAAGCTTTTGGCTCCCTCTTTATAGACTAGAGGGCGCAGGTAACCAGATTTCCATCTGGCCAACTGTGTCGATTCCCTTCTGTTTAGTTGGAGGGTCTGTTTTTTGGGGGGTTTCAACCTGGTACCAAGAATGTGATGGAAACTATCTCTATGGTTCCTTATCAATTGTAGTTTTAATTTGTTAATACGGTCCTTTGCTGAAAGGAAGGTCTCAGAGTTCACCGCCTCAAGATGTCCAGCTGCTCCTTCCTTTGCCAATCAGTCATTTCCAGGGACTCCCACATGTGATGGAATCCATTTAAAAGTGCGTGGAGTATATACAATACGTATGTACCAAAAGAAACACCTCTTCCTTCAATTGGACATCAGAACGATAGCACTTTGTATTACCCTAGTAAATAAAAACTTTACTAGTGATTATAAAGAATGAGCTACAACACCAGTTTTTGTCAAATTCAGACAACAGCCAACAACCTGTATACCATGGTTTCAGGCTATGGCCCTCATCAGTACAGGGACGGCTTCATAACATCCTACGAGAGGGGTTGTGAAACAAGTCGAGTTTACCAAACAGGTGTTATATATATTGCCACCTGGGAAATTAGGGAAGTTTACAGAGGAGTAAAATATAAACACATAAAAATAATGATACTCTGTCAATACTAGTGTAAAATAATAAATACCTCTCTCTCTCTCGCTACATAACTCCTTCCCTATGAGAGCTGTGACCCACAGCTTGCAATTATTGTAGATACTGACATGGATTTGACGTGCTTCTACTTGGAACTTTGTCCCTAGTACCTTTGCGTCCTTTTTCTTGCGGCGTAAAGAGCTGCTTTGCGTCGTATCGTCTATGAGAACATCGTCATCTTGGAGGGAAATCTTGGCTTTGACACGGCGGTGGAATCCTGGAGCCAGTCTCTAAAAATGTAGATCAGCACTCATGTCTTCAAAGTCTTCTCGGCGATCTTCAGTTTGCCTCGGTGGATGAGAGGGTAACCACGCTCGATTCCCGACAGTCATGAACCGGGATTGAATCCCGCGTTAATTTTTTTTTAATATATGTGAATAACCTTCACATTCATTGTTTCAATTATCATGAGCTAGGTTGCTCTTGCTTAGCGGTACCTATCAATGTGATTTTGAACCAGTTTGCCTGCCCTAACTTACCCAGCATCTTCACCAAAATGCCACGTGGAAAATAAGGGAAATTTACAGAGGAGTAAAATATAAACATAAAAAAATGACACTCTGTTAATACAAGTGTAAAATAATAAATACTTCTCTCGCTACAATATATATATATCAATAGTTATCAATTTCCCTACGTTTCCACGACTCACTGTCTGTCGACACCTTCCTCAACGGAATGCGGCGTTCTTCCAACTTATAGTTTCATGGTTTAAGGAAGTTTATAAAAGTGAGGAGAAGTTTCAATTTTATCCAACGTGAACTAAAACCTAGCTACCACCACTCGTGTTGCCCCCAGTTTATAGGATTCTATCCATCATATCTTACACCTTGTAACCACCTTGTAACCTTTGTAGATAGTTTGTTGAGTAAGGTAACGTGTCGAGTTCGTTTAAAGCGAATAGTAAACGCGGGAGAAATACAATTTTATTAGGGAGTTTCAAAAATCGAAACTATTATAGACGGGTATGATTCTTTTTAAAACTAAACAATTTCTACTGTCCTTACTGCAATGGAAAAATTAGGAGGGCCTTCAGTGGTGAACCCTCCCAGCGGTTTCGCCAGTTTAATCTATCATACCGCTGTTATATTGCATTTTTAGAACTTCCTTTTATAGTGATACTGATGCTACACTCTTGGAATGGGTATTTTAGATGAACTATGGACATAGCTTTGAGGACAGCAGAATTACATACATTTATAAATATATACATCCTATTAATTTTTCCATTACAGTAAGGGCAGTAGAAATTGTTTATTTTAAAAAAGAATCTTACACGTCTATAATAGTTTCGATTTTTGATAACAGATGGCGCGCTAATGCATCATAATTAGGGAGTTTGTTTGCTACTCCTATATATATAAAAGCATATGACGCCTCTCCCGTCAAATTAAGCGTCAAAACTAGACGCCATCTATTGACCGTCGCCACAAATTATCGGCCTCGCGTCGATGACACCCACAACACCAGCTTTGGCAAGCTGAAAAGCGTCCACTTAGAGACCATGGTTTCGGGTCATGGTTTCGTCAGTCTAGGGCGGACTTTATTCCATGACATTCACAGGGAATCTAATGGAATCTTCACAATCTACCAAATTGTGACCTTTGTCTTTGTAGATCAATATCCTTACGGCAAAATTTGCATCAATACAAAACTATGTAACATATATAACCTTGTATCATAAGCTTTTGTAGATAGTTGAGCGAATAAAGCGAATGGTGCACGCGGGAGAAATGGATTTTGATTAGGGAGTTTTTGCTACCCTTATATATAGGAGGATGGGTTTAAGAGCTGTCATTTTACTGAGCGTTGTCCGCTACGGAGAGGGAGTCCCAAAATTTGGAATAACGCGCGGGACAAGCTAGCTACCAGATGGTCGTCGGTCCATACGTCCTGATCGATCAGAGCCCCGCCCCTCTTCAATCACTGGGGGTGATGATGACATCTCCCTTCCCTCTTTATTCACTCCCCGTCTGTCACTCCTTGTATATCGAGGGTGTTTGGACTATTGGTGGCCCCATACACACCCGTTAATGACAGGATGAGTTGGTCTATTGCATGTCACACTGGGAGTCAGTCCGGGTTGGAACATCGTCTTCATCAGCATGTAGTACAGCATAGCTGACATACGGAACGAGGACTACCGTCACAGAACACTATTTCAACCTGTTTCTGACCAATTCTCTTCTTTCACTAACTCCAAACTCTCTCTCCTTCTCTATTCGATTATCGAACCATTCCTTTTTTTTTACCGACCTACCACCACCACACAAAGCTTTTATTAACAGGATGTATTAGCTCTTTCGCCATCTGTTGTCAGAAATTTTGGACTTATTTTTTGACGCGTATGATTTCTTTTTTGAATAACATCATTCAAGAGAAGGCTATCGATTAAATAATTTCGAATCTTATCGTTTTCTTGCGAGCAGCCTTTTTTAAACAAGAATTCTACGATGTCGTCTTTGCCTCACGTCTTACGCAAGTCCCCCCGTGGGTGTAAACAACAACTAAACCTGTCTCGTTGATTCATTGCCTTGTCATATAACAAACACAAACAAAAAAAAAAAAGACTTCAGTCTGAAGGTACATGGCAATATCCCTGACCAATCATCTATAAATTAATATATATTTCATCCCATTATAATATCTAATATTTTAGCTGTAAACAGTTTGATGCACGCCCACACATGCCAATAACACATTTTTCAATTATTACTGTACAAAGTTCATCTTGATATTGTATATAGAAGTACTAGCCGAATGACCCGGGCAACGCCCGTGTTTTACCCGATTGAATGTTTTGATTCAAATACTATGTGTTACAATTATAAATTGGCGCCTTATATAAATGCATATGTTAGTTAATAACTATAGCCTATGTGCTTTATCTGTCTATGTACTGTTGGCTTCCGTAGGCGTCTCTTACTGGGAAAAAGAAAGAGAGGATTCCATTTGGTTATTAACTAATATATGCATTTATTTAAGGAGCGACCCGCTCCAACACAATGGTTACAAAAACGAAAAAGCGAGTAGGGGGGGGGGGGGGCAAAGGTGGCGTGATCGTAGCCGACCAATAGGAGGGCGCCATTCCAAAAAAAAAAAAAAAAACGGTGACAGAGATGACTGATGAAGAATGACGCTCGTAACTGTATATAGAATATATGCCCGTTGAAGAGCAAACATTTTGCTCGAAAGCTTGTGAAATCAAAATTAAAAGAAACCCTTTACCTTAATATTATTTATCCTTTCTTTTTTGAAGGTACAACACGGATAAGCTGACGATGTATCTGGTATATGCTTCAGGATCCTGGGTGTTAACTAAATAAAAGAAGAAACTTATCGTCTGATTTATGTTCATTTCAAGTGGTTTAGGCATTCTCTGAATGTCCCTGTCTGACATAGCTCCGGGTAGCTCCAACAACAAAGGAAGGAATTGCAACATCCTCCTTTTTAAAAAAATCGAACATCCTCCTTATTTCTTTTTTTCCCTCTTCCCATTCCGTTTCATTTGTATCCACCTATCAGCTGATTTAGCCCTGATATCCTTGATTTTATCTCGACTCTATGCTCACAAGAGTCACCATGGATAGGACTTAGACTGATCTTTGGCTCCTTATGTCCAGCAGGTGTTCAGAGATTGATTTGTAGAAGTGTATTTATATAGTTGCTCTTCCCCTTCCTTTTTTTAAAATCGCATTAAGGTCAGTAGGGAGTTTGTTTTACTTGAAAAATTCATGCTTAATGTGGTTTTTAGCAATCAGTATATCAATATCTTTATTCTTATATACAGATTCTCCCGAGAGATGCGGCAAGTGAGCGGGGAAAGAGAGAGATTGAGATTGAAACTGATTTATTACAATGTACATATTAAAACAATAATAAACAATAAGAGGAGCTTCTTGTGTAAATTTCTTTATTACCGCAAGCTTTCGAACAGAACGTTCTTCAACGGGCGTGGATAGTAAAAACGTACTAACATTAGTACTGTTAGTACGTTTTTACTATCCACGCCCGTTGAAGAACGTTCTGTTCGAAAGCTTGCGGTAATAAAGAAATTTACACAAGAAGCTCCTCTTATTGTTTATTATTGTTTTAATGATCGTGATTTTAAGAGTTTAATTTCTACAATGTACATATAAAATTATATAGGGTTAATATATATTCAAAAAAAAATTAAACTTATATATTATTTTCATCAGACGAATCCCACTGTCTGGTATGATGCACATTCCATCCTGAAGTCAGACAGCGTTCTGCGTAGATCGGACATCTCCCCGACATGTGCTATTGCCATGTCGAGGGAGAGAGAGAGAAATTAGAATATGCAAAATTTTATGGGAAATATATAAATAGGTTATAAGTATTCTCTCCTTTTTTACATTAATGTGGTTTTAATTCTTGTCTCTATTGTCATGTATAAAATTAGGAAAGACAAACTTTAGGATGACAGGGAAATTTATTTAAGGCAAGAACGAATCAACATTTGTAAAATATTATACCAGGGAGGGTCAATGAGGGAAGTTTTACAGAGCAGAAAAATATTAATATCTAAAGGAGTTCATTGAGAGAAAGAAAGAGGGAAAATGTTAAAAATCAGTTTTAGGGCAATATCTCATGGAAGGTGCTACTCTATTGTAAAGTTGTGTTGTTATAGGATTTGTTATAGGATTGTTACACCTGAACCATATATAAGTCGACGTAATTTCCTATCTTTAAAATCCCCGGCCACGTCGCTGACGTTCGCTGCGTGTCTGACAGGTTCGCTCCCCCCCGGGCAGCAATGATGGCCGAGCTGCCCCTCGCCAGGCTACCCCCCGAGCCCCCCGGGATACACGGGGCCAAGAAACAGCACCATCGCAACTTCAGCCTGGACCTCCCCCAGATCGCCGTCACTCCCGCCTCCGGCCACCACCGCAACCGGAGCCTGGACTCGGCGCTGCAGGAGATCCCCGAGCGGGCGCTGTGCAACGGCACGGGGGGGCCCAGGGACTCGGACAGCCTCAACTCGGAGGACAGCGGCATCCACGTCGACCCCACGGCCCCTCCACAGCCGGAACACCCACCTCCACCACCCGCCGCAGCGGACATCGTCCTCTCCCAGAACCCTCCTCCCAAGGAGACCTGGCTCCTGCGGCTCTTCGAGTCCACATTCTTCGACATGTCCCTCGCCATCTCCTACCTCTTCAACTCCAAAGACCAGGGTGTCCAGGCCTATATAGGTAGGTCTCCTGTACTTGTAGCGTAGGATTTAGCGATGATACACACTGGCCACATACCATGACTTCGAACTTTTATGTATTTCTAAATGTTTAGTTTTAACGTGAAAACACATCCAACTCATTAATTTCTAGATAACATAGCTGAGGTTGGAATTTTGATTAATTTTTACATATTTACACACAATTGCATATGTTCCTTTTACTGCTGGCTTCCCAGCACGGTTTGTAAACACATGAGTCTTTGGGATGATGGACTTCCCAAGTTTTTTTTTTGCAGATTGGATGATGAAATTAGTTGAGGCATCGTAAATGGTTTGTTCACCATTTTCCCTAAAGATCCCTCACATTCCACCATCACACTAATAGGGGAAACTACTCGTACTATCCGGCATGATGGATTGGTTTCATCATCCTTTTTTCTCATTAGAGGGTCCTGAAATTCATCCTATTTGATCCATAGAATCCAAAATATGTTAACAAAGATTTACCTACTTCGGCCACATAATGAAAGCAAATGGTTTGGAAAATATGTTAATGTTGGGAAAATTTGAAGGTAGAGAGGAAAAGAGGAAGACCTGCAATGAGCTGGCTAGAAGGAGGTCAAGAAAGTTACCTGAAGGTCACTACATGAGCTGCGAGTGATGATTACTAACAGGTCAATTTAAGAGAATATTTGTCACCATAGAGTCACCAAAAGTCGAACTCGACAACAACAGGGTGTCCTGTAGGTCGTCGCTGTGAATGACGACTCATTGTAAGATCAAAGTCGAATTGTTGTGAAGCTATTGGTGGTGGGTCGTGCGATTCTGCAGAACTGTCTCCAGAAACATTATTAGATGTCGCTCAAGAAGACCAACAACCCAGGTCATACTGTTAGCTACAATGTAGAATAGATACATTCTCATTTCTAGACTACGTCGAATCAAGAAGCGCTTCCTGCTGAACCCTAGAGAGGGGTCTTAAGAAAGCTAGATGCGCACAACCTCCAAGAACTTGTGGGTGAAGTAAGACACCCATCACCACAGTGTTTTCACATATTTTCATGGCTAGTTCTTGTGCTATAGGATCCTTGTTTCCTGTTGTCGGAATTATTCGGGCCGGTCTTCATTTATTTATTTTGACTTGCCATTTTTACCCCGTTCTCCTCCATCGAACATATTTTAAAAATACAAAGAATAAAACCTTATAACCATGCGTTTTTTCCTTCATTACAATAAAGCTGGACGAACTTTTTAATTTTTATATTTATCGAATTGGCGCCTTGAAGAAAAACCCCTTTGACTTGAAAGCTCGTAGCCCAGCCTTATAGTAATGAAGCACCGCGCATGGCTATAGGGTTTTCAGTCTATGTATTTTAAAACACTATCAGCGATTCACACATCTTTGACTTCGTTGCTGTCGGAAATAGGCGGTTGATATCGTCTACCGGCCCCCGTAGAATAACACGAAAGTTTGCCTTTTGATTATATACATAATGTATAAACTTAGTTGCTGATTTGTAGTAATTTTTTTTTTTTTCATATTAGAATGTCTGCAATTTTTACCAAGATAGATTTTGTAACGAAACAGATGTTAAGGATGAGGAACACCACCTTGCAGGTTGGTGCTGTAATTGAGTTAAAAATTTTGGTTTTCTTCAACCTCTTTGTTTTATTATTCTCACGTTTTGGCGACCCCATTTTTTTTTCAAGAAATCTATTTTGGTAAAACTTAGCTTCAAAGTACGTTTTTTTTTTTCCCAAGGGCGACAGCGGGTCTCGTCGAAAGGCTATAATTAAACAAATCATTTTCAACTCAAATGTAAAGGATAGCTTTTACCTTTGCGATCCAAATAGTAGCGCTTGTGTTGCCTTTTGCGAGAATTTTATTGTGTGTTCCGTGTTTTTGGAAGGTGAAGTATTTTCCAATCGAAGGTGACAACGATTAGTCTGTCAGAGAAGGATGTCGCCTCCAGACATTCTTGAGGGAGAAAATTCCTGCCGGGGAGATCTATCTCACAAAGATTGGTCCAGGATCGCAGTCAATGGTCCGGAACTTTGTTAATTACATTTTCACGGCGTCGATGGTCGCCATTTACACGGACTGTTCCCTCCCCTCGTTAACCCCCCCCCCCCCCCCCCCCAACTCCTTCTTTGTTTTTGGCGTGCGTGCATGTATGTGTCTTTTGTTCGACCCCTCCCCTCTTTCAGCGTATGCCACCTTCCATCAGTTAAGAACGGCCCAAGACCGACCCCCCATATATTTTATAACTCGTTTATTCGCACTAAGAAATAACGAACATGTAGCATATTCTATACTAAATCTGCTTTTGCATATCTACTTCTTTACACATATGCAATTGTTCTTTTTAACATTTAGGAAATATAGAAGAAGGAACACAAGACAGGGAGAAGAGCTTCTTTATATAAGAGGATGATGGTACAAACTTTCGGACAAGTTGTCCTTCCCGTAGAAGACAATGGCTGAGAGAAAGGCATCTCCTGAATGGGCAACAAAAAGTTGCTTGATGGTTTGCCCCATCTGTCGGAATAAATATAAACTAATGGTTGATTTTTTTCTAAATTTATTCCAGAATTGGTCACCT
>CP092880.1:54944605-54969874 GCA_030710605.1 Cordylochernes scorpioides
TACCTTTTCTTGATTTATCGAGAAAGCCTAACCACGCGTACGAGTTTTCAGAAAGCCTTAAAGACAGCGTTTTTTTTTTTTTTGTTGTCGTTTGAGACACAGCTTGTTGTACCATGCTGATGAGGGCTAATAACCTGAAACGCGTACGTGGTTGGACAATCAAGAATGGGTATTTTATATTCTGGAACAATCAACAAATGATTAGTTGGTATTTATTCGACAGATGGCCCATGTGTGCTATCGGCAACTTTTAGTTGTAGGCGATGCCCTTTCTTAATTTATCCACCTGATCCATGTACAAATTTGCTCTTGTGCTATCCAAAATCGATGTTTGTTATCGCATTGCGCAAAATCTACAGAATAAATCATTATGAAATTTCGCATGTAGGTAACTGAAGATTTCGTTTAACATATACGCTATTTAAAAAAACTAAAAAGGTTAATGTGCTATTTTTTTAAAAATGTAAAATCAAAAAGCGTTAGTTCCAGCTTTTTACCGTTTGGGCGCAGCACTGGTCGCGATGATAAATGAATTTGATTGGTCAATAATTTTACACGTATTTTGTTTAAACGATGAATTTTAGTTTGTTTACACGATGAATATTTTTAAAAGGTAAGATTATATATATATTTAAACTATTTGGAAATAATATTAATCGATCGTTATCAAATTTATACGCCCCCGGAACCTGGGTTAATTAAACTGTATTGTGAAATTTCGCACGTAAGGTTGCTTAGGTTTTGGTTTAGCATTTAGACTATAAAAGTGAAAAAATTCCATTTTAAATAACCTTTTTTTTTTTTCCTTTTTAGAAGGTAAGATTTTATTTAGTTATTTAGTAATGTTTTTCAAAAATTAAATTAATTGGAAATATTATTTATTTCGTAGCTTATTCATATATTTTTTTGCTTCGTTTAATTTTAATTAGTGTTAATATAACGATCTACATTTTTAAAGCTAAGGTTTACTATTTGATTCTCACAAGGAATATTCATATTTTAAGACAAATTGAGATTTAGTACAGTATTCTATTTTTCTTTCTTTCTTATATTTAGAGTAAGTATAAATTTTATTGAAGTTGTAAAAAGTATATTTATTGAAAAAAAGTATGTTTTTTTTCTATATAACTTGCTACATATATTTTACTATATGTTTGTTCCATGTAATATCTTTATGCTCTAATAGCATTTATATTGTAAGCAGCAGCTATGCATTTTCAGTAACTGCTTTTTTTTAAGGGTAAGCTCAAATATTTATTTTGCTGTTATTTGTTTAGGTAGGATTTATATTTATCTGCTTCATAATATATAACTGCTCATATATATCTATATGGTACAACCATATTTTTGAATATATGTATAGACAAGTGTAGATTCAGTAGGGATTGAATGTTTGCTAGAATCGTTTTAACAAATGTTCGTTAGGCAAACTTTTACTAGGGTAAAACCGGGCGAAGCCGTGAACATATATATATGTTTGTCGGCTATGCACGCCCTCAATATGTAACTAATCTCGCTGAAATTTGAACAGGACAGAGAGTTAAATCTGGAAGAGTTTTTTTGTCGCGATTTAGCCAAGAAAAATTATAATTAACCAAGTACTGAGCAACAATGTTTTTTTAGTCAGAAATGATGATGACAATATTGCTGTATCATCCCTGATTGACATAAACAAAATTTTTTAGGGGAATACTCACTAAAGCAGACCACGGGCGAAGCCAGATAATAATTTTTAGTAGGCAGGAGCAAAATTCTACCAGCGAAACATTCACTCGAGCAGAAGACACACGAAGCCAGGTCATCTCTATATATAAAATATAGTTTCTCGGCCTTTTGGCTAAGATCATGTAGTATTTCTCTAGATATCTTTATTTATATATATCTTTTTAAATATATATTCAGTAGAGAGAGTTGATATGTTTGCTCGAAAAATATATTTTATATATTATATAAATATATAATGTAACGAATATTATTATCATAATATTCTGTGTGTTTCGGAATATTATTATCAATAATATTCGTTAGGGAAACTTTCACTCGGATAAAACCCGGGCGAAGCCGGGTACACATCCGCTAGTTTTATCATATAATTAATCACGTGAAAATAAAATAATAAAAAATATATATAATAAACACTTTCACTAGTTTAACGTATTTACGCAAGTTTGGCCTTAAATACCCATTTCTTGGTTTCTCAAGAAGCCTCTGGGACCAAAACATTTTTGGTCGCAGTGGTACAGCCTGCTCCACGCTGACGAGGTCCAACAGCCCGAAACGCGTTAGTGGATGGCTTTTCTTAATTTATCAAGAAAATGGGTTGGCCAAATATCAGGGAACAGATTAAATCAACGTTTAGTTGATTTCTGTACCACTAGATGGCGCTCTGCCATCTAAAAACTCTTGTGCTCGTGGTCAGGATATGGCCTTTTTTGATTATAATTAATCACGTAGGCGTTAATATCTTGCTCGAAAGTGATTTTTTTAATGATTAAGAAACTCAACCGTTTTTATCAACTCAAATCTTTCTAATTCTAACCTATTTTCTGCCGATTCAACCCGTTTGTTCCCAATTGTTGTTGATACTATTTTAGTATCCATAGAAGCATAGGGCGCTTCTCCCGTCAAAATAAACGTCAAAACCTGACGCCATCTATTGACCGTCGCCGCAAACTAGCGACCTCGGGTCGGTGACAAAGCCACAACACCAGCTTTGGCAAATTGAGAAGCGTCCACCTAGAGACCATGGTTTCGGGCTAATGGCCCTCGTCAGTCTAGGGCGGACTTTATTCCATGAGATCCACACGGCATCTAATGGAATCTTCACAATCTACCAAATAGGCGTTTTGCTGGCAAGGTGACTGGGCCAAATCTATGGCTAGAATATAGATGCAAAAATTGCCGGGAGGAAATTGATCCATAGAAGCATAGGGCGCTTCTCCCGTTAAAATAAACGTCAAAACTTGACGCCATCTATTGACCTATGCTTCTATGGATCAATTTCCTCCCGGCAATTTTTGCAACTATTTTAGTAGTCATAGTGATGGTGATTGGAAACCATTATTATAATAATTATTATCGTCATTTTCTATCCGGGATCGAAACCAGGTACCATTGCTTATACAAATGGTTCCCCATTCTTGTCACGAGGCTGATCACACCCGTGAGTGTGGGAATAATCTCACAAGCTAGGTTTGCTTCTAAGTACAAAAGGCTCCGATGATGTATTGCTTTTTGTATCCTGAGTGCTTCTCTTTATATTTCTTCCTGGATTCCCAATCAATTCTTCCTTCCACCGTTCTCTTTACATTCATTTTTGCCCTCCAGAACTTCCTTCATCAATATAGTAACCTATTAAATACACTCATGGACAAAACTTAAGGAAGTTCTATCTTTTAGCATGTATATCGGGATTCAGACAATAACTCTGAAAGATATTACAGTGACCTTTATTGAAGACACACGAGATAACCAAATACACTCATGGACAAAACTTAAGGAAGTTCTATCTTTTAGCATGTATATCGGGATTCAGACAATAACTCTGAAAGATATTACAGTGACCTTTATTGAAGACACACGGAGATTACCAAGTGTGAACAAAAATTTTCACTGTTTCCTTAAAAAAAAAAAAATAATAATAAATAGACGACTGTCCACATCAAAGACTTTCCATGTAAGTTTTGTCCATGAGTGTACTTCGGTCTTAGATGACAGGCAGTACTGTGTTAGAGATGGCAGTGATGCGCTGCTGAACGCGTGGTTTTCCCCATTTACAAGTTCTGAAGAGGTCGACAAAGTCCCTCCTTCTTTGCCCGCTTGAGGGAAAAGGAATCGTCCAGGCGTGTAGCCCTCGACCTAAGAAATGGACAAGTACTCTGGATGGTTATAACAGAGGACGTTCAATGCATCCCTTCCTGCTATTGTTTTGCTCGCTTTTCTAATAGAAAGTGACACAGTAGTTATCCCGTTATACACTCTTTTTCGCACTTGGTTAACTCGTATGTCTTCTATAAATGCAGACAATATCTTTGAGTTATTGCAAGTTTTGTGTATGAGTGTATTATTATAAAAATGCGTTTAACCATCCATCAAGCGTTGAAAACGCTACCATCCTACAGAGACAAATTTTGAAAACGCTACCACAATACACAGACAAACGTAGAAAACGCTACCACAATACACAGACAAACATTGAAAACGCTACCACAATACACAGACAAATGTTGAAAACGCTACCACAATACACAGACAAACGTTGAAAACGCTACCACAATACACAGACAAACATAGACAACGCTACCACAATACACAGACAAACGTTGAAAACGCTACCACAATACACAGACAAACGTAGACAACGCTACCACAATACACAGACAAACTTAGAAAACGCTACCACAATATACAGACAAACATAGAAAACGCTACCACAATATACAGACAAACATAGAAAACGCTACGACAATATACAGATAAACGTAGACAACGCTACCACAATATACAGACAAACATAGAAAACGCTATCACAATATACAGATAAACGTAGACAACGCTACCACAATATACAGACAAACGTAGACAACGCTACCACAATACACAGACAAACGTAGACAACGCTACCACAATACACAGACAAACGTAGACAACGCTACCACAATATACAGACAAACGTAGACAACGCTACCACAATATACAGACAAACGTAGACAACGCTACCACAATATACAGACAAACGTAGACAACGCTACCACAATACACAGACTAACGTAGACAACGCTACCACAATACACAGACAAACGTAGACAACGCTACCACAATACACAGACAAACGTGACAACGCTACCACAATATACAGACAAACGTAGACAACGCTACCACAATATACAGACAAACGTAGACAACGCTACCACAATATACAGACAAACGTAGACAACGCTACCACAATACACAGACAAACGTAGACAACGCTACCACAATACACAGACAAACGTAGACAACGCTACCACAATACACAGACAAACTTAGACATCGCTACCACCCAGACAATCGTAGAGTGGTTTAAAGCTCCCCCCCAGGAAAGTAAACATTCCAGTCGAGACGGGCGTGTTACGCCACAGTCTGACGTAACCTTCAGGTATTCAATGCCGGGGAGACTTTCATCCACGCCGCCGCCTCCTCATCTTCCTGCCATACTCCTCGAACAACAAACATTCCTTCTTTATTTCCTTCTCGTGTGTAATGGCACCTCTTCCTTCGAATCTTTATGCTATAGTGTGTGCGTGTGGTGCGAAACAAAACCGACGATTTATTTTAAATTAAAGGTTACAGTAGAACCCTCCTGTAAAGGACACCTAATTTCAGAGCCAAAGTGTCCTTTAGGGAGGGGAGAGGTGTCTTCATACCGGAGAGTTGCTAAATTGTAAAAATGGCAATTTTGCAAATGAAAACTGTTCTTTGTAGAGGTGTCAGCTAGCAGGGTGTCCGCTAAAGGGAGATTCTACTGTATTTTAAAAGAAAATCGAAAGCATTTTTTTATTTGGAACTTTTTTTTTTCTCTCTCCTTTTCACATTTTATTTGTTTGTATTTCGAACCCATGTCCCAATTGCCCCGAACACTTAATCCACACCAAAAGAGATTTGGAGTAGAATTACAAACACATTTTCCCCCTCATTCCTACCTCTTTACGTAAGGAAGGAAAAATACAAAAAATCTTATATATATGGATTCACAGCAGAGGCTGCAAAGGAAAAGAATACAAAAAGTAAAAGCTATTTACATTTATAATGATGCTGGTAATATTTACAGGGAAGCTTAAATTCAGACAATTAACCTCGTACACGGATTGCTACGATAAGTCTCTGAGGAAAAAAGCAAAAATATAAAATGAGAA
This sequence comes from Cordylochernes scorpioides, assembly GCA_030710605.1. Classification (NCBI taxonomy): domain Eukaryota; kingdom Metazoa; phylum Arthropoda; class Arachnida; order Pseudoscorpiones; family Chernetidae; genus Cordylochernes; species Cordylochernes scorpioides. The sequence goes on from CP092880.1 coordinate 54,950,500, forward strand.
TAAGAGAAGTAAAACATGTAAATTTAGGATAATGAATAATGTTATAATGATACATGATGGATTTATGAGACTTTTCGTCCTAGGCAAAAGTTCCCTAAACAAAGAATTATGGCGGCTTTGACGATTTGAAAGGATACTGAATACTGTATGTGCTATTTATAGAAAGCGAAATACAAATGCGAAGAATAAGCAATTAAATGGATTTTGGAATCCTGTTAGGTCGTGGTGAAAAGAAGAAGACGAAAAAAAAAAAAAACTTATACAGTAGAACCTTCATGAGAGAACACTCCAGCTAGAGGACACCTCTCTACAAAGGACAGTTTTCATCGCCAAAATACCGTTTTTACCAATTAGCTGCTCTTTGAGAGGACGCCTCTCTCCCTAAAGGATAGTTTAGCGCTGTTTAGAGAGAGGTTTCAAAGTATCTTTCTCTTCATCTCCCGCAAGCTAATGGTTGGTGGTAAAATGGTTAGCATTTATATTTCGGGCAAGCATTTTTATCATTTAGCTGCTCTCCTGTAAGAGGACATCTCTCCTAAAGGACGTTTAGCTCTACAACTAGGTGTTGTCCTTTAAACGAGGTTTTACAGTATCTCCATCTCCCGCAAGCAAATAAAATGATTAGCATTCTTACTTCATCCAAGTGTTTTTAAAGAAGACACCTCTTCCTCTAAAGGGGGGACAGTTTAGCTCTACAACTAGGTGTTATCCTTTAGAAAGATGTTTTACAGTGTATATCTCTTTCTCTTCATATACCGCAAGCTAATATATTCCGGGCAAGCATTTTTACCTTTTAGCTACTCTCCGATAAGAAGACGCCTCTCCATCTAAAGGACAGTTTAGCTCTGCAACTAGGTGTTATCCTTTAGAGATATGTTTTACAGTATCCCTCTTTTATCTCCCGCAGGCCAATGGTTAGCATTTCTACTTCGGCCCACACACACAAATATTTTTACCATTTTGCTGCTCTCCGGTAAGAAGACACCTCTTTCTCTAAAGGACAGTTCAGCTCTACAACTGTTATCCTTTAGAAAGATGTTTTACAGTGTGTATCTCTCTTTCTCTTCATTTACCGCAAGCTAATATATTCCGGGCAAGCATTTTTTCCTTTTAGCTATTCTCCGATAAGAAGACACCTCTTTCTCTAAAGAGCACATTAGCTCTACAACTAGGTGTTGTCCTTTAAACGAGGTTTTACAGTATATCCATCTCCCGCAAGCAAATAAAATGATTAGCATTCTTACTTCAGCCGAGTGTTTTTACCATTTAGCTACTCTCCAACAAGAAGACACCTCTTCCTCTAAAGGGGGGACAGTTTAGCTCTACAACTAGGTGCTATCCTTTAGAAAGATGTTTTACAGTGTATCTCTCTTTCTCTTCATATACCGCAAGCTAATATATTCCGGGCAAGCATTTTTACCTTTTAGCTACTCTCCGGTACGAAGACACTCTCCCTCTAAAGGGCAGTCTAGCTCTGCAACTAGATGTTGTCCTTTAAACGAGGTTTTACAGTATCTCCATCTCCCGCAAGCTAATAAAATGATTAGCATTCTTTCTTCAGCCGAGTATTTTTACCATTTAGCTACTCTCCAACAAGAAGACACCTCTTCCTCTAAAGGGGGGACAGTTTAGCTCTACAACTAGGTGTTATCCTTTAGAAAGATGTTTTACAGTGTATCTCTCTTTCTCTTCATATACCGCAAGCTAATATATTCCGGGCAAGCATTTTTACCTTTTAGCTACTCTCCAACAAGAAGACACCTCTTCCTCTAAAGGGGGGACAGTTTAGCTCTACAACTGTTATCCTTTAGAAAGATGTTTTACAGTGTGTATCTCTCTTTCTCTTCATATACCGCAAGCTAATATATTCCGGGCAAGCATTTTTACCTTTTAGCTACTCTCCGGTACGAAGACACTCTCCCTCTAAAGGGCAGTCTAGCTCTGCAACTAGGTGTTGTCCTTTAAACGAGGTTTTACAGTATCTCCATCTCCCGCAAGCTAATAAAATGATTAGCATTCTTTCTTCAGCCGAGTATTTTTACCATTTAGCTATTCTCCAACAAGAAGCCACCTCTTCCTCTAAAGGGGGGACAGTTTAGCTCTACAACTAGGTGCTATCCTTTAGAGATAGGTAGTTCTACTGTTACCCGGGTAGTTGGCGATTTATGCTCCAGGAGCACGGGTTACCTCTATTCTCTCTCTCTCTACTGTTAGCACACTCTATCTCCCCCCAAGATAATAAATGATTATCATTCACATTATCATCTCACAGCCATTTTTTTCTCTTCGGTGAGTGGTGACCGACTTTTTTTTTCTTCTTCTTACCTATTCCCGCGGGGGGTGGTGCGGAATTCCAAGTTTGAGGGGTGAGAGGTCAACGGGAAGTTGAAGGTTACCACGTTGGTGTTTCTTGAGATTGAAACGACTCAACGAAAAGTCCTCACTAAAATCCTAATTTTTTAACCCCTAATACTCTTAAATTTAATCGAACACATTTATCCCCCTTATATCTTTTCTCTTTTTTACTTCTATATCGTTATCATCTTTGGAGGAAATCGTATTTTATTGTTTTTTTTTCTCGATATATTGATGGGAGTTTGGTTGGTTTATCCGTGGATAAACTGAGATAATTGATGATCTGGTGAAAGATTTTTACGCTGATAGATGGACGTAAAGAGATCCTCTTTCTCACGTTTATCAATTGAGTTTTTTTTTATGACGTCTTTTAAAATAGTTTTTATATCCTCTGCAAGGAAGCCGCCGCTACCTCTACTCAAACAACAACCCGCCACCTGTAAAAGAGCCAGGGAAGATGAAACTGTATGCTCGAATTTTTCAAAATTAATATTGAATCGAATTAGCTTTGGCCTCCTGGCACTAAGGAGGAATCACCGCTTAATTCTTATTAAAACGCTGGTTTTAATTGTAAGCTTCTTAACTCAGCGAGCTAACTATAACTCATTTAAACTTGCATGATTGCTAATGTCTCGTCTCACCAAATCTCATGACTCAACCACGTCTCACCAACACTAATGACTCAACCTCGTATCTTAATAACTCTAATGACTCAACCTCGTCTCACCAACACTAATGACTCAACCACGTATATATTAATAACTCAATAACTGTCTTTATTTTCTAAAATCAAGATTATATACATTTCTAAAATTTACATAATTTAACAATAATTAACAAAAGTAAATTCTAACACTTTGCATATTTAAGGCTGGAACATACTCCCCCCGGCCGCTGAACCCTGGTTCAGATTTGAAGGGAAGCGGAGCCAACTTCGTAATAGGTCGTAGGTAGACTCCGGTAGCAGCCCGAACTTGGGCAACTCGCACCTTCTGGTCTTGAAGAACGACAAATACTTCTCTGCAGTCTCGTGTTCTTTATCAGCTGGTCCCAATATGAACACCAGGTCCAAAGCTACAGCAGTGTATTGACTATCTCTGTATTTGACATAGGTTGGTAGTTCAGTCCATTGTTTAGACTTCAGGTTCAACTTCCATAAATATTTCGACTCCTTCCCAGCGTGAACAAATACAGCTCTTACCCAATCCTGCACAATAGTAAAGTGATTGATATTTTTTGGATAGCCCTCTTTCTCACCAAGAATCGGAATAGTTGTATAACACCCCCAGGAATCTGTTTGAAGTCGGTAGTTATACAGATTACAGAAGTGTTGTTCCCACTGCATTCGAGGGAATAGTAAAAGTTTCTTGTTGGTATAGCAAATCTGAAGAGAGAGAAATTTCTCTTTCCAAAATATTTTGTCTGATCCAATCAGATGCCAATCTTTGTTTAGGAGATGATAGGAGAAAACCTTGTAAGTAGAGTGGTCGCGGGTCTCTGCAAGCATAAACAAGAACGCCGATGGTGCAAATGTCATTGCCAGGACCAAGAGGTCAGTTAGGGGCGACTTCCTGCTTTTCACTAGAACAGAAGCCCGACCCTCTTTAAGTTTCACTCGGACAATATTGTCGGTGCAAGTTACCTTATTCCCTCTAGAGTGTATTCTCCCTCCTACAACGTACACCCTTTTATCGTGAGAGGCATAAACGATAGACTTGGAAATAACTATTGGAGCGAAACCATTCACCCCTCTCCAGATCCATTTTTTGTGAGGGATGTGGTATTGGTACAATACCGAGCGGACATTCGGGCCATCTAGAGATTCCACATCTTCTATGAGGAGGTAAAGATGAGTTCCGTCGCCGACAAAGACCTTCGGGTAGCTACATTGGATGGCTTTGGTAACTTCTGGCCACTCTCCATTTTCCTTCAATATGGTGCGGTGGTAGACTGGTAGCCCTTCTAAATCCTCGACTTCTTTGACCGCGGTCTGCCTCTGGAGATTCGCCATTGCCACTGTAGTAGGTGAGAGGAAACCAATTGGATCGAAAATCCTCGCAATATTGGAGAGAAGATCTCTCTTGGTAACAACTTCTTCAGGAAGAGTTATATTAACTCTAAACGTATCTTGTACATGATCCCATACAATTCCTAAAATCTTGGATATGGCTCCTTTCTCCAAGTTAATTTTCCTCTCTTCGTTTATTTCCTCGACATGAGACACTATCTCGTGGCAATTTGAATTCCACTTTCTTAAGTGAAACCCTCCCTTTTTCATTAAGTCCTTTAATTGGTCTATTAGTTCTTTGGTTTCAGCAATCGTTTGAGCTCCTGTTAGCAGATCATCGACATAGAAATCATTCAAGGTCACCCTAGAAGCCCCAGGATAATTTTGGCCTTCATCTTCTGCTAACTGTTGTAATGTTCTCATTGCCAAAAATGGAGCCGAAGTTGTACCATAGGTAACAGTCAGTAGTCGATAGTCCACCACAGGCTCTTCTGGCGATGGTTTCCACAATATCCTCTGATAGTCCGCATCTTCTGGATGATGAGGCATGTAATAGCATCTGCACAATTCTCGCTTCACTTCTGCAATTGGGACCCTTTCCATGTGGTTTAAGTGTTCATATTCCTTCATGAATCCCCGGTATTGGTCATATAATTTCACATTCTTACACAATTTTCCTTCCAACGAAAGGAACCCTCTTAAAGCTTTTTCTCTTGATTCACCCAGAAGCGGTCGATGTTGTCTGAATGGCAATTTTACCCAATACCTTCCATGGCTATCTCTGCCATGGTTATTCGAAAATAACCTTTCACAATCTTCGTCCTGTGTACAAAGATCTGGTGACGGCACAGATTCAGTTTCCCAGAATCTTTTCATTACGAATTCTAGTTCTGGTTCAGATTGTAAACTCAGGTTACAGACTTCTGTATTACTCTCTGATGTTCCCATGAGTTTTCCTAGAAGTACCCAACCTAGTCTTGTATTAATAGCCATTGGCAATCCTTCTCCGAGAGATATAGAGCCATTCAACATAAGTTCAGTGTATATATCTGCTCCCAATATCATATCTATTGGGGCTTGTATGTAGAACTCTGGGTCTGCCAATTTGAGGTTCTTCAAAGTTGGCCAATTAGGGTCTTTTAACCTGAAGTTCGGAATTTCTGAAGTGAGCACTCCCGTGACTACTGCCTCTACCGAGAATTCCTCAGAATTATTCAGTGGACAAAATGTCACACTTACTGTCGATGAAGAATGCTGCACTGGTGTGCCTCCAACCCCTATAATCATCCGATCTGATTTCCTTTGGACAAGTCCCAATCTTTCGCAGCATCCTTTTGTTATCATGGTGACTTGGGAACCGCTGTCCAGTAGGGCTCTGCAGGTGCATAACTTTCCGAGTCCATTTTTTATCTTGATTCTAGCCGTTGCGAGTAGTACGTGGCTATCATTGCAGTTTGCCTGTTGAGTATTCGTTAAATTGATAGCACTTTCATGTTCCTTCGGAGTTGTGTTCTCAACTTGGGCCGAAGCGCCTTCCGTGCTCGGTTTATCATAATGAATCATTGTGTGGTGCTTCCCCTTGCATACCTTGCATCGTTGGTTCAGCCTACAATTCCATGAGAAATGGCCTTTCCTCAAGCAATTGAAGCACAATTTATGACCTTTTACTACATTTAATTTTTCTTTTAAAGGCATTTTGCAAAATAAGTTGCACATGTATAGTGGATGATGCTTAGATTTGCATAATATGCAAGTGTCCGATTTCTCAATTAGCATCCCGTAGCTTTGGCATTTGGGAAATCTCGATCCGGTGGTTTCTTCCCTTTTTGAACATTCCTTGACAGCACAAGACATGCTTCTTGCATGTCTGGAAATGAATGCTATGAACTTGTCATAAGAAGGAAGAGTGTTGTCCACTGACAGTTCCCAATCCAACCTTAGATTTTCACTCAACTTCTGCTGGAGGAAGTGCACCAGGATCACATCCACTAATTGATTTCTCTTCAATTCCAGCGTTTCTAAGTTTCTTATGGCTTCATTACAAACATCCATGAATTCATGGAGACACTTTGCCGATGGATTCTTAATTGCCCGGAGAGAAAAGATTTTTGACACCTGGGCATAAGCTAGCTCTCTCGGGTTATCATATCTTGATAACAGTGTACTCCATGCTTGGCCATAATTTTCACTTAGTAAAGGGAAACCCCTTATTAATCTGGCCGCTTCGCCTTTTACTGCAGAATTCAAATATTGTAACTTCTGTATATTAGTTAACCCTGGATGTGCATCGATGGTGGTGAGGAATAGCTCTTTGAAGTTGATCCACTTGCCCATATCTCCATCATATATCGGTAAGTCAAATTGAGGCAATTTTATATTTGCCTGAGAGCCATTTGGCTTTATGTCCGCCAGTTTGTCTTTGAGTTTTCTCTCATTTTCTATTTTTACCCTCAAGCTTCCAATCTTGTTCATTGAACCATCATATGCCTCACTTTCTTTATCTATATCAACTTCATCCAAAGAAAACAGCTCGTCGTAGAGTGTCTCAATTTTCTCTTTGATCTCCTTTAATTCTTCACCCATTATTTCTAAGCGTATTGTTTCACCTGCTTGAATAATTGAATCCACACTTTCAATAAATCCATCAATTCTCCTTATTTGGCAACTTAACTTTCTTTGGAGGATCCTTTCGTCTCGAGACATTTTGCACTTGTATTCTCACTGAGTTTCCGCCTAAATTTCTTCTGTTTCAAATCCTAATCCGGCTCGAGGGACCATGAATCGAATTAGCTTTGGCCTCCTGGCACTAAGGAGGAATCACCGCTTAATTCTTATTAAAACGCTGGTTTTAATTGTAAGCTTCTTAACTCAGCGAGCTAACTATAACTCATTTAAACTTGCATGATTGCTAATGTCTCGTCTCACCAAATCTCATGACTCAACCACGTCTCACCAACACTAATGACTCAACCTCGTATCTTAATAACTCTAATGACTCAACCTCGTCTCACCAACACTAATGACTCAACCACGTATATATTAATAACTCAATAACTGTCTTTATTTTCTAAAATCAAGATTATATACATTTCTAAAATTTACATAATTTAACAATAATTAACAAAAGTAAATTCTAACACTTTGCATATTTAAGGCTGGAACAAATATTATTCCAAGTAAACAACTCTTTTTGACTTTAAATTGTATATATACATCTCTAAATGAAGATATATATTATATCAAGGTGGAGGAACGCCTTCCTTCCTGACAACAAGTTTTTTAATATATTTTTATCACCAAATTGTAAATAATCACATTTATCTTTGTTTAATTTTGATTTTTGTAACAATTGACTAAGTGAAAAAATAGTACAAATGTAACATTGTACTGGGATAAGGTGCATAAATTAAGAAAAAAGCATCTCCTTATCGGGCAACTGAAAGTTGCTGATGGCTTGCGCCATCTATCGGAATAAATATCAACTATTCTCGTTGATTTTTAATTATTCCAGAATTGGCCAAATACCCATTCTTGATTAATCAAGAAAAGCTAATCACGGACGCGTTTCGGGCTGTTGGCCCTCATCAGCGTGGTGCAAGCTGTACCTCAACGACCAAAAAAATAGGTCATTAAGACATCCTGAAAAATCATGAAACGGGTAGTTAAGGCCAGCATTTTCTTGATTAATCAAGAATGGGTATTTGGCCAATTCTGGAATAATTAAAAATCAACGAGGATAGTTGATATTTATTCCGATAGATGGCGCAAGCCATCAGCAACTTTCAGTTGCACGATAAGTAGATGCTTTTTTCTTAATTAACTAAGAGTTTCAATAACATATATTGAAATTTCTAAAAAAAAAAAAAATTCTAAATGAGAGAGGTCTGTGTAGTATTTCGGTGTGGAACACAAATCTCTTAAATCTTCTAATTGTCTTTGAATAAATAAAATCCCAAGTAAACACGTGGAACAGGGGATGCTTATTCTAACGGGTAATTAGCGACTTTGACTGCAAGTACACCACATATATATATATACAGTTGGAATGCACTTACAAATTTACCAGAAAACTGCGTTTGGTTACTTGCACTGACTGGTGAGGTTGTTGCACTTTGACAGAATCGGGATCCATAAAAAAAAGCAGTTTTTTTTTCTTCTCTCCCCCAAAAAAAAGTTGCCAAAGCGAGATTAGATACCGCGTACTGGCTGTCAAAAATCGACCTTTTTTTTTTATTATATCCAACTCCTCCATCAAACCCCGTGCTTGAATGTAAACTAAGATGATATTTAAATATAATAACACCTATCTTAAAATGTTTAATCACAACATTTTATATTTATAACTCTCTTTTTTACTATCCCTACCAGGTTTTCACGGCACATATATCTATGTCGTATTTTTATTCTATATCGAGACGAAAATCTACAGTGTACGTTTAAATGGGAAATATGAATCCTTTTATATGCCCTTCCTCGGTACCTAGTCCTCCGTTTTAACGTCTATTTTGACGGGATAGGTAATCTTTCATTTTATATGGATCAATATATCTTCCCGGCAAAATATCAACTTGAAGGTGCTATGAAGGTGGATTTAAGTTGGGAAAACACAATCTATACCAAGGGTCGGCAAACTGCGGCTCGCGAGCCTCTTTGGATGTGAAGCTGCGGCTCTTCAGTTCCATACGCAAATACTTATTTATGTGAGAATATACTATTTATTATTGGCAATAAAAACATTTGGTGGCTCTTTACAAAAATTGAAATTTTGTAAATTGTAATTTTTGACTCTTTCGACTTAAAAGATTGCCGACTCGTGGCCGATACTAACAGTAAAAAAACAGACTCCTTCTTCCTAAACTTCCACAATTTGCATAAGCAGTCCAATATGTACTTGGGTTAAGTAGGGAACATGTCAGGTGACAGTTATCTATGACACACCGACTGTCCCCCCGGGGTTGAGAAGAAGGAGAAGTAATGGCTGTGTGTCGTCGCAGCCGATAATGAAACTTCACCACCGCCTCCATTTCCGTTCGGAAATTAGGAAATACTTTCTCCAAACTCTTTTCTCGGCGGTCAATTACTCAGCTAGCATGTCCTCTACCGTTACTGGTTCAGTTCACTTCTTCAAACTTTTCCCCCACATGGTTGTGAGATGATTCCGTTAGCTCCAGATATTTGGCCACCCTTCACGTCCATCCCCCCTCCATACACTGGACAAAAGATGTCCCTGAACGAAGAATAACCGCGATTGCTTCGTATATATGTTTTGACGACACATTCTGTACACAGTGTTGTTGCTAAAACGCTCGTCTAAGTCGAAAGTTCAGCTTGTCTCAAGTGTTGAAATGTTTGCCACGAAGGATCCAATATGTGTTACCATCACATTACGCTCCTACCTGTAATAGTTCCACCAATCATTTTGACCATAGAGTTGGCCTCTCTCTTGATATATAACCCGGATTCCTGGAGCCATCATTTACTAAAGTCACCAACTATCCAGGTTGTGACACCACATCTAATGGTGGGCATCCAGTTGATCAGATGTCGCTAAGCTGATTTGTACTTGGGAATGTTCTGAAGGTCTTCAGGAATGAATATGCCTATTCCTAGAAGGATAGCTGTTTAGAACCTATATAAGGTGGTAGGGGCAGGACATCTGAAGAGAAGGTGGTCGACAGTTTGGTCTTCCTAGATAGAGTTGGCCTACCTTCCTACCTAGCAACTACTGACACTTACTGTCTCGGTGTTGACATCCAGCTGATGTCGCCAAGCCGATTTGTTTTTTAAGGAGTGTCCCTAATGCCTTTACATTCAATGTATTGACACCGAGGAGGGTTGCAGTCTGGAATCTATGAGATGGTAATGATTCTCGATTCTCGATATATTAATAAAATAATAATATATTCCCATCCCTGGACACTTTATTTTCCCGTTTATCATTACTCTTCACAATTCATCCTTTGATACTTCATCTCTAAGATTAGAAATAATCATTATTTCTCCTTAAAATAAATTTCGATTTTTCGTTCAAAAGAAACGTTTGCGGTATAATTGTCAAACTTCGTTCTGCACAATCATAAACCGCATTATATTGTATTATAAAATAATAATAAAACACCTATATAGGAGGCTTATTGATAGAATTGAGGACGAGTTTGCTGTGAACGCCAATTCATATATTCTAAGCCGTGAATACAACAGGCGTCACCTTAATCGAAAGCTAAGAAAGATGTTAGTGTTGTCACGTAGATAATTAGGAACGACAGACTTCAGGGTGACACGGCAATTTATTTAAGGCCAAATCAACATTTTTAGAAAATAACCAGAGAGGCAATGAAGGGAAGTTTACAGAATAGCAAAATATATCACAATTATATTATGAATCTAAAATACCCATTCCAAGAGTCTAGCATCAGTATCATTATAGAAGGAAGATCTAAAAATGCGATATAACAGCGGTATGATAGATTAAATTGGCGAAATCGCTGGGAGGGTTCACTCCCATTAATTTTTCCATTGCAGTAAGGGCAGTAGAAATTGTTTATTTTTAAAAAGAATCTTACGCGTCTATAATAGTTTCGAATTTTAATATCAAAATTGATAATTTGTTCATAAAATTATAAATATTTTGCTATAATATAATAAAAGAATTGGCGATTTTTGTGTTCTCGATTATTATTAATTTGTTATTTTTTGTAATTTTAATTTTTTGTTGTTGTTTTAAACAGAATATTTCAGAGTGTTAGTGTTAATGGATTATTTATAGATACACATTATAGGGGCTTATTTATTCTCTTTGTTTGTATTATAGGGGGATTTGTGTGATCTCTCCTTTATTATGAAATGTTAAATTTTAGCTGTGGCGGGGGAGAAATGATCGATTTGTATTTACAGCGATATATTTTTAGGTTTAGTTATTCTTGAAATGACCCGTCGCCGCATGTACTACGGCTTGAGAGGTTAATACCCTCCTTCTATCTGTTTACTTGATATCAATGTACGATTTTTTATTATTTCTGGCTGAAGTGTCCCCCCACAAGAAATAAGAGTGACAGCTCAGGGAGATGTGTCCGTTATAATAAACTAGCCGAATGACCCGGGCAACGCCCGGGGTTTACCCGATTAAATGCTTTTATTCAAATACTATTCGTTACAATTATAAATTGGCGCCGTGGATGTCATTCTTGTATAATATATAAATGAGTTTTAAAAATTGTAAAAAAAAAAATGCATCGGCCGGGAATCGAACCCGGGGCGCCCGCGTGGCAGGCGAGCATTCTACCACTGAACCAAAAGCAAACGGTGACAGAATTAAGAACGCATGACGATGATAACTGTATATTATCCGTGACAGAGGCGGCCGATGAGGAAAGACGGTCGTGACTATTATAATAAATGATAATGCTAGATATCCATCATTCTTCGATCAATCTATTCTAGGGGTATTTTGCATGTGTTGACAAGATTGTCAATTTGTAACAAATGGTTCGCTTCTTCCGCGGAAGATGGCGCGAGCTTTTAGAGAACAGCGCATCGTGCCGTCCCGTCACGTGAGAGCTGCGCCGATAGAAGTTATTCTTTTCACCTTTCTATAGCCAGCCATCTTGCTAGGATATTTAAAATATGTTAATTTTGTTATATTATTATTATTATTTTTTTTTTTTGGTATTCCAATAAGGAAAGAAATAAAATTGGATACAAATTGTCTATTGCAGGTGTCGACAAAATTTTGAGGAGGAAAAGTCAAAAAATTACAATTTACAAAATTTCAAAGTTTTTAAAGAGCCACAATTTTTTTTCTTGCCAACAATAAATAGTACTCACATAAATAATATTTACGTATGGAACTATATAAAGAGCTTCACATCCAAAGAGCCGCATGTGGCTCGCGAGCCGCAGTTTGCCGACACCTGGTTTCAGACACAGACATTCAGACACCCTGGCCATCCTGACGTCTGCCAAGACGTATCTCTATAAGCATTATACTAGTATAAACATTGAACTGAGAGATCCTGTCCTTGTCTGGAGGAGGACTCTCTCAAGATGGAGGAGCCTTCATTCCTGAAAAAGCTTTTTATATATATTTTTATTACCAAATTGTAAATAATCACATTTATCTTTTTTTAATTTACCTTTAATTTTTGTAACAATTAACTAAGAGTGTTAATAAAACATATTGAATTGTCTTTATTCAGATATTATTATTGACTACATAGCATTCTTTACATAGTAGTACTTACATATGAATTTACATAGCTATATATACACAGTAAAGTCAGTTTTTACATAAGGCAAAGTTTAGCAAGTCTTGTTGATTATAGAAGCATTGTGAGTTTATAGTATTCCTATAGCTCCCACAGAATTCCTAACGGTTATGCCAGGGGTCGGCTTGCGAGCCACATGCGGCTCTTTGGATATGAAGCTGTGGCTCTTTAAAAATTTTGAAATTTTGTAAATAGTAATTTTTGACTCTTCCAACTCAAAAGTTTGCCGACTCCTGATATAACCGTTAGGAATTCTGTGAACGCTATAGGAATACTATAAATTCTATACTCTCAATGCTTCTATATTCAACAGTACTTGCTAAACTTTGCCTCATGTAAAAACTGACTTTACTATGTGTATATAGCTATGTAAATTCATATGTAAGTACTACTATGTAAAAAATACTTTGTAGTTTATAAAAATGTCTGAATAAAGAGTTTGCCGACTCCTGAGTTATACCCGTCCTACCAAAACGACAAGAAGGTAATTCCTACAAATGCGACACCATGGCTGGATGGTGGTGTTACCTAAGGAGTTTGTGGGTGGGCAGACTATGCTGGATGATTCAGGGCCGTCATCGCCATAAAAAGATTGTCGCAAAAAAGTTTTATTGTCGCCTCCTCCGTTCTTCTCCCTTCCTACCTGAATGACTCAATAGAATCCCCCACATCGCCTGTCTTGTTTTTCTTACCTTCCAGATACTTCTTTGCATAAGTATTCCTTTGTAATTCTACTGTCCTAAAAAGCCTTTTATGTCCATAGTTTACCTCAATACCAAATGTGTCAACCCTACTTTGTCGTAATATATAAGCAGAATTGTCCTGTGCAGTATTAGAGCTCTAAAAAAGCGGTCTGGTGGATTAGCGAAACCGTTGGGAGGGTTTACCACTGATGAGCCAAGAAGCCTTCTCTCAATATTTTTACATAGTACTAAGGACCGCCGTAGGAAATTTGTTTTATTCAGGAAACTATTCACACTTAATGTAGTTTTATTTCTTTAAAAATACATTTTGTTGGTTGGCTCTTGAGAAGGAACAATCTTTTTGATAGCATTCGTTGTCACAATTAACGCTATTCCTCCCAATGTTTTATTTTCTATCGCATTTGAATTCATCTTTAAATGTTCTTTTTGCATAATTTATTTTAATTCAAGTTTGCCTTGAACTCCGGGGTCACAGCTAGCGCGTACTTAGCTTTCCATCATCTTTTGACGACCTTCTTTTTCAGTTTCTCTGTTCTTGGGCAGGTCTTGGTCTTAAGTGACGCTATGCTTCTCTATCTTGGGATCTTCTCTTTAATTCTTCCTAGATTGCCATCCAGTCCATCCAGTACACGCTTGTTCGGCGGTACATATACTAAAATTGTAATGATACAGAGAAGATTAGCATGGCCCCTGCGCAAGGATTACACGCAAAATCGTGAAGCGCCGTAGGTCCAATTCTTCAGTTTCTCTATTCTTGAGCAGGTCCTGGTCTCAAGTGACGCCCATACTTCTCTATCTCGAGTTCTTCTCTTCATTTTTCATAGATTCCCATCCAGTCCATCAGTTTCTCTACTCTTGAGCAGGTCTTCAGTGACGCTATACTTCTCTATCTCGAGTTCTTCTCGTTATTTCTTCCTAGATCCCCATCCAGTCCATCAGTACAATTCTTCAGTTTCTCTATTCTTGAGCAGGTCCTGGTCTCAAGTGACGCCCATACTTCTCTATCTCGAGTTCTTCTCTTCATTTTTCCTAGATTCCCATCCAGTCCATCAGTTTCTCTACTCTTGAGCAGGTCTTCAGTGACGCTATACTTCTCTATCTCGAGTTCTTCTCGTTATTTCTTCCTAGATCCCCATCCAGTCCATCAGTACAATTCTTCAGTTTCTCTATTCTTGAGCAGGTCCTGGTCTCAAGTGACGCCCATACTTCTCTATCTCGAGTTCTTCTCTTCATTTTTCCTAGATTCCCATCCAGTCCATCAGTTTCTCTACTCTTGAGCAGGTCTTCAGTGACGCTATACTTCTCTATCTCGAGTTCTTCTCGTTATTTCTTCCTAGATCCCCATCCAGTCCATCAGTACAATTCTTCAGTTTCTCTATTCTTGAGCAGGTCCTGGTCTCAAGTGACGCCCATACTTCTCTATCTCGAGTTCTTCTCTTCATTTTTCCTAGATTCCCATCCAGTCCATCAGTTTCTCTACTCTTGAGCAGGTCTTCAGTGACGCTATACTTCTCTATCTCGAGTTCTTCTCGTTATTTCTTCCTAGATCCCCATCCAGTCCATCAGTACAATTCTTCAGTTTCTCTATTCTTGAGCAGGTCCTGGTCTCAAGTGACGCCCATACTTCTCTATCTCGAGTTCTTCTCTTCATTTTTCCTAGATTCCCATCCAGTCCATCAGTTTCTCTACTCTTGAGCAGGTCTTCAGTGACGCTATACTTCTCTATCTCGAGTTCTTCTCGTTATTTCTTCCTAGATCCCCATCCAGTCCATCAGTACAATTCTTCAGTTTCTCTATTCTTGAGCAGGTACTGGTCTCAAGTGACGCTATACTTCTCTATCTCGAGTTCTTCTCGTTATTTCTTCCTAGATCCCCATCCAGTCCATCAGTACAATTCTTCAGTTTCTCTATTCTTGAGCAGGTACTGGTCTCAAGTGACGCTATACTTCTCTATCTCGAGTTCTTCTCGTTATTTCTTCCTAGATCCCCATCCAGTCCATCAGTACAATTCTTCAGTTTCTCTATTCTTGAGCAGGTACTGGTCTCAAGTGACGCTATACTTCTCTATCTCGAGTTCTTCTCGTTATTTCTTCCTAGATCCCCATCCAGTCCATCAGTACAATTCTTCAGTTTCTCTATTCTTGAGCAGGTACTGGTCTCAAGTGACGCTATACTTCTCTATCTCGAGTTCTTCTCGTTATTTCTTCCTAGATCCCCATCCAGTCCATCAGTACAATTCTTCAGTTTCTCTATTCTTGAGCAGGTACTGGTCTCAAGTGACGCTATACTTCTCTATCTCGAGTTCTTCTCGTTATTTCTTCCTAGATTCCCATCCAGTCCATCAGTTTCTCTACTCTTGAGCAGGTCTTCAGTGACGCTATACTTCTCTATCTCGAGTTCTTCTCGTTATTTCTTCCTAGATCCCCATCCAGTCCATCAGTACAATTCTTCAGTTTCTCTATTCTTGAGCAGGTACTGGTCTCCAGTCAGTCCACCATCACAGTCCAATTTCGATCAGTTTGGTGCTGTTTCAATCCCGAGGGAAGAAGAAGATCTTCCCACTGACTCTGATGATGATTCATCCTCCCAGCAGGAAGTCTAATTTGTGGGGAGACCTTTGATTGGATACTCGCCCCCTCCCTACTGAACAACACAAGGTCACTCACTGTCTCTCTCTTCTACGGTCGACAACCCGCTCAATTGGACCGTTTTTTTTTTTCTTCTTCTTTCTTTGATCTTATGATTTTTTTTTTTTGTCGTTTTCTCACCATACTGCTCGAGTTTCGACATTATTTATTTTAAAATCTTTATTCCACTATGATTTTTTTTGTGTGTATATCAGTGGTTTTTGTAGCTTTGAAGAGATTTGCGGGATATGGTGATGATATTTTGATGATGTTATTAGGATTTGTTTTGTTTAGAAAGCGATACCTCTTTATGAAGATTTTTCATATAGCATATTTTTCAATTTATTTTTATTCTTTTTTTTTTTTAATGTTGTCTTTTTATAGAAAACTAGCCGAATGACCCGGGCAACGCCCGGGTTTTACCCTATTAAATGTACCCTATTCAAATACTATTCGTTACAATTATAAATTGGCGCCGTGGATGTCACTCTTGTGAAACGTACCGCTCCAAACTTTGTGTCTGAGAAGCGATATTTTTATAGAAAGATGATCTGGCTTTTGTTTTCTGCTCGAATGAATGTTTTTCTGTTAGAATTTTGTTCCTGCGTACAAAATAATGAACTGGTTTCACCCGTGGTCTCTGCTTTTTGGAATTTTTCCCGATATAATTTTGTATCTGATAATCAAACATGATACAGCAATATCGTCATCATCATTTTCTGACTAAAAATATATAGTTTTAATAATTGATTTATATATATTTTTAAATAGCCTATCATCTTCCCCGTATTTTTTTACCTATGTATGGAAATTTTGGTTTGAATTAGTGAACTACTGCGAATTTGTATACCGGACATACAAACCAACAAACAAACAGACAAACATACAAACATTCATTTTTATATATATAGAGATATATGTTATCAAAAGAACAAAATCGTGAGGCGAAAATTTCCTTTGAGTTTTTTTATTTATTTATTCGAGCTTTCACGATCATTTCTGTTCCTTATACAGGAGTAAAAAAAAAAAAAGAGAAATTCTCATTTAGAAGGACAGAAATGTGTGAAGTCTCGGTCAAATAAAAAAAAAACCTTACAAGAAACTCTTCCACTCACAATTTTCTGTACCTTGGGATAATTTACAGCTCCAGGTGGTTATTCAACTTATATACAAGTTACAATTATTTTATTTCCAAAGCGCTATATCCCGCAAGGGATACTTGCGCCAAACAAGGAGAAAAGTTTATTTACATAAGTTATTTACATTATTCGACGTATGAAAACACTAGAGATCCATATTTTGTAGAAAGTTTAGAATGTATTTACAAAATGTGAATTCAACTTTAAATATGATTTTTTTTTATCGGAAATCAAATCGTTAAGTTCACAAACAACTAGTTCATTCGATAATCTTGAAATGCTGGGCAATCGATCAGTAGATGTCTTGAGGTTTGTTCCTCAATACCACAAAAGCAACTTGATTATAACACTTATATATAAGTGGTTGAGACAGAGGTAGTGGTTGTTAGATTTGTGATTTGAGGGTCGGTGGAAGGATGGCCTAAACAGTTGGTTTTCAACCGCTACAACCGGGGATCGAATCCCGTATTAGACACTTTTTTTTTCTAATAAAAAAAAAAATAATAATAATAATTCCCCAACGGCTCCCAATTCTTGCAAAAGTCCAACCCCACCAACGAGTTTAAGTAACCAAACATGGCTCTGGCACATTTGTAAGTGCAAAGTCAAACTGTTTTCACATATGTAGACATGTGGTGCACTTACAGTAAAATCAGTTGCTAACTTCTACCCACCATGATTATCATGGCCTGTACCCACATGTACTAGGGATAATAATAATTTTAAAAAAGGTTTGTTATTTACTCATTATTTTTTCATAGGATTCTTACCACAGAGGGGCCGTCCCGAAAGTTGTAGGCATCTTGGGCGAAGTTTCTTGCCATCCCAATGCCCATGATTCCTCTCCTTGCTTATCCCCTTCTCTTCCAAATCTTGCAACCAATCTTTTTAATATCAACGGAATGATATTTAAAACATTATTTGCTTGTTCTGTAAGCCTAAAGAAGAGTCAACCCCCATGCTAAAGAAACCCATTGTAATTTTTTTTTTTTTGCCAATTCAGGAAAAGTACCCTCATTTTCCCCTCCAATGCAATACACATATTGAAGACACACAAGATAACCAAATGTGAACAAAATTGCCTATCTCCTTTAAAAAATATATATATTTAGATCACCGACAACATCAAAAGATTTTCCACTTCCTTATGTTTTGTCCATGAGTAGAGTAGTAGAAGTTTATTTAGCCTCCTTATTCCCCATTTGTAAGTGCAAAGTCAAACTGCTTTTCACATGTGTAGACATGTGGTGCACTTGCAGTAAAAGCAGTTGCTAACTACCCACCATGATTATCATGGCCTGTACCACGTGTACTAGGGATAATAATATTCCCCTAGTTCCTGCCACTAGGTTAGTTAGCACCATTTAACTAGACTTCCATGGAACACACTACCCCAAGTAAGATTAGTGGGCGGGGCCTAGATGAGAATTGTAGGCGGGTCATCTTTATTGGCCCCGCCTCCTCCCTACCTGATTAACCACACCCCTTTGTATTAATGGATCCAGCTGATTGAGGAGATGGGAAATAAATGATAACATGGTGAGCAGACCAAATAAATAACTTCTATGTGACCTTCTGGTAGCAGTGCTGAAATGGCACAAATAATATACACTTGGAGATGAACCTTGAGAAAGTGGAAAGTTTTTAATGTCACCCACCGGTCATCTATTTAAAAATATATATATATTTTTAAAGAAGACAGGCAATTTTGTTCACACATGGTCTTCTTGTATGTCTTCAATAAAGGTCACTGTAATATCATTTCAGAGTTATTGTCTGAATCCCGATATACATGCTGAAAGGTACAACTTCTTTAAGTTTTGTCCATGAGTGTATTTGGTTATCTCGTTTGTTTTCAATAAAGGTCACTGTAATATCTTTCAGAGTTATTGTCTGAATCCCGATATACATGTTAAAAGGTACAACTTCTTCAAGTTTTGACCATGTATTGTTGAAAATTAGAAATACTGTATTTTTTAAATGCTACTTTTCTATATATATATTTTTGAGATATATATAATTAAAATGTATCCTCTCCTATACACAGACCTTGTACTTGCAATGAATAAAAATAGAAAAGAGGGAGGGCATGGCTCATCAATGGTGAACACTTTCAGAAGAGCAATTTTACCAGCTTAATCTCAAGACTATTCTACTATTATATCAAATACACAAGGTAAAGTAGTGTGTGATGTTTCAGCAACAGCACTGTTACCAAAACATCACATTTTATTTGGATTTGGTCTTATTACCTTGTATATCTAATCTATAATCCAAA
>CP092880.1:54977773-55026653 GCA_030710605.1 Cordylochernes scorpioides
TAAGGTTGCTTAGGTTTTGGTTTAGCATTTAGACTATAAAAGTGCAAAAATTCCATTTTAAATAACTTTTTTTTTTCCTTTTTAGAAGGTAAGATTTTATTTAGTTATTTAGTAATGTTTTTCAAATTAAATTAATTGGAAATATTATTTATTTCGTAGCTTATTCATATATTTTTTTTGCTTCGTTTAATTTTAATTAGTGTTAATATAACGATCTACATTTTTAAAGCTAAGGTTTACTATTTGATTCTCACAAGGAATATTCATATTTTAAGAGAAATTGAGATTTAGTACAGTATTCTATTTTTCTTTCTTTCTTATATTTAGAGTAAGTATAAATTTTATTGAAGTTGTAAAAAGTATAGTTATTGAAAAAAAGTATGTTTTTTTTCTATATAACTTGCTACATATATTTTACTATATGTTTGTTCCATGTAATATCTTTATGCTCTAATAGCATTTATATTGTAAGCAGCAGCTATGCATTTTCAGTAACTGCTTTTTTTTAAGGGTAAGCTCAAATATTTATTTTGCTGTTATTTGTTTAGGTAGGATTTATATTTATCTGCTTCATAATATATAACTGCTCATATATATCTATATGGTACAACCATATTTTTGAATATATGTATAGACAAGTGTAGATTCAGTAGGGATTGAATGTTTGCTAGAATCGTTTTAACAAATGTTCGTTAGGCAAACTTTTACTAGGGTAAAACCGGGCGAAGCCGTGAACATATATATATGTTTGTCGGCTATGCACGCCCTCAATATGTAACTAATCTCGCTGAAATTTGAACAGGACAGAGAGTTAAATCTGGAAGAGTTTTTTTGTCGCGATTTAGCCAAGAAAAATTATAATTAACCAAGTACTGAGCAACAATGTTTTTTTTAGTCAGAAATGATGATGACAATATTGCTGTATCATCCCTGATTGACATAAACAAAATTTTTTAGGGGAATACTCACTAAAGCAGACCACGGGCGAAGCCAGATAATAATTTTTAGTAGGCAGGAGCAAAATTCTACCAGCGAAACATTCACTCGAGCAGAAGACACACGAAGCCAGGTCATCTCTATATATAAAATATAGTTTCTCGGCCTTTTGGCTAAGATCATGTAGTATATCTCTAGATATTTTTATTTATATATATCTTTTTAAATATATATTCAGTAGAGAGAGTTGATATGTTTGCTCGAAAAATATATTTTATATATTATATAAATATATAATGTAACGAATATTATTACCATAATATTCTGTGTGTTCCGGAATATTATTATCAATAATATTCGTTAGGGAAACTTTCACTCGGATAAAACCCGGGCGAAGCCGGGTACACATCCGCTAGTTTTATCATATAATTAATCACGTGAAAATAAAATAATAAAAAATATATATTACGATGTATTAGAGCGCCATCTGTTATCAAATTATAAAACTATTTTAGAGGCGTAATATTCTTTTTAAAATAAAACAATTTCTACTGTCCTTACTGCGATGGAAAAATTAAAGGGAGGGCCTGGCTCATCAGTGGTGAACCCTCCCAGCGGTTTCGCCAGTTTAATCTACCATACCGCTGTTATATTGCATTTTTGGAACTTCCTTATATATAATAAACACTTTCACTAGTTTAACGTATTTACGCAAGTTTGGCCTTAAATACCCATTTCTTGGTTTCTCAAGAAGCCTCTGGAACCAAAACATTTTTGGTCGCAGTGGTACAGTCTGCTCCACGCTGACGAGGTCCAACAGCCCGAAACGCGTTCGTGGATGGCTGTTCTTGATTTATCAAGAAAATAGGTTGGTCAAATATCAGGGAACAGATTAAATCAACGTTTAGTTGATTTCTGTACCACTAGATGGTGCTCTGCCATCTAAAAACTCTTGTGCTCGTGGTCAGGATATGGCCTTTTTTTGATTATAATTAATCACGTAGGCGTTAATATCTTGCTCGAAAGTGATTTTTTTAATGATTAAGAAACTCAACCGTTTTTATCAACTCAAATCTTTCTGATTCTAACCTAATTTCTGCCGATTCAACCCGTTTGTTCCCAAAGTTTTATTGTTGTTGATACTATTTTAGTAGTGATGGTGATTTGAAACCATTATTATTAGAATTATTATCGTTATTTTCTATTCGAGTTCCAAACAAGGTACTTTTTTTATTCAGAAAGATAAAAATTGCTTATACAAATGGTTCCCGATTCTTGTCACGAGGCCAATTACACCCGTGAGAGTGTGAATAATCTCACAAGCTAGGTTTGCTTCTATCTAAGTACAAAAGGCTCCGATGATGCATTGCTTTTTGTATCCTGAGTGCTTCTCTTTATTTCTTCCTGGATTCCCAATCAATTCTTCTTCTTCCTTCCACCGTTTTCTTTCCGTTCATTTTTGCCCTCCAGAACTTCCTTCATCAATACAGTAACCTATTAAATATACTCATAGAAAAAAACTTAAGGAAGTTGTACCTTTTAGCATGTATATCGGGATTCAGACAATAACTCTGAAAGATATTACAATGACCTTTATTGAAGACATACGATATAACCAAATACACTCATGGACAAAACTTAAGGAAGTTCTATCTTTTAGAATGTATATCGGGATTCAGACAATAACTCTGAAAGATATTACAGTGACCTTTATTGAAGACACACGGAGATAACCAAGTGTGAACAAAAATTGCCACTGTTTCCTTAAAAAAATAAATAAATAAATAGACGACTGTCCATATCAAAGACTTTCCACGTAAGTTTTGTCCATGAGTGTACTTCGGTCTTAGATGACAGGCAGTATTGTGTTAGAGATGGCAGTGATGCGCTGCTGAACGCGTGGTTTTCCCCATTTACAAGTTCTAAAGAGGTCGACAAAGTCCCTCCTTCTTTGCCCGCTTGAGGGAAAAGGAATCGTCCAGGCGTGTAGCCCTCGACCTAAGAAATGGACAAGTACTCTGGATGGTTATAGCAGAGGACGTTCAATGCATCCCTTCCTGCTATTGTTTTGGTTGCTTTTCTAATAGAAAGTGACACAGTAGTTATTCCGATATACACTCTTTTTCACACTTGGTTAACTCATATGTCTTCTATAAATGACAGTATGCAGACAATATCTTTGAGTTATTGCAAGTTTTGTGTACGAGGTGTGTTCAAAAAGTATCGCGACTTTTGTGTTTTTTCAAAAATTATTTATTTATTCATGAATACCTATTTTGTCCCCTTCAAAGTAATCCCCATGAGATATTATACACTTGTGCCAACGGGTTTTCCAATCTTCGAAGCACTTCAAAAAATCATTTTTTAAAATCTTTTTCAGCTCCTCCTTCGATGCCGTCTTTATCTCGTCAAGCGTAGCGTAACGTCGTCCTTTCATGGGCCTCTTCAGTTTAGGGAACCAGAAAAAGTCACAGGGGGCCAGATCTGGGGAATACGGTGTCTGCGGCA
Source organism: Cordylochernes scorpioides (assembly GCA_030710605.1). Classification (NCBI taxonomy): domain Eukaryota; kingdom Metazoa; phylum Arthropoda; class Arachnida; order Pseudoscorpiones; family Chernetidae; genus Cordylochernes; species Cordylochernes scorpioides. The sequence goes on from CP092880.1 coordinate 54,981,218, forward strand.
TCATTAGTGTGTTGTTTTTGGCCAAAAAGTCGCGCACAAGCAACGATGTGTGAGCCGGGGCGTTATCGTGGTGCAAAAGCCAATTTTTGTTCTTCTACAAATCCGGGCGTTTCTGGCGGATTGCTTCGCGCAAATTGCGCATAACTTGCAGGTAATATTCCTTATTGACCGTTCTACCCTGTGGCAAGAACTCATGATGCACCACGCCCCTGCAATCGAAGAAAACTGTCAGCAAAACTTTCACATTCGACCGAACTTGGCGCGCATTTTTCGGTCTTGGTTCGTGCGGCAGCTTCCATTGAGATGATTGAGCTTTGGTTTCTACGTCATAACCATAAACCCACGCTTCGTCACCAGTTATGACCCTCTGGAGCAAATTTGGGTCGTCGCGGACAGAGTCCAACATCTCATTAGCAATGTTCATGCGATGCTGTTTTTGGTCGCAATTGAGCAATTTTGGTACGAATTTCGCGGCGACCCGTCTCATGCCCAAATCATTGATAAAAATTGAATGGCACGAGCCAATCGATATGTTTAGGTCCTCAGCAACTTCTCTAACGGTGATTCGACGATTGGCCAATATCATTTTCTCCACTTCATTAATTTTTCGTCTGTTGTTGAAGTGCTCGGGCGTCCGGCACGCTCTTCGTCGTTCACATCTTCTCGGCCTTCTGAGAACATTTTGTACCACCGATAAACGTTGCTTCGGTCCAAGGTAGCTTCTCCGTATGCCACAGTCAACATTCGGAATGCATCCGCGCACTTAACCCTTAACTGGACGGGTTGATTTTTCTTACGTAACTGGACGGGTTGGGTAGATTCAACCCACTTATGTAACTTTATGAAATAAGCGCTAAATAATGATTGAAATCAATATTCAAAAAATATTTAATTATTACAAATGTTAAAATACAGATTTTGACTTTTAAAATTCTGAATATAATCTATTTACAGTTTTCACAAATTTTTAAGAAATATTTTTGCAAACGCTTAGTTGACATACAAGGCAAAGTTTTTTTTTAAATTTTTTACTGCGTTTTTTGATGGACATTTGTAGCACCTTTTTGGAGTATCAGATTGTTGTGGCATCGTAGTTTCACTTGGTTTACTTGAACCATCATTCTTCTTGAATTGTCGTCTGTATTTCCAGTGGGAGAGAATTGAGATTACGTGTGGTCAGGTGTTCATCAGTCAATGCTCTCCCAAGATCAGCAATAAAATGACTCCTTTCTTTTTTTTTTTTCCTTTTTATCAATTTGATTACCGATTTTTTTTTTTTTTTAATATAGGAGTCTAAAGTGGTTGTTCCAGAGAAACCAAAAATAGATGTTCCTGATTCTCTATTAGGGTGCGGTTGAAATTGTGGTGGAATCTAAGGTTTGCTCTTTCTCATCGTTCCTAAATATATAAGGCCATGTTCTTTCAACTTATCAACTAATTCTACTGAAGTGAACCAATTGTCTGCTGTAATATTTCTATTACTCTTCCAAAGTGTGGTCGACTAATCTCTAAAACATATATTTTGGGTTGGCAGGAATTGTTCTCCCTGTTGGCTTGATTGATAATTCTACTTATCCAAAGAAAGAAGTGTTATTTTATAAAAGTAAGCTAAAATAGCGGATGATAGCTACTCAAGTATGAGCTAAGAGCTAACACTGGCACGAAACATTCTCACGCTTCTGGACGGGCTGGGCAGAATCCGCCCCAACATGCAAATTTAATCCCCCTCCCAAAACTGATATTTATAAACGATGGAAGGAAAATGTTTGTATCACTGTAAAATTAGAATACATGAAATCTGGTAGCTCTAGATAAACGAAAAATATATATTTTTCCTATGATAAGTTTATGCATGGGCAAAATCTACCCAACCCGTTCAGTTAAGGGTTAATTTCGTTTTTCACACAAAATTTGATACAGGTTCTTTGATCCATTTTTTTTAAATAGATAAAAATCGAAGACGATCCAAAACACCTGCAAGCAAAGCAGCTGTCAACAATTAAGTGAACATTCAAAATGGCCGAGCTTGTCGGCATAAGTGAGAGACATGAGTACCAACATAAAGCCACAAAAAGATCGAAATTCGAATATACGTAACCCGCGAAAATTCAAAGGTCGCGATACTTTTTGAAAACACCTCGTATGAGTGTATTGTTATAAAAATGCGTTTAACCATCCATCAAGCGTTGAAAACGCTACCATCCCACAGAGACAAATGTTGAAAACGCTACCACAATACACAGGCAAATGTTGAAAACGCTACCACAATACACAGACAAACGTTGAAAACGCTACCACAATACACAGACAAACGTTGAAAACGCTACCACAATACACAGACAAATGCTGAAAACGCTACCAGACCACAAAGACAAACGTTGAAAACGCTACCACAATACACAGACAAACGTTGAAAACGCTACCACAATACACAGACAAACGTAGACATCGCTACCACCCAGACAAACGTAGAGTGGTTAAAAGCCCCCCCCCCAGGAAAGTAAACATTCCAGTCGAGACGGGCGTGTTACGCCACAGTCTGACGTAACCTTCAGGTATTCAATGCCGGGGAGACTTTCATCCACGCCGCCGCCTCCTCATCTTCCTGCCATACTCCTCGAACAACAAACATTCCTTCTTTATTTCCTTCTCGAGTGTAATGGCAGCTCTTCCGTGGAATCTTTATGCTATAGTGTGTGCGTGTGGTGCGGAACAAAACCGACGATTTATTTTAAATTAAAGATTACAGTAGAACCCCCCTGTAAAGGATACCTAATTGCAGAGCCAAAGTGTCCTTTAGGGAGAGGTGTCTTCATACCGGAGAGTTGCTAAATTGTAAAAATGGTAATTTTGCAAATGAAAACTATTCTTTGTAGAGGTGTCAGCTAAGCAGGGTGTCCGCTAAAGGGAGTTTCTACTGTATTTTAAAAGAAAATCGAAAGCATTTTTTTTTTTTTAATTTGGAACTTTTTTTTCTCTCTCCTTTTCACATTTTATTTGTTTGTATTTCGAACCCATGTCCCAATTGCCCCGAACACTTAATCCACACCAAAAGAGATTTGGAGTAGAATAACAAACACATTTCCCCCCTCATTCCTACCTCTTTACGTAAGGAAGGAAAAAAAAAAAAGTTTTATATGTATGGATTCACAGCAGAGGCTGCAAAGGAAAAGAATACAAAAAGTAAAAGCTATTTACAATTATAATGATAATGATGCTGGTAATATTTACAGGAAAGCTTAAATTCATACAATTAACCTCGTACACTGATTGGTACGATAAGTCTCTGAGGAAAAAAGCAAAAATATAAAATGAGAATAAGAGAAGTAAACACGGAAATTTAGGATATTGAATAATGTTATAATGATACATGGATTTTTATGAGACTTTTCGTCCTAGGCAAAAGTTCCCTAAACAAAGAATTATGGCGGCTTTGACGATTTGAAAGGATACTGAATACTGTATGTGCTATTTATAGAAAGCGAAATACAAATGCGAAGAATAAGCAATTAAATGGATTTTGGAATCCTGTTAGGTCGTGGTGAAAAGAAGAAGACGAAAAAAAAACAAACTTATACATTAGAAACTTAATGAGAGGACACCTCTCTACAAAGGACAGTTTACATAGCCAAAATGACCGTTTTTACCAATTAGCTGCTCTTTGAGAGGACACCTCTCTCCCCTAAAGGACAGTTTAGCGTTGTTTAGAGAGGGGTTTCAAAGTATCTTTCTCTTCATCTCCCGCAAGCTAATGGTTGGTGGTAAAATGGCTAGCATTTATATTTCGGCCGAGTATTTTTACCATTTAGCTGCTCTCCGATACGAAGACACCTCTTCCTCTAAAGGACAGTTTAGCTCTACAACTTTTATTCTTTAGAAAGATGTTTTACAGTGTGTATCTCTCTTTCTCTTCATATACCGCAAGCTAATATATTCCGGGCAAGCATTTTTACCTTTTAGCTACTCTCCGATAAGAAGACACCTCTTCCTCTTATGACCACTTTAGCTCTGCAACTAGGTGTTATCCTTTAGAGAGATGTTTTACAGTATCTCCATCTCCCGCAAGCTAATAAAATGGTTAGCATTTATACTTCGGCTCAGTATTTTTACCATTTAGCTGCTCTCCGTTAATAAGACACCTCTTCCTCTAAAGGACAGTTTAGCTCTACAACTGTTATCCTTTAGAAAGATGCTTTACAGTGTGTATCTCTCTTTCTCTTCATATACCGCAAGCTAATATATTCCGGGCAAGCATTTTTACCTTTTAGCTACTCTCCAACAAGAAGACACCTCTTCCTCTAAAGGGGGGACAGTTTAGCTCTACAACTGTTATCCTTTAGAAAGATGTTTTACAGTGTATCTCTCTTTCTCTTCATATACCGCAAGCTAATATATTCCGGGCAAGCATTTTTACCTTTTAGCTACTCTCCGATAAGAAGACGCCTCTCCATCTAAAGGACACATTAGCTCTGCAACTAGGTGTTGTCCTTTAAACGAGGTTTTACAGTATCTCCATCTCCCGCAAGCTAATAAAATGATTAGCATTCTTTCTTCAGCCGAGTATTTTTACCATTTAGCTATTCTCCAACAAGAAGCCACCTCTTCCTCTAAAGGGGGGACAGTTTAGCTCTACAACTAGGTGCTATCCTTAGAAAGATGTTTTACAGTGTGTATCTCTTTCTCTTCATATACCGCAAGCTAATATATTCCGGGCAAGCATTTTTACTTTTTAGCTACTCTAAAACAAGAAGACACCTCTTCCTCTAAAGGACGTTTAGCTCTGCAACTAGGTGCTGTCCTTTAAACGAGGTTTTACAGTATCTCCATCTCCCGCAAGCTAATAAAATGATTAGCATTCTTTCTTCAGCCGAGTATTTTTACTATTTAGCTACTCTCGGGTAAGAAGCCACCTCTTTCTCTAAAGGGGGGACAGTTTAACTCTACAACTAGGTGCTATCCTTTAGAGATAGGTAGTTCTACTGTTACCCGGGTAGTTGGCGATTTATGCTCCAGGAGCCTGGGTTACCTCTATTTTCTCTCTCTCTCTACTGTTAGCATACTCTATCTCCCCCCAAGATAATAAATGATTATCATTCACATTATCATCTCACAGCCATTTTTTTTTTCTCTTCGGTGAGTGGTGACCGACTTCTTCTTCTTCTTACCTATTCCCGCGGGGGATGGTGCGGAATTCCAAGTTTAGGGGGTGAGAGGAAAGGTCAACGGGAAGTTGAAGGTTACCACGTTGGTGTTTCTTAAGATTGAAACGACTCAACGAAAAGTCCTCACTAAAATCCTCATTTTTTCACCCCTAATACTCTTAAATTTAATCGAACACATTTATCCCCCTTATATCTTTTATCTTTTTTACTTCTATATCGTTATCATCTTTGGAGGAAATCGTATTTTATTGAGTTTTTTTTTCGATATATTGATGGGAGTTTGGTTGGATTGTCCATGGATAAACTGAAATAATTGATGATCTGGTGAAAGATTTTTACGCTGATAGATGGATGTAAAGAGATCCTCTTTCTCACGTTTATCAATTGAGTTTTTTTTTTTTTTATAACGTCTTTGAAAAAAAAAAAAGTAAGGTTGTTGGCTTCTTATAGAGTGCTGTTCGAAACTGCTATTTATCTTTTCCAGGGTTAAAACGCTGGTTTTGCAAATAATTTTTCCCCTTTCGCAATCTTAGTGAAACAAGAAGTAAATCGATTAACTGAATGTTCTTTCTTTATCTGCTCCATTCGTCGATTCCCGGGAATTCTTGGCCCACACTCTACTACCCCCTCTTCTCTATACAACATAACCTTCCAGTGGCATGCCGATGGGTATCACTAGAATGGCCATCCCTGTAGATATGGCCACATATCCACGTAGATATACATTGGTCTACCATTGACGTTGTTGGAATTTAGATAGGATCTGGTCTAGAGATTGAGATTGAAACTGATTTATTACAATGTTCATATAAGATTATATAAGGTTAAATACATAAAATGAATAAATAAGATTAATAATGATATATATATATGAATAAAAATAGATATAAATAGATGGTCTAGAGAAGGCCAAGAACTCACGACAAAGACATAGAAAGACCTTTCTCCATTCCGTAATCCCCAATTCCGAGAATATTTTCGGTCTCTTAGCTTCAGGAATAAAAATCAAATGTGGGTTTGGTTGGGACATATATCTTTTTGAATGCCCTCTCTCTCACCCCTACCTTTTTTATTTATTGAAGTTTTTATATAGTTGCGGGATATCTTTGACCTCTGTGGAGAGGAAAGTTGCGGGGGTTTTATGGCAAGACTGACCTAACATGTCACTGTCAACTTGTGATTTTGGTGTGTTATACTGTCCGCGGAACGTGTCATCCCTTCTTAAATTGTAGAAACCGGGGTAATGGAACCAATGCTCGAAAGTATTTTTAAAATAGTTTTTATATCCTCTGCAAGGAAGCCGCCGCTACCTCTACTCAAACAACAACCCGCCACGTGTAAAAGAGCCAAGAAAGATTAACTTTGTGCTCGAATTTTTTTAAAATTAATATTAATCCAAGTAAAAAATCTCTTTGGCTTTAAATTGTATATATACATCTCTAAATGAAGATATATAATATATCAAGGTGGAGGAACGCCTTCCTTCCTGACAACAATTTTTTAATATATTTTATCACCAAATTGTAAATAATCACATTTATCTTTGTTTATCTCTTTGATTTCTGTAACAATTGACTAAGGTTATATAAAAGGGCGTACCTGGATCTGTAAAGAAAAAAAAAACATTTTTTTTCTTAAAATATTTCGAGAGATTGCTCCCTCTAAACTAAGAGTTTCAATAACATATATTGAAATTTCTAAAAAAAAAAAAATTCTAAATGAGATCTGTGTAGTACTTCGGTGTGGAACACAAATCTCTTAAATCTTCTAATTGTCTTTGAATAAAATAAATAAAATCCCAAGTAAACACGTGGATGAATATTCTAACGGGTAATTGGCGACTTTTACTGCAAGTGCAACACATATCTATACACGTAGAAAGCGGATCAACTTTTGCATTTATAAATGTGCCAAAGAGCTCCGTTTGGTTACTTGCACTGACTGGTGAGGTTGTTGCACTTTGACAGAATCGGGATCCATTAAAAAAAAGCAGTTTTTTTTTTCTTCTCTCCCCCCAAAAAAAAAAATTGCCAAAGCGAGATTAGATACAGCATACTGGCTGTCAAAAATCGACCTTTTTTTTTATATCCAACTCCTCCATCAAACCCCGTGCTTGAATGTAAACTAAGATGATATTTAAATATAATAACACCTATCTTAAAATGTTTAATCACAACATTTTATATTTATAACTCTCTCTTTTACTATCCCTACCAGATTTTCACGATACATATATCTATGACGTATTTTTATTCTATATCAAGGCGAAAATATACAGTGTACGTTTAAATGGGAAATATGAATCCTTTTATATTGCCCCTTCACGGTACCTAGTCCTCCGTTTTAGCGTCATTTTGACAGGATAGGTAATCTTTAATTTTATATGGATCAATATATCTTCCCGGCAAAATATCAACTTGAAGGTGCTATGAAGGTGGATTTAAGTTGGGAAAACACAATCTATACCAGAGGTCGGCAAACTGCGGCTCGCGAGCCTCTTTGGATGTGAAGCTGCGGCTCTTCAGTTTCCATACGCAAATACTTATTTATGTGAGTACTATTTATTATTGGCAATAAAAACATTTGGTGGCTCTTTACAAAAATTGAAATTTTGTAAATTGTAATTTTTGACTCTTTCGACTTAAAAGATTGCCGACTCGTGGCCGATACTAACAGTAAAAAACAGACTCCTTCTTCCTAAACTTCCACAATTTGCATAAGCAGTCCAATATGTACTTGGGTTAAGTAGGGAACATGTCAGGTGACAGTTATCTATGACACAGTGTACCGACTGTCCCCTCGGGGTTAGGAAGAAGGAGAAGTAATGGCTGTGTGTCGTCGTAGCAGCCGATAATGAAACTTCACCACACCGCCTCCATTTCCGTTCGGAAATTAGGAAATACTTTCTCCAAACTCTTTTCTCGGCGGTCAATTACTCAGCTAGCATGTCCTCTACCGTTACTGGTTCAGTTCACTTCTTCAAACTTTTCCCCATGGTTGTGATAGCTCCAGATATTTGGCCTCCCTCAACGTCACCCCCCTCCATACACTGGGCATAAAGATGTCCCCGAACGAAGAATAACCGCGATTGCTTCTTATATCGATTTTGACGACGTATTCTATACACAGTGGTGTTGCTAAAACGCTCGTCTAAGTCGAAAGTTCAGCTTGTCTCAAGTGTTGAAATGTTTTCCACGAAGGATCCAATATTTGTTACCATCACACTACGCTCCTACCTGCAATAGTTCCATCGATCATTTTGGCCGTAGAGTTGGCCTCTCTCTCTCTTGATATATAACCCGGATTCCTGGAGCTACCACGTACCAGTCACCACTATCCGGGTTGAGACTTCACTTCTCTTTTTTTTTTTTTTTGCTTATCCCTAGTACACGTGGTACAGGCCATGATAATCATGGTGGGTAGAAGAAAGCGACTGCTTTTACTGTAAGTGCACCGTATGTCTACACATTTGAAAAGCAGTTCGACTTTGCACTTACAAATGTGCCAGACCCCCGTTTGGTTACTTGCACTCACTGGTGATGTTGTTGGACTTTTGCAAGAATCGGGGCCCATTGGAGCATTTTTTTTATCAGAAAAAAAGTGTCCAATGCGGGAATCGAACCCGGGTCGTAGCGGTCGAAAACCAACGGTTTAGACCATCCTTCCACCGACCTCCCCTCACGTCTAATGGTGGATATTCAGTTGATGTCGCTAGACTGTACTTGGGAAGGTTCTACATAGGTCTTCAGGAGTAAATATGCTTATTCCTAAGAGGGTGGCTGTTTGGAACCTATGAAGGTGGTAGGTGGGACATCTGTGGTGGTCGATAGTTTGGTCTTCCTGGATAGAGTTGGCCTTCCTTCCTACCCAGCAAGTACTTACACTAACTGTCTCCTGGAGCTACCACTTACCAAAGTCGCCAACAATCCGGTTTGAGACTTCACGTCTAATGGTGGACATCCAGTTGATCAGATGTCGCTAAGCTGATTTGTACTTGGGAATGTTCTACACAAGTCTTCAGGAATAAATATGCCTATTCCTAGGAGGATGGCTGTTTGGAACCTATGAAGGTGGTAGTCAACAGTTTGGCCTTCCTACTTACCCAGCAACTACTGACACTAATTGTCTCCTGGAGCTACCACGTACAGCCTTCTTCAGACTTACTGTCTCGGTGTTGACATTCAGCTGATGTCGCCAAGCCGATTTGTTTTTTTAAGGAGTTTCCCTAATGTCTTTACATTCAATGTATTGACACCGAGGAGGGTAGCAGTCTGGAATCTCTGGAGAGAGAGAGAGAGAGAGATGGTAATAATTCTCGATATTTTAATAAAATTCCCATCCCTGGACACTTTGTTTTTCCGTTTATCATTACTCTTCACAATTCATCTCCTTTGATACTTCATCTCTAAGGTTAGAAATAATCGTTATTTCTCCTTAAAATAAATTTCGATTTTTTCGTTCAAAAGAAACATTTGCGGTATAATTGTCAAACTTCGTTCTGCACAATCATAAACCGCATTATATTGTATTATAAAATAATAATAAAACACCTATAGGAGGCCTATTGATAGAATTGAGGACGAGTTTGCTGTGAACGCCAATTCATTTATTCTAAGTCGCGAATACAACAGGCGTCACCTTAATCGAAAGCTAAGAAAGATGTCAGTGTTGTCACATAGATAATTAAGAACGACAGACTTCAGGGTGACACGGCAATTTATTTGAGGCCAAATTAACATTTTTAGAAAATAACCAGAGAGGCAATGAAAAGGGAAGTTTACAGAATAGCAAAATATATCACAATTATATTATGAATCTAAAATAGCCATTCCAAGAGTCTAGCATCAGTATCATTATAAAAGGAAGATCTAAAAATGCGATATAACAGCGGTATGGCGGATTAAACTGGCGAAATCGCTGGGAGGGTTCACCACTGATGAGCCCTCCCATTAATTTTTCCATTTGCAGTAAGGGCAGTAGAAATTGTTTATTTTTAAAAAAGAATCATACGCGTCTATAATAATTTCGAATTTTAATATCAAAATTGATAATTTGTTCATAAAATTATAAATATTTTGCTATAATATAATAAAACAATTGGCGATTTTTGTGTTCTCGATTATTATTAATTTGTTATTTTTTGTAATTTTAATTTTTTGTTGTTGTTTTAAACAGAATATTTCAGAGTGTTAGTGTTAATGGATTATTTATAGATACACATTATAGGGGATTATTTATTCTCTTTGTTTGTATTATAGGGGGATTTGTGTGATCTCTCCTTTATTATGAAATGTTAAATTTTAGCTGTGGCGGGGGAAGAAATGATCGATTTGTATTTACAGCGATATATTTTTAGGTTTAGTTATTCTTGAAATGACCCGTCGCCGCATGTACTACGGCTTGAGAGGTTAATACCCTCTTTCTATCTGTTTACTTTATATCAATATACGATCTTTTTTATTTCTGCCTGAAGTGTGTGCCAACAAGAAATAAGAGTGACAGCTCAGAGAGATGTGTCCGTTATAAATGATAATGCTAGAACCTCCCTCATTCGATCAGTCTATTTCAAGGGCATTTTGCATGTATTGACAAGATGTCAATAAAATTATTTTAATTGTCAATTTGTAACAAATGGTTCGCTTCTTCCACGGAAGATGGCGCGAGCTTTTAGAGAACAGCGCATCGTGCCGTCCCGTCACGTGAAAGCTGCGCCGATAGAAGTTATTCTTTTCACCTTTCTATAGCCAGCCATCTTGCTAGGATATTTAAAATATGTTAATTTTGTTATATTATTATTTTTTTGTATTCCAATAAGGAAAGAAATAAAATTGGATACAAATTGTCTATTGCAGGTGTCGACAAAATTTTGAGGAGGAAAAGTAAAAAAATTACAATTTACAAAATTTCAAAGTTTTTAAAGAGCCACGCCAATTTTTTCTTGCCAACAATAAATAGTACTCGCATAAATAATATTTACGTATGGAACTATATAAAGAGCTTTACATCCAAAGAGCCGCATGTGGCTCCGCAGTTTGCCGACACCTGGTCTATTCCTTTACGTTTTAAAACTCTTTATCAAGACACCCTGGCCATCCTGACGTCTGCCAAGACGTATCTCTATAAGCATTATACTAGTATAAACATTGAACTGAGAGATCCTGTCCTTGTCTGGAGGAGGACTCTCTCAAGATGGAGGAGCCTTCATTCCTGAGAAAGCTTTTTATATATATTTTTATCACCAAATTGTAAATAATCACATTTATCTTTTTTTAATTTACCTTTAATTTTTGTAACAATTAACTAAGAGTGTTAATAAAACATATTGAATTGTCTTTATTCAGATATTATTATTGACTACATAGCATTCTTTACATAGTAGTACTTACATATGAATTTACATAGCTATATATACACAGTAAAGTCAGTTTTTACATAAGGCAAAGTTTAGCAAGTCTTGTTGATTATAGAAGCATTGTGAGTTTATAGTATTCCTATAGCTCCCACAGAATTCCTAACGGTTATGCCAGGGGTCGGCTTGCGAGCCACATGCGGCTCTTTGGATGTGAAGCTCTTTATATAGTTCCATACGTAAATATTATTTATGCGAGTACTATTTATTGTTGGCAAGAAAATATTTTGTGGCTTTTTAAAAACTTTGAAATTTTGTAAATAGTAATTTTTGACTCTTCTGACTCAAAAGTTTGCCGACCCCTGATATAACCGTTAGGAATTCTGTGGGAGCTATAGGAATACTATAAACTCTATACTCCCAATTTTTACATAGTAGTATTTACATATGAATTTACATAGCTATATATACTATAAACTCTATACTCCCAATGTTTCTATATTCAACAATACTTGCTAAACTTTGCCTCATGTAAAAACTGACTTTACTATGTATATATAGCTATGTAAATTCATATGTAAATACTACTATGTAAAAAAATACTTTGTAGTTTATAAAAATGTCTGAATAAAGAGTTTGCCGACTCCTGGGTTATACCCGACCTACCAAAACGACAAGAAGGTAATTCCTACAAATGCGACACCAGGTTGGATGGTGGTGTTACCTAAGGAGTTTGTGGGTGGGCAGACTATGCTGGATGATTCAGGGCCGTCATCGCCATAAAAAGATTGTCGCAAAAAAAGTTTTATTGTCGCCTCCTCCGTTCTTCTCCCTTCCTACCTGAATGACTCAATAGAATCCCCCACATCGCCTGTCTTGTTTTTCTTACCTTCCAGATACTTCTTTGCATAAGTATTCCTTTGTAATTCTACTGTCCTAAAAAAGCCTTTTATGTCCATAGTTTACCTCAATACCAAATGTGTCAACCCTACTTTGTCGTAATATATAAGCAGAATTGTCCTGTGCAGTATTAGAGCTCTAAAAAAGCGGTCTGGTGGATTAGCGAAACCGTTGGGAGGGTTTACCACTGATGAGCCAAGAAGCCCTCTCTCAATATTTTTACAGCGTACTAAGGACCGCCGTAGGAAATTTGTTTTATTCAGGAAACTATTCACGCTTAATGTAGTTTTATTTCTTTAAAAATACATTTTTGTTGATTGGCTCTTGAGAAAGAACGATCTTTTTGATAGCATTCGTTTTTACAATTAACGCTATTCCACCCAATGTTTTCTTTTCTATCGCATTTGAATTCATCTTTAAATGTTCTTTTTGCATAATTTATTTTAATTCAAGTTTGCCTTGAACTCCGGGGTCACAGCTAGCGCGTACTTAGCTTTCCATCATCTTTTGACGACCTTCTTTTTCAGTTTCTCTGTTCTTGGGCAGGTCTTGGTCCTTAAGTGACGCTATACTTCTCTATCTTGGGATCTTCTCTTTATTTCTTCCTAGATTGCCATCCCGTCCATCCAGTACACGCTTGTTCGGCGGTACATATACTAAAATTGTAATGATACAGAGAAGATTAGCATGGCCCCTGCGCAAGGATGACGCGCAAAATCGTGAAGCGTCTCCATCCAGTCCATCAGTACAATTCTTCAGTTTCTCTGTTCTTGAGCAGGTCTCCAATGACGCCCATACTTCTCTACCATGAGATCTTTATTTCTTCCTAGAATCCCATCCAGTCTGTCCACCATCACAGTCCAATTTCGATCAGTTTGGTGCTGTTTCAATCCCGAGGGAAGAAGAAGATCTTCCCACTGACTCTGATGGTGATTCATCCTCCCAGCAGGAAGTCTAATTTGTGGGGAGACCTTTGATTGGATACTCGCCCCCTCCCTACTGAACAACACAAGGTCACTCACTGTCTCTCTCTTCTACGGTCGACAACCCGCTCAATTGGACCGTTTTTTTCTTCTTTCTTTCTTTGATCTTATGATTTTTTTTTTTCGTTTTCTCACCATACTGCTCGAGTTTCGACATTATTTAATTTTAAATCTTTATTCCACTATGATTTTTTTTTTGTATATCAGTGGTTTTTGTAGCTTTGAAGATATTTGCGAGATATGTGATGTTATTTTGATGATGTTATTAGGATTTGTTTTGTTTAGAAAGAGATACTACTTCTTTATGAAGATTTTTAATACAGCATGTTTTTCAATTTATTTTTATTATTATTTTTATGTTGTCTTTTTACTGAAAATATGCTAGCAAAAGAACAAAATCGTGAGGCGAAGAGTTTATTTTCAAGTTTTTTATTTAGTCGAGCTTTCATGAGCATTTCTGTTCCTTCTACAGGAGTAAAAAAAAAAGAATTCTCATTCAGAAGGGCAGAAATGTGTGAAGTCTCTGTCAAATAAAAACAACCTTTACAAGAAACTCTTCCACTCACGTTTTTTTTTTTGTACCTTTGGATAATTTACTGCTCCAGGTGGTTATTCAACTTATATATAAGTTACAATTACAATTATTTTATTTCCAAAGAGCTATATCCCGCAAGGGATACTTGCGCCAAACAAGGAGAAAAGTTTATTTACATAAGTTATTTACATTATTCAACGCATGAAAACACTAGAGATCCAGATTTTGTAGAAAGTTTAGAATGTATTTACAAAATGTAAATTGAACTTTAAATATGATTTTTTTTTATCGGAAATCAAATCGTTAAGTTCACAAACAACTAGTTCATTCTATAATCTTGAAATGCTGGGCAATCAATCAGTAGATATCTTGAGGTTTGTTCCTCAATACCACAAAAGCAACTTGATTATAACACTTATATATAAGTGGTTGAGACAGAGGTAGTGGTTGTTAGGTTTGAGATTAGGGGGTCGGTGGAAGGATGGGCTAAACCTTTGGTTTTCAACCACTACAACCCGGGATCAAATCCCGTATTAGACACTTTTTTTTTTCTAATTAAAAAAAAAAAAATAATAATAATAATAATTCCCCAATGGCTCCCAATTCTTGCAAAAGTCCAACCCCACCAACGAGTGCAAGTAACCAAACACAGCTCTGGCACATTTGTAAGTGTAAAGTCGAACTGCTTTTCCCATGTTAGTCATGTGGTGCACTTACAGTAAAATCAGTTGCTAACTTCTACCCACCATGATTATCATGGCCTGTACCCACATGTACTAGGGATAATAATAAAAGGTTTGTGATTTACTAATTATTTTTTCATAGGATTCTGACCATAGAGGGCCGTTCCAAAAGTTGTAGGCGTCTTGGGCAAAGTTTCATGCCATCCCACCGCCCATGATTCCTCTCCTTGCTAATCCCCTTCTCTTCCAAATCTTGCGACCAATCTTTTTAATATCAACGGATCGATATTGAAAACATTATTATTTATCTAAAGATACACGTAAAAATACATTTAAAAAAAGACAAATTACAATGTTGTAATGTAGAAATAAGGAAAGAGAGACAAACCTCAGAATGATACACAGCAATTTATTTAAGATAAAAACAAAATTATTATTTACCAGACAGGTAAAGAGGAAATTTTAATGGGGAATGAACAAAATTGTATAAATCTGTACATAATATATATATATATATATATATATTTCTACAATATCTTCACCTTTTGCTATCTTATAGATCCGCGATTTAAAAGTGATTTGGGCAGTTTATTCTGAATAAAAAATTGCTTCAATGGCCCTCCTAGATTCTTGCAAAAGGCTAACAACCAGTGAGTGCAAGTAACCAAATGGAGCTCTAGTGGCACACTTTGTAAGTACACAAGTCAAACTGCTTTCTACTTGTATAGACATGTGGTGTACTTGTAGTAAAAGTAGCCACTAACTACTACCCACAATGAATATCATGGTCTGTACAACATGTACTATAGGGAGAATATTTATAAAAAAAGATTGAATATTCTACAAGCATCAACACATTATTTGCTTGTTCTGTAAGTCTAAAGAAGAGTCAACCCCATGCTGAAGAAGCCCATTGTAATTTGTCTTTTTTTTTATTTTTTATAAAGAATCAGGCCATTGGAACACTTTAAAAAATATATATATTCCTAAAAAGTACCCTCCTTCCCCTCCAATATGATACACACATTGAAGACACATGAGATAACCAAATGTGAACAATATTGCCTCTGTCTTCTTAAAAAAAAGAATAGATTACCGACGACATCAAAAGATTTTCCACTTCCTTAAGTTTTGTCCATGAGTAGAGTAGTAGAGGAAATTTATTTAGCCTCCTTATTCCACATTTGTAAGTGCAAAGTCAAACTGCTTTTTACATTTGTAGTCATGTGGTGCACTTAGAGTAAAAGCAGTTGCTAACTACCCACCATGATTATCATGGCCTGTACTAGGGATAATAATATTCCCCTAGTTCCTGCCACTAGGTTAGTTAGCACCATTTATCTAGACTTCCACGGCACACACTATCCCAAGTAAGATTAGTGGGCGGGGCCTAGATGGGAATTGTAGACGGGTCATCTTTATTGGCCCCGCCTGCTCCCTACCTGATTAACCACACCCCTTTGTATTAATGGATCCAACTGATTGAGGAGATGGGAAATAAATGATAGCATGGTGAACAGACCAAATAAATAAATTCTATGTGACCTTCTGGTAGCAGTGCTGAAATGGCACAAATAATATACACTCGTAGATAAACCTTGGGAAAGTGGAAAGTTTTTAATGTCACCGGTCATCTATTTAAAAAAAATATATATATATTTTAAAGAAGACAGGCAATTTTGTTCACACTTGGTCTTCTTGTGTGTATTGAATGTGTCACTGTAATATCTTTCAGAGTTATTGTCTGAATCCCGATATATATGCTAAAAGGTACAACTTCTTTAAGTTTTGTCCATGAGTGTATTTGGTTATCTCATATGTCTTCAATAAAGGTCACTGTAATATCTTTCAGAGTTATTGTATCAATCCCGATATACATGCTGAAAGGTACAACTTCCTTAAGTTTTGTCCATGAGTGTATTGTTGAAATTTATAAATATATACTGTATTTTTTAAATGCTACTTTTCTATTAAAAAAAATTTTTTTTTAGATATATATATAATTAAAATCTATCCTCTCCTATAGACAGACCTTGTACATGCAATGAATAAAAATAGAAAGAGGGAGGGCATGGCTCATCAACGTTGAACACTTTCAGAGAGTGATTTTACCAGCTCAATCTCAAGATTTGGTCTTATTACCTTGTGTATCTAATCTATAATCCAAATTGAATCCTATGTGCATTATAATGTCCATTATGTGCACCATCCAGTCGGCTATTTGTTGGCACATAACAATATCTTCCTTCTTATCTCCACTCAATCATATTAGGGTATCAAGTTGTGACCCTTGATGGTTTCTGTTTGACAACCATCATGTCTGGGTGAAGTAGAATGCGTCTGCCTTTGCCATTAAGACTGGGAGCACTACTCAGTGGTAGGCCGACTTAGCTCCAAAAGGAATGGCCGCCTCTGACATGAGAAACAGACGCCATGTGCAGCTGCTCCTAACATGGAGTACAAACGCTGATCATCCTGTATCCCTGGATTAGGAGCCCTTATAGGGTACTATCAGCTGGGCCAGCTGAGCCCAGGTTTTTTAGCGAGCTTGTTACTGCTCCCCCTCCTCCTTTTTCATCCGGGCTTGGGACCGGTAAAGATGGATACAACAATATAAACCCAAGAAACCAGACTCCTCAAGGCCTGATGCTTCACTCCACCTGCATCCATGGGAAGAAGATGACAGCTTCCCAAATTTTGATAGTTAGCAACATATATGTGAAACCTTGATGCTGTATGGCCATAGTTTAATGTGAAGTTTTTCTGTGTGCAGCCAATCGGATGTTCAACTTTGAAGAGCAGGACGTGGACTTCTACCTACCCCAGCTGGTCAGCTTGTACGTCCACCACAGCGACGTGGCGGAGGCCATTCATCCCTACCTGGTCCACAGGTAACATATCATCTTGTACAGAGCAATATCACACCATAGATATATAACAAATGAAAACATTAAGACTCGAATGTTTCTTTTCACAAATAAATCAAACTCTACTGTCCTTACTGCGATTAAAAAAATATTGGTAATGCTTGGCTCATTAGTGGTGAAGCCTCCAGGCAGTTTTGCCAATTTAATCTTAATGTTTTCATTTGTTACATCATCTTGTATTGTTGCTGCTGTTTGTTTAGTGGGGGGGGAGCCATTTAATAACTACAGTAGAACTACCTCTCTGTATAAGACAACACCTAGTTACAGAGCCAAAGTACAAGCAAGCTATGTTGTTATTACTTGTAATCTCTCTAGAAAAGAGCTTTATATTCTTGTTTGGAATACCTCTTCTTAGCATAGAAATAGGTGCACATTTTTCAAAATAGCTGCAGACCTCTTTCTTGGGTACAGTAGGAACCTCTGTAAAGGACAACGCCTAGTTACAGAGACAGCGTCTTCTAGGAAGAGTTATAGCAGAGTTGCTAATTAGTCAAAATTTCTACTTTGGGGATGAAAACTGTCTTTTGTAAAGAGGTGTCCTCTAAGCTGGAATGTCCTCTCAAGGAGGTTCTATTGTTTCTATTTGTTTTTCGTACTGTAATCGAGTAATATTCACATACAGTAGAACCTCTCCATGAGAGGACACTCACGCTAGAGAACACCTCTCTATAAAGTTTTTATTGGCAAAATTATCATTTTTACTATTTTACAACTCTCCAGTAAGAGGACACCTCTCTCCGCCTCTGCAATTAGGTGTCCTTTACAGAGTGGTTCTACTGTGTTGAAAGGTTAGCGCTGATGATATGCTTCATCAGTAGGGGTGCAACTGGGCAGGGATGTATTCTTTCAAAGAATTCTCACACATCTCCCAATATATACTCATGGACAAAACTTAAGTGTAGTCTTTGATGTCCGCCTGTCATCTATTTTTCTTAAAGAGACAGAGACAATTTGGTTCACACATGGTTATCTCGTGTTATTGTCTCAATCCCAATATATATACTAAAAGGTACAACTTCCTTAAGTTTTGTCCATGAGTGTATTTGGTTATCTGGTGTGTCTTCAATAAAGGTCACTGTAATATCTTTCAGAGTTATTTTCTGAATCTCGATATACATGCTAAAAGGTACAACTTCCTTAAGCTTTGTCCATGAGTGTATTTGGTTATCTGGTGTGTCTTCAATAAAGTTGACTGTAATATCTTTCAGAGTTAATGTCTGAATCCCGATATACATGCTAAAAGGTATAACTTCCTTAAGTTTTGTCCATGAATGTTAATGTGACTAGCGGGTATGCAAATAGGTTTATATTTAACTTGACCAATCTCTGGTGAGGAGGAAGGAAAGCTCTTTGTCTTATCTAAAGAAGAATGTTAATTGAGAGATGGGGCTATTGTTTTTAAATACAATTTTGATTGATTGATTGATTGATACTTTGTCTTGGGTAATATTTAATAAAGTTGTAGTATTGTTTGAATAGTGGTTAGCCTTGATACAGCAACACACTCTCTGCTTGTTGGCAGGTTAGTGGTGTCAACAGATGGTAAGATCATGGAAAAGAGATCAAGGAATGTACTGTAGAACTTCCATAAAAGGATACTCCATCTAAGGGACACCTCTCTATAAAGGACAGCTTTCACATCACCAAAAATACCATTTTTACCAATGAGCTGCTCTCCGGTAAGAGAACACCTCTCTCTAAAGGATATGTTGACTCTGTAACTAGGTGTTGTCCTTTACAGAGGGGTTCTACTGTACTCAAGAAAGGTGTCTAACTATTTTAAGAATTTTTCACTCACACTCATGGACTTGAAGTTGTACCTTATAGCATGTTTAGCGGGATTCAGACAATAACTCCGAAAGATATTTGATACACGGTGACCTTTGTTGAAGACACACAAGATGTGAACAAAATTGCCTTTGTCTCCTTAAAAAAAAAAAAAAAAAAAAAATTAGATGAACAGCGACATCAGACTTTCCATTTCCTTAAGGTTTGGTCACGAGTGTATTTCTACGCTAAGAGGTATTCCAAGCAAGAGTATGAAGCTTTTTTCTAGAGATTACACGTAGTAATAACACCTTCAGCTTGCTTACGTAGAGAGAGTTTTAAAGGAATATCCAATAGGAAGGCCTGCTAGCTAACTCATCATTCCAGATGACATTGATAAACCCAAGTTGGGAGGGCAGCACAACAGCTGGTTATTGGAGAAAAACTTGGTCAGGATGTTTTTTTTCTCAGAGTCACCTTGATCTAATGGGAAATCTTTTTGAGGAATGGTACCACGGCCAGCTAGTAAACAATTGATTTCTTTTTACCTCGCCCCAGCAGCCTAGTGGTGGAGTTATGGAGGATTTCTCAGACTGAAGTCTTCTACCATCAAGGTGACTTTGGCTGGATCAAATTTAGAGATGGAGGGGGACAAGATGCGATAGTAGAGCCAAATTTTAAAATTACGAATCGCAATGTGTTGCTTTCATTAAAATGGGGCAAGAGCGTTGTTACCAGGCCTATTGGATTAGCCTCAGTTTGTCAATTCATTAAAATTCTGAGGAAGAGTGGAGATACTTGAAAGCTTTCCTCATTTTAATAACAGCTTGCGATTTGCTGCTTTACTTTTTATAACCAATTTGCAAATATATTTTAAGATTAAGAGCAAACTCTTTGTTAATCACTTCAGCTTGTGATGGCAACAATTCAAAACTAAGCTTAACTCCCATTCTTTTAGTTGTGAAAACATTTTTTTGCCTACTTTTTCCTAAAATCAAGGAGAAGAGTTGAGACACTTGAAAGCTTTCCTCATTTTAATAACAGCTTGCGATTTGCCGCTTTACTTTTAATAACCAATTTGCAAATATATTTTAAGATTAAGAGCAAACTCTTTGTTAATCACTTCAGCTTGTGATGGCAACAATTCAAAACTTAACTCCCATTCTTTTAGTTGTGAAACATTTTTTGCCTACTTTTTCCTAAAAAAGATTTTTTTTTTGCTTTCATCCTTCACTTCTAACAGTAGATCTCATAGCTACAGTTGGGATATATATTTCTGGGACAAAGAGAGCTGCAGTAGAACCTCCATGAGAGGATACCTATCTACAACAAACAGTTTCCCCTTTCCAAAATTACCATTTTTTAATCAATTAGTGATTCTCTGTAAGAAAACCTCTCTCTCTAAAGGACACTTTGGTGTTGTCCTTTTACAGAGAGGTAGTTCTACTTGTATCTATAAAAGAAAACTTTATAATGTGTCTTTAAAGGAAGATAATTTTTTTAAAGATGATTCCCATCTTTTACAAAGTTGGTGCCCAGATTAATTGGCTATGAGGGAAGGAAATAGATTGATATAAGACTGTCTTTAAATCGATTTTTGTTTGAAAGGGCAAAGATGGTTCTTAATTATCAGTCTAATGCCAATTTATAGAAAAGGAAACCATTTTTTTCTTTACACAAATAGAAAAACTTCTTACTGTAAGAGGACAGTAAGAAATGTTTCTATTTGTGGAAAGAAAAATTGAATGCAAATAGCTTCATGTTCTATAAATTGGCAGTAGACTGATAATTAAGAACTATCTTTGCTTTTTGCCTCACTGCCATGGAGAACTATTGGAAGGGCTTGGCTCATCAATGATGAGCACTCCCCAATACTCTCACTAGTTTGATTTGCCCCACCACTTCTACTATTGTATTCTGCCTATATGGCCATATATTCCATATATTCATATTTATGCAAATATTGAGATATTTATGAAAACTGTGGAAGAAATACATAGAAATACTTGTACGCTGTTCTCCTGCAGTTGGAAGTTCCCCCCCCCCCCCCTTGGAATCAAAAGGTATAAAGACCAAATTTCCAAATTATTGAAATGTTTGGTAAAAATTCCTTTATCAAAATGTCACAAATAATTTGGATTTGGCCTTAATACCTTTTTTTGATTCTAATCTATAATCCAAATTGTACCCTATCATATTCTTTGAAAGTTGACTGTGATAAGATTTCACAATAGAACCACCTCCATGAAACCTCTCTACACAGGATAGCTCTCAGTCCAAAAATGATCATTTTCACTAATTAGCAATTCTCCTGTACAAAGTACACTTATCACCTTAACGAACACTTTGGTTCCGAAACTGGGCGTTGTCCTTTAAAGAAAGGTTCTACAGTACTGTAAATTTAATGATGCCTACACTAATGTATGTGCCAACTACCACTCTACAATTGAAATAAATATAGGCTGTGACTTAATGAAACCTATATTTGATGGATGGCCCTATTTTTAACAATGCATGCCAAAGGTCTCTTCTTTTTTTAATGTTTCAGACTATAGACAAGTGTTGAATTTGCTTAAACTTTTTTATATTTTATTTCAATTTAAAGTGCCCCTAGAAACTTTTCCTGTTTTGTAATAGCCAGACCACAGACAGGCAGGTTTTAAAATAAAAGCTAAAGCTCTGGTTATTATTGGACCAGTTTAAGTATACAAGTTATTTGAAAAGAAATAATTTAAAGATACAGATTCCAAGAAGATTAATCAAACTTTATAAATTTACAAGAGAGAGAACAAAACTTGTAACATAGTAAACAAAGGGAAACTTATCTTCTTATGGTTAGCGCGTATTTACTTGTGATCTTACATACATACTCTGTGGGGGAACAATTAATTAATTAAACTTTAAATATACACCTATCCCCTGATTTACACAGTAGATACGTTCCTGAGAAAAACGTGTAAATTGGGGGATTAGGTGTACACGGAATTGGCCGACCCAAAACATTTGTACATTATGTAAATACGCTTTTTGTTTTATTTATTCTTACGCCTTAAGCCAGGCGGGTACTTTTACAGAATTATGTTTATCCTATAGCTCAATTAAAGCAATCTTTTATCAAAACTATTTTTATTATTATTCTTTCAATTTTTATGCCACGACTGCTCAACCAGATGATCCAAAACAACAGAAATCTAATCTTATCTTTTTTAAATTTAAATATAATATATATATATATATACAACACAACAAGACCCTGTCAAATCTGTAGCTCTTATCTGTGGTGTTGTTTCCAAATGTGAGGTTGCGACACAGAGGTTGTGACTCCAATGCGCTGGAGTTGATTACCTTTTGCTTCTACTAATGGAGCACCATTGTAGAAACTTTTCCTGTTTTGTAATAACCAGACCACAGACAGGCAGGTTTTAAAATGGAAGCTAAAGCTCTGTTGGCCCACTTTAAGTATTTAATGTACAAGTTATTTGAAAAGAAATAATTTCAAATGACCTTGAACAGCTCTACCACTATGGAAAATTGGAGGAATACTAAGGAATCATCAACTGATGCACAGTGTTAATTGAAAGATTCAAGTTTTTTACAATTTAAGACAATGTGTTAATAAGGAGAGAGAGAGAATTAGCACGATGAGCTACTTGATACATAATCCATTACCTCTTTTTTTCTACTCTGTCTTTTTTTTTTATTTTTTGCTATTTCCTTGAATTACAAGATGTGTGTGTGTGTAGCAAAATCAAATCAAATTAACTAAATTGCATACCAAATTAACTAAATTGCATACCAAATTAACTAAATTGAATACCATATTAACTAAATTGCATACCAAATTAACTAAATTGCATACCATATTAACTAAATCGCATACCAAATTAACTAAATTGAATACCAAATTGACTAAATTGCATATCAAATTAACTTATTTGCATACCTATCTTGCTACCCTGTGATTCTTATCTATAATTATTTTATTTTGAGCTCACTTGATATATTCTGTAGAAAGGCATATTCTATGGAGGTTGTTGTCAATGGTGAGATGGTTCAGCTCTTATTGCCTTCCCTCTCCTAGGGTTGTGACTTTTGACTAGTCTCTATACACCTTAGGTTGTCCTATGGTTAGGACACAGATATGTCCACTCCCATCTTCTCTCAGTACCATTCAGTATGAATATTCAAAATCCTTACTGCAATGGAAAAATTGAAGGGCTCATCATTGGTGAACCCTCCCTTTAATTTTTTCATTGCAGTAAGGGCAGTAGAAATTGTTTAATTTTCAAAAGAATCTTACATGTCTATAATAGTTTTGAATATTCATAACAGATGGCGTGCTGGTGCATCATAACCATTCAGTATTTTAAACTTGTTGCCCTTTCCCAACCTTTGAGAGATCATTTTGAGTTTGGAGTGTTATTATTTACATTGAAGCAGTAGATGATGCTATATCTCTCTGCAATAATTTTCTTTATTATTATTATTATCATTGCTCAAGACAGAATTGGCTGGCATCACATCATGTTTGGGATGTAATACGTACAGTGGGTCACAACGTTCGATCTTGAATGATTAATATTATTATTATTATTAGAGTCTTCTTTCTTATCTCCCCTCAATCATATTAGGGTATCAAGTTGTGACCCCTGATGGTGTCTGTTTGACAACCTTCATGACTGGGTAAAGTAGAATGTGTCTGCCTTTGTCATTAAGACTGGGAGCACTACTTAGTAGCAGGCCGACTTAGCTCCAAAAGAAATGGCCGCCTCTGACATGAGGAACAGACGCCATGTGCAGCCGCTCCTAAGATGGAGTACAAACGCTGTTCATCCTGTATCCCTGGATTAGGAGCCCTTACAGGGTACTATCAGCTGGGCCAGCTGAACCCAGGTTTTTTAGTGAGCTTGTTACTGCTCCTCCTCCTCCTTTTTCATCCGGGCTTGGGACCGGCAAAGGCGGAGTTATATTATTATTATATTTTTGTAGTAAAATTAGGGAGAGAAAGGGATCATCAGTGTTGATTTCTCTGTGGCTTATAGAGAGGTGATTGGGTAACCAACCTTCCAGTCCAAGGAAGCTTCCAATTGTGACTTGGCCTTCCTTGTCAACTCAATGAAGATGTCTGCCACTCACCAGGTTGACAGGATCGCAGCCATTTCATTTCTTGGGGTGGCGACCTCAGCTTCTTTCTACAATTTGTATTCTTATATATATATCTATATATATATAAGAATACAAATTGTAGAAAGAAGCTGAGGTCGCCACCCCAAGAAATGCTTGACTGCAATTAAACAATGACCTGTCATTTTGAAATTGTGAAATCTAACTGCTTCTAAACCAATGCAGATACTTTATTTTTCAGATTGTGGAATGGTTGAGATGACACTTGTTAGCTCTGCGTTACGCAGTGGATACATATTTGTAACAAAAGATTTTCAATATCAGAAATTGATAAGGCACAATTTGAATTATAGATTATAAACACAAGGTAATAAGACTAAATCCAAATAAATAAATAGTGTGTGACGTTTTGGTAACAGCGTTGTTACCATCTTCAGACAAAAGTACTGAATGAAGAGGGTAACAACACTGTTACCGAAACGTCACACACTATTTATTTATTTGGATTTGGTCTTATTACCTTGTATTTAATATCAGAAATGAAACACCATGCTCCATACTAAGAGTTGTTTGAGCCAGACTCCCATTCACAAGTTGTGTTGGGCCAGGTGCCGCAGCAGCGTAGAATTCTCTCTCCGTCTGGTGTGGCTGCTCTCCGCCTTCTCCCTGGAGCACACCAAGAAGTCGCGAGCCTCCAAGCTCAAGAGCCTCATCATGGCCGAGGAGTTCCGCCCACGGCCCCTCACCATGCACTACTCCACACCCGTCCTTTCTCCCTCCAAGAAGACTCATCAACGCTCCTTCTCTGACGCCACAGGTTAGATGCCTCTTCTTGGGTATACAGTCTACTCTCGTTATAACGCCACCATCCGGATTTTGCAAAAAAGCGGCGTAAGGCGAGGGTGGCGTTGTATCGAACACGTTTAAAATGTGAAATTTAAAGCTACAATAAATTATTTATAACAATTACTGATAACAACTTATACCCTAAGTCAATATATAGAATGCCGGTATTAATTAATTAATATGACAAATAGGAATAATTAATTTATAATTTATTCATAAAAAAGTGATTACATTTTCTTGAAGCAGTCTGTGATCACAACTTGTATTTTCTCTCCCTCACTTATGGCATAGACACGGCGTAACAAATCCGCAGATAGATTGACGTCGTCAGATGTTGCTCTCTTGGAGTGCTCAAGAAACAACAAAACTGTCTCAGCAGCTGTTCTAGCTTCCCTTAACTATGGTAGGCGCTGGGTCACTGTTGCATCATCATCCTCGCCAAGTTCTTCTTTCGCTGTAACAGTGGACACCAGAAAATTGTCATCTGTTAGCTTCATTTCCGCCTCCTGAGAATCATCAACCAGTTGAAACTCCCTTTCAGTCATCAAATTCTCTAGTGTAATAGCGAAGATGTCGCAAATGCGATCGAGCAGATTTCCATAATTAAGAGGCTCAACTGCAGCAGTAGAAGTGAAGCGAATAATGCCTTGTGATTCCAGCAGTTGCTGATGGAATCAGGGCTCACAGAATCCCAAGCCATTTTACAATAGCGCACAGCGTAATCCAGACGTAATTCTGTGGGTAGATGGGCATCCGCCAATTCCACCATTTTCTGGAGTTGAAGCTTGCGATATTGAGCCTTGAAACTTTTGATGATGCCACTATCCAGTGGTTGCAGACTGGCAGTCATATTTGGTGGAAGGAAGTATATCTTTATGTTGCTGAGACCATCATTAGGGACGCAGTGAGACGTAGCGTTATCTAACAACAGTAGGATACGACGTCCTTCAGAGACAAGCTGCTTGTTGAACTGCAGTAGCCATTCTTGAAAGATGTTAGAGGTCATCCATGCTTTGCTGTTAGATGTGTAAGTGCAGTAGAAGTGTGGACTGAAGTTTCTGAAGCATCGAGGCTTTGCCGATTTTCCAATAATCAGCAATCGCCGCTTGTCTGTTCCAGTAGAGTTGCAGCACAGTAGAACAGTGATTCATTGCTTCATCCTTTTGATACCACGGCAGTTTTCATCTTTGTGAGCAAGTGTTCGGTCAGGAATGAGCTGAAAAAATAATCCTGTTTCCTCTGCATTGTATATGTTAGCTGGATCATATCCGGAGTTCGCCAGAATACTGTTCAAATTTGTAAGATGTTCATCAATGATAGCTAGAGAAATCGATGCGCCTTCCCCACAGAGCCGTCGTTGCGAAATATGGAATCTCCCTTTAAATCGCTGCAGCCACCCACTGCTGTACGCGAAATTTTCTGGTACGTCCAAATGCTCACCAAGTTTTTTTTCCTTTCTCTTAAGAGATCATCAGTAATAATAATATTATTGGCACGCTTTTGGGTAAACCAGTTGAAGAGAGCGTCTTCCAAGTCACTAAATTTCCGACTCTTTGTCTCTTTGAAGAACCAACAGTATAATTTTCCCACTTCTCAGCCTGAGTGAGAATATCACGGACAGTTGTTGGTGGAAGTGAGAAACGCTTTCCATTCTCATTCTTCGACATCGTAGGGTTATTTCTTGCCAACTGGCATATCTCCTTCTTCTTTTCAATGGTGATCGACTCACGTTTACGCTTTTGGGAACTCATGATACGACAATAAAGTTGTTGTGTTGACGTTAGCAAAGGATGAATCGACTGTGTATGTCCCAGGCACAAGCAGGAAAAGGGTCTGCTGGCTGTTCACACAATCTGTTATCTGTTGTGTCAACAGCAAACAAAGTCCGGCGCCATTGGCGTAAAAAATGCAGACAGGAAAGGGGGAGCGTTGTGAGCGGCGCTATAACGAGTGGTTTTTGCTACTTGGGATACGAAAAATCAGCGGCGGAAGGCGAACAGCGAGGGAGTGGCGTTATATCGGGAAAAATAAATTGATGTCGATTGGGACAAAACGAAAAAGCGGCGTAAGGCGAGGGTGGCGTTATAACGAGAGTAGACTGTATAGTAGAATCTCTTATTAGAGGACTCCTCTCTCTACAAAAGGACAGCTTTGATCACCAAAATTACCATTTTTACTAATTAGCAACTTCCAGTAAGAGAACACCTCTTTCTCAAGGGTACTTTTGCTTTGCAACTGGATGTTGTTCCTTACAGAAAGGTTTTATTGTACCTACCTGACATCTTTGACACTGCTAGACAGTGTGCTAATTCCATAAACCTTTGTGTTATTGGGGACAGACAGAGATAAATATCTATTTCTAATGTCTCCAAACCTTATATCCATTAAAATACCTTTTCCAAGAGGTTAACTTCAGTATAAAAGCAAAACAAACCCAATGTGTGTGAAATACTACAGCAGTATGGTATATTAAACTGGGAGGGTTCACCACTGATGAGCCAGGCCCTCCCATTAATTTATGATTGCAGTATAAGGGCATTTGAGAAAATTGTTTAAAAAAAAAAAATCGTATACATCAAAAATAGTTTGAATTTGTTATGACAGAGAAACTTCTGTGTATGCCAATGTGCAATATTACAGCAGTATGGTACATTAAACTGGGAGGGTTCACCACTGATGAGCCAGGCCCTCCTATTAATTTATGATTGCAGTATAAGGGCATTTGAGAAAATTGTTTAAAAAAAAAAAAAATCGTATACATCAAAAATAGTTTGAATTTGTTATGACAGAGAAACCGATGTGTGTGCCAATGTGCAATATTACAGCAGTATGGTACATTAAACTGGGAGGGTTCACCACTGATGAGCCAGGCCCTCCTATTAATTTATGATTGCAGTATAAGGGCATTTGAGAAATTGTTTAAAAAAAAAAAAATCGTATACATCAAAAATAGTTTGAATTTGTTATGACAGAGAAACCGATGTGTGTGCCAATGTGCAATATTACAGCAGTATGGTACATTAAACTGGGAGGGTTCACCACTGATGAGCCAGGCCCTCCTATTAATTTATGATTGCAGTATAAGGGCATTTGAGAAAATTGTTTAAAAAAAAAAAAATCGTATACATCAAAAATAGTTTGAATTTGTTATGACAGAGAAACCGATGTGTGTGCCAATGTGCAATATTACAGCAGTATGGTACATTAAACTGGGAGGGTTCACCACTGATGAGCCAGGCCCTCCTATTAATTTATGATTGCAGTATAAGGGCATTTGAGAAAATTGTTTTAAAAAAAAAAAAATCGTATACATCAAAAATAGTTTGAATTTGTTATGACAGAGAAACTGCTGTGTGTGCCAATGTGCAATATTACAGCAGTATGGTACATTAAACTGGGAGGGTTCACCACTGATGAGCCAGGCCCTCCTATTAATTTATGATTGCAGTATAAGGGCATTTGAGAAAATTGTTTAAAAAAAAAAAAATCGTATACATCAAAAATAGTTTGAATTTGTTATGACAGAGAAACCGATGTGTGTGCCAATGTGCAATATTACAGCAGTATGGTACATTAAACTGGGAGGGTTCACCACTGATGAGCCAGGCCCTCCTATTAATTTATGATTGCAGTATAAGGGCATTTGAGAAAATTGTTTAAAAAAAAAAAAAATCGTATACATCAAAAATAGTTTGAATTTGTTATGACAGAGAAACCGATGTGTGTGCCAATGTGCAATATTACAGCAGTATGGTACATTAAACTGGGAGGGTTCACCACTGATGAGCCAGGCCCTCCTATTAATTTATGATTGCAGTATAAGGGCATTTGAGAAAATTGTTTTAAAAAAAAAAAAATCGTATACATCAAAAATAGTTTGAATTTGTTATGACAGAGAAACTGCTGTGTGTGCCAATGTGCAATATTACAGCAGTATGGTACATTAAACTGGGAGGGTTCACCACTGATGAGCCAGGCCCTCCTATTAATTTATGATTGCAGTATAAGGGCATTTGAGAAAATTGTTTAAAAAAAAAAAAATCGTATACATCAAAAATAGTTTGAATTTGTTATGACAGAGAAACTGCTGTGTGTGCCAATGTGCAATATTACAGCAGTATGGTACATTAAACTGGGAGGGTTCACCACTGATGAGCCAGGCCCTCCTATTAATTTATGATTGCAGTATAAGGGCATTTGAGAAAATTGTTAAAAAAAAAAAAAATCGTATACATCAAAAAGAGTTTGAATTTGTTATGACAGAGAAACTGCTGTGTATGCCAATGTGTAATATTACAGCAGTATGGTACATTAAACTAGCAAAACCACTGGGAGGGTTGTGCCAGGCTCTTCCATTATTTTATGATTGCAGTATAAGGGCAGGAGAAAATTATTTTTATAAAAAAAAAATTAAATGCGTCAAAAATGAGTTAGAATTTGTTATAAGAGAAACAAACATATCTGTGTGTGTGTGCAGGGTTCTCATCTGAGGCAGGGGTGTGGAAGAGGCAGCACACCTCCAGTCCACCAGGCCAACACTACAAGCTGGGAGACTTGGCGTCCGGCCATGCCTTCGACAACGGCTGCAGCTGTCTGGAGGGAGGGGAAGGCCAGAAGGGCTGTCGCTGCCAGGCTCCACGGCTCGGACCGGAGCAGGAATTTGTGAGGGCCCTCATCTCCATCGGCCTCCGTCTACAGGTGGCCCCCACCAAGGAGCTCAAGAGTGAGTGCCCTGAGTCAAACCTACAATGGAAACCTTCGCTATAACAACATCACTTGGGATCAATGGTATTGAATACCATCATCAACTTAGCACCTTTTTTTCCCTGATAATTATAAGTTTTTTTTTTTAAACTTACTTTTCTTTTTAAATACAATGATAAGGCACAATTTGTGTGGATTATAGATTAGAAACACAAAGTAATAAGACCAAATCCAAATAAATAAACTGTGTGTGACATTTCGGTAACAGCGTTGTTAACATCATCAGACAAAAGAATACGTCGCACACTATTAATTTATTTGGATTAGGCCTTATATTCTTGTAGTTCTAAAACAAATTGTGCTTTATCACCATTTTATGTAAAATGTAATTCTCCAATCAATCCATGTTATGTTGTGATGTATCAGATCAGAGGCTGCAGGCCGAACTCTCCATGCTCAACCTCAACCTCCCAGCCAGGGTCTGGCTGCCCCTCAAGAGCGAGGACCCCCACGTGGTGGTGAGGATCCCTCCAGCTGAGGCTGCCGTGCTCAACAGCAAGGACAAGGCCCCCTACCTGATCTACGTGGAGATCATCAGCAACAGCGGGGGGTCCCTGCCCCCCAAGATGGCGCCGGCCCACCTGCGGCAGACCCGCAGCGAGGAGAACCTGCCGGACTACTTCACCATGAACTTCTGCCTGGAGGATGGGGAGGAGGAGGATGACCCAGAACTCCCGGAGTGCCATCGCCAGCCGGACCGGGACACCATCTCCCAGGACTCCGGCACCAGCGCGGACCCCGTGTTTGTTGCCGCGGGGGACATCCGTCGCAGGCTCTCTGAGAGCATCAACATCCCCTTAACCTCCTTCAAGGTGATTTATTTTACCTAACTAGCTCTTGTGGGAGAGATGGCAGCTATTCCTTAATGATGTGTCAATTTTCCCAGTACAGTAGAACTACCATATTATGATGCATTACCGTGCCATCTGTTATGAAAATTGGAAACTATTATAGACGCGTATGATTCTTTTGAAAATTAAACAATTTATATTGCCTTCACTGCGAAGGAAGAATTAATGGGAGGGCCTTCACCACTGATGAGCCAGGCCCTCCCATTAATTTTTCCATCGCATTAAGGGCAGTTTATATAGTTTAATTTTCAAAAGAATCATACGCGACTATAATAGTTTCTAATTTTCATAACAGTAGAACTACCTCTCTGTAAAGACAACACCCAAGTTACAGAACCAAAATGTTCTTTAGAGAGATGTTCTTTATTGAGGAGGTGCTATTTAGTGAATATTGTAATTTTTTAAATTAAAAACTAGAGAGGTGTCTTTTAGCATGAGTGTCCTCTTGGTAGCTTTCTTGGCCCTTTCTAGCCAGTTCATTGCAGGTCTTCCTATCTTCCTTATTCCTTCAATTTTCCCCAACATCAACCTCTTTTCTAATCTATTTGTGCTCTCATTGTGTCTGAAGTAGATCAGTCTTTGTTTACATATTTGGGATTCTAGGGATCTATAACAGGATTAATTTCATTTAAGATTGAAACATTTATCCTTTTATTTGTCCATGGCACTCTCCAATAGCCTTCTCCATCTCCACATTTCAAAGGCTTCAATTCTTTCTTCTTTTCTGAGAGTCCAGTCCTCACATCCATAAATGACCACAAGGAATACCAATGTCTCTACTATTCTCTTCTTTGTCCAGAATGCTATACCTTCATCTTTATTCAATTTCATTTTTGGGTCTCTTCCTAGTGCCATTCTTCTGTTTGCTTCCTCTAATCAACCTCCCATCTCCTGGATATTAGGGATACATTATAGTTAACTGAAAGTTCAGTCCTAATGGGTTTCACTCTATTCAAGGTTTTACTGTATACTGCAAATTTGGTGGTGGTCTCTCCTTTAAATTTTTTGTTGATTCCTGCAGAGACTTGCGTTTAAACAAAATAAAATTTTAAATTAATTAGTATTCCTAAATAGAAAGAAATGGTTGTGTGTGGAACAGAGAGATCCCGAGGACCCCTCCGCCGCTGCCTTGAAAGAACCCTGGGACTTGAAAGTGGTGAGGATCCGAGCAGAGTCCCCGTACGGTCACCTGGAGAACTGGAGGCTGGAGGCGGCCATTGTCAAGTGTGGGGACGACCTGCGCCAGGACCTGCTGGCCAGTCAGCTGCTGGCAGCCTTGCGCAGGACCTGGACGGCAGAGCGCGTGCCCCTCTGGCTACGTCCTTACGCCATCTTGGTGCTCTCACGGGACTCCGGCCTCATCGAGCCCATCCTCAACACGGTCTCCCTCCACCAGATCAAGAAGAACGGCAAGGGGCTATCCCTCCTACAGTACTTCATCCAGGAGTTTGGGGAGCCCACCTCAGAGGGCTTCCTCTCAGCGCAGCGCAACTTTGTGGAGAGCTGCGCTGCCTACAGCCTCTTCTCCTATCTCCTCCAGGTCAAGGACAGGTCAGTTGTGCAGGAAAGAGTTAACACACCATTGATTTAGTTGGATTTGGTCTTATTGCCTCGTAGTTATTTTAAAATAACTTTTTATTTGTATTTTACTCTTATATACAGTTAAACCTGTCTATAGCTCTTGGGACTCACCAAAATAGGGTGCTATAGAGAGGGGGTGCTATAGACAGGTCACTTTTAATGTAAATCACATCTTAGTATTTAAAATCGGGCGCTATAGATGGGAAGGCGCTATTTAGAGGGGGCGCTATAGACAGGTTTAACTGTATTTGTATAGCTCCAGAACACATTTTGGCTTGCATAGGATGCACTAAACAGGATCTTTGGGAGAGGCCGCTGCTTATCATCAAACAGTTCGAGAAGCATGGACACATGGGATTTAGTATAATCTTTGTACAAAGGGATAAGAAACAATATAAGGATTGATCTTTTTGTCTTGAGAGTTGCCTTCTTATGGTTGATTCTAGTTTTTTTTGTTGAAATATGGGGTTATGGTCTTCTGTTTCATAGATGTGGCTTTTATTATTAGAGAATTAGCATTCTTCTGGTTGGTTACCTTTTATTCTAAGGATCCAGTTACACCTGCCTCTTTTACTCGAGTGTGCCTGGGTCATGGTGCCATGATCAACTAAAGCTGCACTCCATTCCATGAGATCATGGAATTTGTGTTATTTTTGCACAAAGGGATAAGAAACAATAACTCTTCTTAGATTTAAAAGATTAGTCGATTCTCATTCAAAAATTAAAACGGTTTCAAATATAGGGTAATAAGACCAAATCCACACAGATAAATGAATAGTGTGTGATGTTTCTGTAACAGTGTTGTTACCATCATCAGACAAAAGTACAGAATGTTATTTAAACATCACACACTATTTTTTTTATATTTGGCCGTTGTATTACCTTGTTTTTTAAATCTAGAATAATCCAAATTGTAAACTTATCATTGAACGGTTACATTTTTTTTCTGTGATAAAGAATCTAAACTATTTTTGACACGCATGATTCTTTTTGAAATAAAATCATTTTCAACTATCCTTTACTGCAATGATAGAATAATGGGAGGGCCTGGCTCATCAGTGGTTGTGACACTTGCCACGTTTAATCAAGAACAACTCTGGTTATATCACCATAAGATAGGATGTCGCCATGTAGAAGCCTCAAATTGTGTCGCTCTTAGTTCCAGGGAGAATTCCAGAGAAAACGGAATCAGCAGCCACCAGTAAAAAGATATTTCCTATCAGATAAATTTATTCAATCAGTTTAGTTGTGTCTAGCTTAACAGAACAATGTGACCAGGCATAACGGCAACATTCTACTGGATGCCGAGGGCCACATTCTTCACATTGACTTTGGCTTCATCCTCTCCTGTTCTCCCAAGAACCTGGGCTTTGAGAACTCCCCCTTCAAGTTTACCAATGAGTTTGTTGAGGTGAGTGCTCCTTGTCATTCTCACCTACAAGCCTGGTTGGTTGTGTACCTTCCCATTTATATCTAATTCCATGTTTTCAAACCTATTATTTATATCTTTATTTATTACAAAATGCATGCTCTCTCTAATCTATGTGGATATTTGGCATGTAAATTTTTCAATCTATGTGGATATTTGGCATGTAAATTTTTCAATCTATGTGGATATTTGGCATGTAAATTTTTCAATCTATGTGGATATTTGGCATGTAAATTTTTCAAACTATGTGGATATTTGGCATGTAAATTTTTCAATCTATGTGGATATTTGGCATGTAAATTTTTCAATCTATGTGGATATTTGGCATGTAAATTTTTCAATCTATGTGGATATTTGGCATGTAAATTTTTCAATCTATGTGGATATTTGGCATGTAAATTTTTCAATCTATGTGGATATTTGGCATGTAAATTTTTCAATCTATGTGGATATTTGGCTGGTTAAACCGTTTGGTTTTCGACCACTAGGACCCGGGTTCGATTCCCGCATTGGACATTTTTTTCTGTTTAAAGAAAAAAAAAAAATGATCCAATGGCCCCCGATTCTTGCAAAAGTCCAACCCCACCAGCGAGTGCAAGTAACCAAACGGGGCTCTGGCATTAGTAAGTGCAAAGTCGAACTGCTTTTCACATGTGTAGACATGTGGTGCACTTACAGTAAAAGCAGTCGCTAACTACCCACCATGATTATCATGGCCTGTACCACGTGTACTAGGGATAAGCAAAAAAAAAAAATGTGAAAAAATAGTGCAAATGTGATATTGTACTGGGATAAGGCTCATGACGTTGTTACTGAAACGTCAACACACTATTTATTTATTTGGATTTGGTCTTATAATCTTGTGTTTATAATCTATAATCCAAATTGTGCCTTATCACTGATAAATTAAGAAAAGAAAAAAAAAAAAAAAGGCATCTCCTTATCGGGTGACTAAAAGTTGCTGATGGCTTGCACTATCTTTGGAAATAAGTATCAACTATTCATCAGCGTTTTTTGGTTGTTGAGGTACAGCTTGCACCATGCTGATGAGGGCCAACAGCCCGAAACATGTACATGGTTAGTTTTTCTTGATTAATCATGAATGGGTATTTGGCCAATTTTCTTGAATAATAAAAAAAAATTGACAAATAGTTTATATTTATTCTGTTAGATGGCATAAGCCATCAGCAACTTTCAGTTGTCCGATAAGGAGATGTCTTTTTTATTTCTTTTCTATATATATGTTATGTTTATATAAAAAGGGTGTACCTGAATCTGTAAATGAAAAAAAAAAAAAAAAAATTTTTTTTTCTCAAAATATTTTGAGGGATTTGCTCTTTAATTCTTGTAGATCACATGGAAACAACTTTGCCATTGGTCAAAAATATATTTTTTTATCCTAGGTACACGTGGTACAGGCCATGATAATCATGGTGGGTAGTTAGCGACTGCTTTTACTGTAAGTGCACCACATGTCTACACATGCGAAAAGCAGTTGCACTTACAAATGTGCCAGAGCTCCGTTTGGTTACTTGTACTCGCTGGTGGGGTTGGACTTTTGCAAAAATCGGGGGCTATTGGAGCATTTTTTTTATTATCAGAAAAAGTGTCCAATGCGGGAATTGAACCCGGGTCGTAGTGGTCGAAAACCAAACGGTTTAACCAGCCTTCCATCGACCCCCCCGTCAAAAATAATAAATGATAATATTAAAAATTTAAATAAAAAGGGTGCAATCCCTCGAAATATTTTGAGAGAAAAAAAAAAAATTTTTTTTCACAGATCCAGGTACATCTTTTTTTCTAAATAAATATATATAATGGATCGCCTTTTGACTCAAACTATACATGTTTATGATAAATTTTTCTGGAATTATTTGCTGAGATTTTGAAATTTCAATGAGCATTTAGCCAATGGTTTGCAATCATGGGGTATCTTTGAAAATATAATAAAAACCATTTTATAGATTTGTTTTAATTGTGAGCACTTATAATTTTTTTTTTTGCTTATCCCTAGTACACGTGGTACAGGCCATGTTAATCATGGTGGGTAGTTAGCGACTGCTTTTTTTTTACTGTAAGCGCACCACATGTCTTCCAATGTGAAAAGCAGTTCGACTTTGCACTTACAAATGTGCCAGAGCCCCGTTTGGTTACTTGCACTCGCTGGTGGGGTTGGACTTTTGCAAGAATCGGGGGGCCATTGGTGCATTTTTTTTAAACATAAAAAGTGTCCAATGCGGGAATCGAACCCGGGTCGTAGTGGTCGAAAACCAAACGGTTTAACTAGCCTTCCACCGACCCCCTATAAAATAAATAATTAGAGAAAGTACTACCTTACTTAAGGCGTGAAGAATTAAGAAAATAAAATATTACATATTTACATATGTACAAAAAGATTTGAGCCGGCCAAGAGAAAACAACAACAATGAATTTATATAGTGCAAAGCCATCCTATCTGGCAGTCTGTATGTGTTTCACGTCAGCGTGGTACAGGCTAGATAAAATATAGAATATTTAATTATACTAAATTATACAAATTTTGAAGCTAGAATTTTCAATTCATTAGTGTAATTTACGTTCAAACCTATTATAGTCGTAAGGTTTTTTTTTTTTGTTTTTTTTTTACACTAGGTTACACTAAGTATAACTACCAACCTGCACAAACCTTTAAATTCTGTAAGGGCTCCAGGGATACAGGATGTACTCCATGTTAGGAGTGGCTGTACATGACGTCTGTTCCTCATGTCAGAAGTGGCCAATTCATATTGGAGCTAAGTTTGCTTGCTACTGAGTAATGCTCCCAGTCTTAATGACAAAGGCAGACACATTCTACTTCACCCAGTCATGATGGTTGTCAAAAAAAATG
The DNA here is from genome assembly GCA_030710605.1 of Cordylochernes scorpioides. Classification (NCBI taxonomy): domain Eukaryota; kingdom Metazoa; phylum Arthropoda; class Arachnida; order Pseudoscorpiones; family Chernetidae; genus Cordylochernes; species Cordylochernes scorpioides. Next base: position 55,017,985 of record CP092880.1, read on the forward strand.
CTCCAATGGCCCCTGATTCTTGCAAAAGTCCAACCCCACCAGCGAGTGTAAGTAACCAAAACGGGGCTCTGACACATTTGTAAGTGCAAATTTGAACTGCTTTTCACATGTGTAGACATGTGGGGCACTTACAGTAAAAGCAGTCTGCAACTTCTACCCACCATGATTATCATGGCCTGTACCACGTGTACTAGGGATAAGCAAAAAAAAAAAGAAAGATGGTTGTCACACTCTACAGGGTTGATACCTTAATATGATTGAGTGGAGATAAAGAGAAGAACAACCCTTAACAACAACATGGACTGTCCCCACAGGTGATGGGAGGCCTGGAGTCGGACATGTTCCAGTACTTCAAGATCCTGATCCTACAGGGCCTAGTGGCCGCCCGTAAGCACCACGAGCAGCTGCTGACATTGGTGGAGGCCTCCAGCGCCCAGCTGCCGTGTTTCCGCACCAGCTCCCCCGGGGCCGTAGTCTGCCAGCTGAGAGAGAGGTTCCACCTGGGCCGGACTGAGGAGCAGCTGCGTATCTTGGTGGATACCATGGTAGAGTCCTCCCTCCACTCTTTCACCACCAAACTGTATGATGGCTACCAGTGGCTCACCAACGGCATCCACTGAACAACCTCCCCAACAACTGTACATAGCTTGTACATAAGCCAGAGCTATTTTGGTACACCTCTCTCCCCCCTCTACCTTAATTCCTCCTACGTATAATCCTCCTTTTTTTTATAAATTAATTAATTATTATATATATCTTATAGATTGTTGATCTTTATTCCACACCACCCCTCTATATTTCTCTCTCCATATATTTTTAAAATATTATTATTATTATTTGTAATAAATTATGGTGTTTTTTTTTTTATTCCTCAACCATTGTAAATTGTGCCCCCTTTTCTTTCTTTTATTATTATTATTAATAATTTTTTTCCTTTCTTTTCTTTATTCCCTTTCTGTTTAAAACTTTTCCCTCTTTCCCCTTGCTATCCCAAATTCTTATTCTTTATCTTTTTCTTTTTTTATTTTAAATTCTTTTTTTTTTTTCTCCTCATCTTCTTCCCCTTTCCTTACCTATTTCCTCTGTTAATAAAATTATAACAAAATGAAGATGATGTCTTTATTTTTCTTTATTAATTTTCTCTTTTCTTTTGTTTCAATCTACTTTAGATTATAAACACAAGGTAAATAGACCAAATAAATAAATAGTGTGTGACGTTTCTGTAACAGCATTGTTACCATCGTCAGACAAAAGTACTGAAGTTTCGCTGTTACAGAAACATCACACACTATTTATATATTTGTATTTAGTCTTATACCTTGTGTTTATAATCTATAATCCAAATTGTATCTTATTTACTTTATATTGTTACTGAGAATTGGAAACTATTATAGACACGTATGATTCTTTAAAAAATATATATATAAAAAATTATCTACTGCCCTTACTGTAATGAAAAAAATTAATTGGAGTGCTTGGCTCATCAGTGGTAAACCCTCTTTCAGCAGTTTCTCCCGTTTAATCTACCATGATGAGCCAGGCCCTCCCATTAATTTTTCATTGCAGTAAAGGCAGTAGAATTTTTTTTTTTTTTTTTTATAAACACAAGGTAATAAGACCAAATATATAAATAGTGTGTGATGTTTTGGTAACAGTGTTGTTACCATCTTCAGACAAAAGTATTGAATGAGAAATTATATATTTAGATTTGGTCTTATTATCTTGTGTTTATAATCTACTAGATGGGTGACCCAGGCTTCGCCCCAGGATTGACCCGTGTGCATATCTACCCGAGTGATATATATTTAGATAAGATTTTTTTAAAATAATTGTTTGTTATTAGCATTATCTATTTGTTTGCATCAGCATAATTTAATTTAATCTTTGATAGAGGGCACTGTTCGTGAGCTAAGTAGAATAATTTGAATATATAGTTTTAATAATTGATTTATATATTTTTTAAAATAGCCTATCGTCTTCCCCGTATTTTTTTACCTATGTATGGAAATTTTGGTTTGAATTAGTGAACTACTGCGAATTTGTATACCGGACATGCAAACAAACATACAAACATTGATTTATATATATATATAGATAATCCAAACGTGTCTATAATAGTTTTGAATTCTGATAACAGATGGCATGCTAATGTATTATAATATATATTGTTGAGTGGAGAAATTGTAGGAAGGTTAAATAAATGAATTGGTGAGTTTGTCTACAGTGGCTTAATGGTAGCTTTGGTTTTGTTGATGGCATCTTGTTGTTTTTTTTTTTTGCTTATCCCTAGTACATGTGGTACAGGCCATGATAATCATGGTGGGTAGAAGTAGGCAACTGCTTTTACTGTAAGTGCACCACATGTCTACACATGTGAAAAGCAGTTCAACTTTGCATTTACAAATGTGCCAGAACCCTTTTGGTTACTTACACTCGCTGGTGGGGTTGAACTTTGGCAAAAATCGGAGGGCCATTGGAGCATTTTTTTAAACAGAAAAAAGTGCCCAATGTGGGAATTGAACCTGGGTTGTAGCGGTCGAAAACCAAAGGTTTAGACTATCCTTCCATCGACCCTCTATGGGATCTTGTTGTTTTGGATAAGGTGTTGGAGTGATATTGTTGTGGATTGCCAGCTATTTACATTCAGTACATTGCAGGATTTAGAATGCTCCTGTTTTATAATTGCATAAAAAACCTAATATCAATAATGATTAGGTACAATTTTGGATTATAGATTAGAAAATAAGGTAACTTGAACATATAGTAATAAGACCAAATCAAAATAAATTGTATGTCATTGTATTTGGTCTTATTACCTTGTGTTTATAATCTATAATCCAAATTGTACCTTATCATAAAGTAACTTGGTGAGTTTGTGTACAGTTAGGGGCTTAATGGTAGCTTCGGTTTTGTTGATGGGATCTTGTTGTTTTTGTTTGATGGTGTTGGGGTGATATTTTTGTGGAATCGCCAGCTTCTTACATTCAGTACACTGCATGATTTAGAATGCTCTCTTGTTTATTTATTTTTTTCTTTTTATAAATACACCAGGTGTGATATTGAAATATTTTCACCTATTACACAGGAAACAAACAAATTAGAACTTAGAATTAAATATTTACAAATTTACAATTACAGTTAAACCTGTCTATAGCGCCCCCTCTAAATAGTGCCTTCCTCTCTATAGGGCCCGGTTTTAAACATTAAAATGTAAACATTTTACATTAAAAGTGACATGTCTATAGCACCTTATTTTGGTGAGTCCCAAGAGGGGGCGCTATAGACAGGGTTAACTGTATTAATCGACAGAGTTCATAAAATTTATATAGACAGAGTGGCTGATGTAAGAGAGTTAAATCATTTAGATCAGGGAACAAACGATGTCTCATTTCTGTAAAGTTGGGACAGTCGTAGATAAGGTGAAGAAAAGTTTGTTCAGTATAATTTCTTTAAAAAAATAAGTATCAATAATGATAAGGTAAAATTTTGGATTATAGATTAGAAACATAAGATAACAAGACACCATATCCACATTATATAATTGTATGTGACATTCGCTAAAAGTGTTGTTACCAAAACATATCACACATTTTATTAATTTGGATTTGGTCTTGTTACTATGTTCATATTATAAATTTTCTAATTAAAAAGCAAAAGGCAGACACTATAAGCAAAATATAATAATTGTAGCGAGGTCTGGTAGATTAAATTGGTGATATTGTTGGGAGGGTTCACCAATGATGAGCCAAGTCCTCCCAATTTATATACATACCTCATCCCTTAGTGGTTGCAGAGCGGGGAAGTCTTTTAAATACAAGGTATGTCCCATGTATAGTAAAAATAAATAATTTTCTCTTCGTTTTTATAACCTTTTACAAATTTGACTGTTTATTATAGAAAAAATATCTGGCAACATGGTGGTGCCAATATCGAGGCGGTACGTGCGCGCGCGCCAAGGTCATTCTAATTTATTTAAAGGTCACACCTAGCGCTGCGGCGATTTTACGATGGAACAAATATTGTTACGCAAACTTTGACTTTTATCATCATCGATGCTGACGTCACTTCCAACTTCAACCTTTCTGTTATGTTTTATCGCTAGCTTGTTTTAACAATATTTGTATTGGAACAAGTCGTTCCTTAAATAAATATATATTTGTTTTTATCTAAAGGGATGTCCTCGTAACTACAACATACGTGAGTACAAAAACAACTAGAAATCCTTAAAAAAGAAACATCGTATTTTTGCTAAGCCTATATCAAATATTGAAGCAGAGGATTTGCGTAGAATTTTGTGTGAAACTTCAAATATCAGCAACCGAAACTTTTGAAATGCTTAATAAAGTATTCCCCAATGACGCCCCAAAGAGAAAAACTGTTTTTGAATGATATTCTAGATTTAAAGCTGGCAGAATTTCCATTGAAGATGATCCTCGTCAAGGACGCCCAAAATTTCAAAGGACTGATGAAAATGTGCAAAAAATCACCGATTTGATAAAAGAAAATCCTCGAACCACTTTGCTGGAGCTAGAGCAAGACACAGGCATCTCTAAAACAACGATTGGAACGATCGTAACCGAATATTTGAAGCTCAAAAAGACTCCTGCAAAATTCATCCTAAGATTCCTCACTAATGAGCAAAAACTGTGTCGGCTTGCAACCTGTGAGGACATGTTGGAAATGACAAGAACGGATCCGGAATGGAAAGACAAGATAATCACAGGCGACAAGACATGGGTCTATGGCTATGACCCTGAAACCAAGCGTCAATCTGCCGAGTGGAGAGGTCAGGGTGAGCCTAGACCCAAAAAATCCAGGATTTTGAAATCCAGAAACAAGGTGTTGCTGGTCGCTTTTTTGGATAACAAGGGCATTGTTCATCACGAGTATCTTCCTGCAGGTCAAACAGTTATTAAGGAAATGTATTTGGGCATTCTTCGCCGTCTAAGAGAAGCGATTCGAAAAAAAAAAAGCCAGAAAAATGGACTAATGGTGACTGGATCCTACACCATGACAATGCCCGCCCTCACACAGCGCACTTAGTGACGAGTTTTTTGGCGAAAAACGGGACACAAATCCTACCTCAACCACCCTATTCCCCAGACATCGCACCAAATGACTTTTTCCTGTTCCCCAAACTTAAAGCAGTTCTAAAAGGAAGACATTTTGACACCAGGGATGACACACTAGAAAAATCACTGTTGGCATTGAAGGGCATTCCGAAAGAGGCCTATAAAAACTGTTTCGAAAAAGGGGAGAAACGATGGCACTGGTGCGTTGAAGCAAGGGGGAATTACTTTGAAAAGTTTTAATATATATATTTTTAATATATTATCTTTTTTTATGGACCCAGTCCGGGAACTTATGGGACATACCTTGTATAACAACAACAAAATAGTTTTTTTTTTTGCTTATCTCTAGTACACGTAGTACAGGCCATGATAATCATGATGGGTAGTAGTAGGCGACTACTTTTACTTTAAGTACACCACATGTCTACACATGTGAAAAGCAGTTCGACTTTGCACTTACAAATGTGTCAGAGTCTCCTTGGTTACTTGCAATCGGTGGTGGGGTTGGACTTTTGCAAGAATCAAGGACCATTGGAGCATTTTTTTGTAAATCCGAAAAAAGTGCCCAATGCGGGAATCGAACCTAGATCGTTAGCGGTCGAAAACCAACGGGTTAGACCATCCTTCCACCTACTCCCAGAGTGGATTGTAGTAGGGTGAAGTGTCTCTTATTGGACAATAGCTCAGAAACTTTCAAGCACTACTCTTCTACTGGTTAAAAAGAAAAACATTATCAAGACTTGAGTTTTTAGAGAGAGGACATTATTGAGATTTGACAACCATCATGATTGGGTGAAGTAGAATGCATCTGCCTTTGTCTTTAAGACTGGAACCACTACACTCAGTAGCAGGCCAACTTAGCTCCAAAAGAAATGGCCACCTCTGACATGAGGAACAGACACCATGTGAAGCTGCTCCTAACATGGAGTACAAACGCTGCTCATCCTGTATCCCTGGAGTCCTTACAGGATACTATCAGCCAGGCCAGCTGAGCCCAGGTTTTTTAGCGTGCTTATTACTGCTCCCCCTCCTCCTTTTTCATCCGGGCTTGGGACCGGCAAAGGGGAAGTTAGAGGAAATTATAAAAGTATTTAACTACACTCTATAAAAATTGACGCACCATGAAGGAGTTGTCCGATTGGGACACAAATTGGCGTATGTGAAGAACATGTATAGGGGGAAAAGGATTCAAATTTCAGAACAAGTAATTTTAAAGTTTGATCGTCACAAATAGAGAAAGTCAATTTGTCGTTGGACCCCCACTGACCTGAATACAGGCTGTCACCCGGCGTGTCATGGACTGATACCGGATGGTGTGCTGCGGGATTTCTTGACAAATTGTCTCCAACTGTCGGAATAAATAGTCAACATTCCGGGATGGTTGTAATCGCCTTCCCATCACGTCCCCAGATGTGCTCTATGGGGGAGAGATCAGGTGACCTTGCTGGTCACAAGATTAAAGACAATCCATAGTAACACGTGCCGTGTGTGGCCGGGCATTATCTTGTTGAAAAGTAAGCCCGGGGTGATGTGAGAGGAACGGCAACAAAACAGGCCGTAGAATGTCATCTACGTACCGTTGTGCTGTCAGGGTGCCAGGAATGACTACCAATGGGGTCCTGCTATCAAATGAAATGGCACCCAAGACCATAACGCCCTGTTGTGGACCTGTGTGGTGTTCGAAAGTAAGGCCAGGATCCACACGCTACCCAGGACGTCCCAGTGCGACGGTTGTCAGGACACGGTAAGAAATGGGACTCGTCACTAAAGACTACGTCCCCAGTCAGCGCAGTTCCAAGTTGATCACTCCCGACACCCCTGTAGTTGGACTTGTCGGTGTACGGGTGTGAGGGGTAGGCATCGTAACTGTCGGCGAGCTCTTAAGATTTCGCTCTCTAAGTCGTCTTTTGAATGGTAGATGGACGTTGGATGGTAGATAACGTCGAATCTGGTGCTGCGACATCGGTTCTGACAATCACTCCGTCCTCCCGTTCTGTTGTATCCCTTGTTCGACCGCTGACGTTGTTGACCCATTCTTGCCAACATCGCCTAATAGCCACATCACTTCGACACAGATGTCGCGCGATTAGTCGATTTAACCAACCAGCCTATTTCAATCCAATGACAAGACCTCTTTCAAACTCTGACATATGTTTGTAATGAGCACGAATCTTTCGACGAACCATTGATACAGTATAGAAATAGGCTCGCTGCAAATAAAAAAATTAAACGGAAAGTTTGAAAATCAGCTCGCACTGAATATTGAGTCTAGAATACTCGTGCTGGATGCGCAGTTCAGATGCGCTGGAGCTCTTGCTTTGCATAAATCTACCACCATTTGCATGTTTGGTCGAAACGTATTTGAATACTTATTTTCATATAAATCGGACTTCTTCTTTGTGCATTTTTTTTTTTTTTTTTTGTTATAGAATGTAGTTGATCAATTCCTCTATTCTGAGGATCTAGGATTGATAAGATGGGAGGTTGCTTATAGGAAGTAGAAAGAAGAATGACACTAGGAAGAAACGCGATTTACCAAACAGATGTTTAAGCTGGTGAACTGGCCAATTTCAGGCTATAATACAATATAAAGTTGCAGGAAGATTCATGTACCTAGAGAGGCATCTCTCCCTTTAATTCTAGCTTGGAAAACGGCCCTTTCCACTTCACCAGTTTAAACACCTGTTTGGTAAATTTGACCGATTCCATAACTCCTCTCATAGGATGTTATGAAATCGAAGCCGCCCCTGTACTGATGAGGGCCATATCCAGAAACCATGGTATACAGGTTGTTGGCTTTTGTCCTGAATTTGCCAAAACTGGTGTTATGGCTTATTCTTTATCATTACTAGTAAAGTTTTTTTAAGAGGGTTTTAAACATAATGCATCGTTTTGATGTATAATTAAAAGGAGAGATGCCTCTCTATGTACAATCTTCCCGCACAAATTTATGTTGTATATATATATATTTGTGGAAAAAAAATAGAAATTTTTTATATATTATATTATATAATTTTTATAAAATAGAACATTATTTATTACCAGGTGCAAATAAGACACGCTATATCCGATCTGGATAATTGCGCGTGAAACTACAATAATTCATATTGTAGTAGAGAGTAGGTAACAAAATTATCAAAAATAAACAGTTATATATTTTATTCTATTTGTAAAAAAAATATTTTATTTATGATACATTTTAATTAGGCGTCCCTTTTTTTTTTATAAATTCTTGTCTAAAAATGTTTGTTAAAATTAAGTGCTGTAATATCATCGCTAAATATCATTTAAGATCTGAACACATTATGAAATAATTTTAGGAAATTGCACAACCAAAAACGAAATATGTTAAATAGCTATAAAATTTGTATATATGTATGAAATCATTTTTTTAAGTTTTAAAAATGCAATGATATTGAAGATTTTTTTTTATTTTCTTCGTCGTTTTATGTTTTCTTGCGATCCTGTGGCCCCCTTTTTTAAAAAATAAAAGAATCCTTCCCATATTTTATTCTTTTGTCAAATTATTTGCATCGCAAATAAATATAGAGCAATATTTCAGAAATTAAGCTTCCTAAAAAAATCGAGTTTGAATAT